>JAGFMF010011694.1:5402537-5425003 GCA_019455555.1 Galemys pyrenaicus
CCCCCCCCCCCCCCGTGGGTATGGCACAGGGTCACTTCTTTTTTTTTTTGCATTTTTTTTATTTATATATATTTGACATCACTGTAATCCCCATGTAGTCCCCATCACCATATCACCAGTGTACCATCACCTCAGTCCCCCGTGCTCCTGTCTGCCCTCAAGCCTCCCCCTCTTCCCTCCCCACCAAGTGTCCCCAATTTGTCCTTGTCTTTTCAATTTTGGTTTTTGTGTCTTTATTGTTATTATTATTGTTCTTATTCCTTCCTTGATCCTTATTTGGTTCCCTTATATTCCTCCTGGGGAGGAACCATCTGGTATTTTTCTTTTGCCTTCTGACTTACTTCGCTGAGCATAATTCCTTCCAGTTCCATCCATGTTCTTATGAATGCATCTAGTTTTTCATTTTTGACTGCTGAGTAGTATTCCATCATGTATATGTACCACAGCTTCCCGATCCACTCATCTGTTTTTGGGCATTTAGGTTGTTTCCAGGTCTTACCTATTGTAAACAATGCTGCTATAAACATAGAGGTGCAGGTATTCTTTTGAATCAGTGTTTTTGTGTCTTTTGGTCTATTCCTAGGAGTAGGATTGCTGGGTCATATGGAAGTTCCATTCTTAGTAGATTGAGGAACCGCCATACTGCTTTCCATAATGGTTGGACCAGCTTGCCTTCCCACCAGCAGTGTAAGAGAACTCCTTTTTCTCCACATCCCCACCAACATTTGTGAGGTGTGAGGTGGTATCTCATAGTGGTTTTGATTTGCATTTCTCTGATGACAAGAGAAGTTGAGCATTTTTTCATATGCCTGTTGGCCATTTGCATTTCTTCTTTGGAGAATTGCCTTTTTAGCTCTTTTGACAGGGTCACTTCTTAACGCTACCTTTTGGGCTGACTCATTGGCATTAAACATGTGAGCTGGACTCCAGTTGCAGCTTAGGAATGAGGCAGATCTAGTTGGTGTCCATCATCAGTGTCCCGGTGAGCTGTGGCTCATG
This sequence comes from Galemys pyrenaicus, assembly GCA_019455555.1. Taxonomy (NCBI): domain Eukaryota; kingdom Metazoa; phylum Chordata; class Mammalia; order Eulipotyphla; family Talpidae; genus Galemys; species Galemys pyrenaicus. The sequence goes on from JAGFMF010011694.1 coordinate 5,403,537, forward strand.
CATGCAAAGGAGCAGAGGTTTTCCACAGGCCACCTGATTGAAGCTCATTAGAGTAAACAAGTCCTAGCTGTCAGCAGCTATGGGTCTGTCTGTGAGCAGAGTCCCAGCCTGCCATGGGAGAGACCAGGGAGTAGACAGGGCAGGAGCAGTGGTTGAAAAAAGATAGGATATTCAAAAAATTAACCATAGAATCACCAAATGGTCCAGCAATTCCATTTCTAAGTATCTACCCAAGACCATTGAAAGCAAGGTCTGGAGGTAACATTTTTACATCCATTGCTCATAATATTTGCCACAAAGTGGAAATTATCCAAATGTCCCTTGATGGATGAATGGATAAACAAAACGTGATCTACCCACAGATGGAATATTATTCAGCCTTAAACAGGAAGAAAATTCTGAAACATGCTATGTAACATGGATGATCCTCAAAGACATTATGCTAAGTGAAATAAACCAGTCACAACATCAGATACTGTGTGATTCCATCATACGGCCTAGACTATTCAAAGCCAGAAAGTAGAATGGTCAGGGGCTGGAAGAAAGGGGAGGCAGGTTATTAAATGGGGACAGAGTTTCAGTTTTGCAAGATGAAAAGTGTTCTGGAGATGGATGATATGATGGTTGCTCAACATTGTAAAGTTCTTAATATTTCTGAACTGAACACTAAGAAATGGGCAAAATAGCTAAATTTGTTATAAATATCTTACCACAATTTAAAAATCAGTGTCTGAGGGGCCTCCCTGGTGGCACAAGGGGCTAAGCAACACACTATGAAGCATCCGCAGCCACTGCAGCACAAGTTCCATACCCGGTCAGGGAGGGGCCCCACATGGCGCAGCAGACCTCTCTTGCCTTGCTTGCTGCTCCCCTCAGCAGTGGATTTCAGTAGATCTGCCTGCTCTGCTGCCCACTCTGTCTCTGGTGACCCCCCCCCCACCACCATACCTCTGGGCTGCACCCCAGCCCTTGTATGCACAAGTAAATCTTTTTTTAAAGAAAATCAGTATCTGAAACCAGAGGTGTGGGTGTGTATCTCGAGGTAAATTCTTCGGCACAAACGGGGAGTGAGGCCGTTCAGCGTCGTGGTTCTGGGTTCTAAGCACACGTCCAATTTCATGATTCCCGCCATGTGGACAGCTCCGTTTTGCGCATTTTGAAATCCATCCTGAGTCTTGGTGGAGGAGGGAGCATGCTCCTGAGAGAATCAGCCTCGGCCGCTTCATTGTGGCCAAATTCACGAAGGGGATCTCAGACCTGCCCATTACCAGGGTTTAATTAACCAGAAGCCTGGTCCCAGCTGTGTAACAATGAGGCCGTTGTCCCGGGTTTTATTAAGAGACACTAACAGAAGGCTCTAGCCCCTAAGCGTCTCCTCGTAGCTGAATCTTAAATCATCACCTTTGTTTCTGCATCAAGGGGAAAATAACCAATACCCTGATCTAATTTCTGTCTTCTCCTATGGAACTTTACCTTAAATTATACCACACAGAGATTTTTTTAAAAAAAGGAAAAAAAAATATTGTATTTTTCTTGACAAGTCAAACAATAAAATCTAAGCTAGTTTTCTTTATAGATTTTTAGATGTGTTCCTGGTCTGGGCGGATGTAATTACATTTTTTCTCTGGAATTGTTAAAGGGCATTTAATTTCTTTCGGGTGTATCGTTGGTCTTCCTGGCTCTCCAATTTCAGGGTTGCCTTTGCTTGAGGGAAAGTGAACTCTGCTTTCTTCCAGATGAAGGAAAGGACCTCTTGCAAATTCAGGGAGCTTTGGATTAAGTAAATATTCACTTATGTGGGCTGTGTGGCCTCTGTCAGAAATTGGCAGGACATAGAGGAGACCCACATTGGGGAATTTGAAAAGACTGGTCTCTGGCAGGGCATTGCTGCCTCCTCAGCTTCTCTCTTGTACTTTGCCAGCTTCCCGCTCACCCACTTCCACCTGCAGGTCACCGTGTCCCCCGGGGAGCTTGCCTGTGGCCCTACCAAGAAGGGGCTGAAGTCCGCTGGCACTGGTAAACAGAGCGAGCCCTCTGCCTTGCCCTCCCTTCAGCCTCCATCCAGCCTAACTTGCCTTTTCATAGATCTTGATGTGCTCTTGGGCCACCTAGTTTCTGTTCCCCTGATTGACCTGAATTCCAGATTCATTATCCACAGGCATCTTGATAGCTCACTTTGAATTCATTGATTTATCTTGACCTTTATATTATGGGTGAATCTAGATGTCTTCAACCACTGTCCTGATTTCCTAACCATAATTTACTTAGTTCTCCAGCCCCAAAATAGTTCTTGGTTTTCTAAACTCTGCTGTATTCTAATCCACCTCTGTAATCTTTGGTCAGTCACAGGTGCAAAACAGATCACACCACCATTTAAGTGGCTCTGAAAAGTCGCACACTACATAAATATCTATCATAGATCTTAATGAGAAAATACAGTATCAGATTCTTCAGCAGTAGGCTGAGCAACTTACAGCATTAACAATCTTATCTGAAAACTGATTTAATTTTGTACATCAAAGGACTTGCTTATTTTCTTGGCCTTTCTTTGAGATTGTGATGCAGAAACCCAATTCATAACTAATCCAGTTCATTAACTAATCCAACCCCTACTTAGCAACTCCAACAGAATTCACAGTTGCTTTTGGTTTTGTTGACTTTTGTTTGGGGGTTTGTCATTGTTGTTATGGGTGTTGTTCCATGAACCCTGTGAACACATCTAGACAGATATGAAGTCTATAAAATGGGATGGACACAAATAAAATAGACTTTTTTGTCACAGCCAGGTTGGCTGTGACTAAGCTTCTCACCCCTATTTCTCTCTTATGAATTCTACGCATCTTCCTTTATGTCTAGACAATCTTTATGTCTCTAGAATCTGTGGGCTCTTTAGAATCTTGACCTCTGGGTATCATAGTACTAATGATACAAAGCACCAGGGTGGGCAGTGAAGTGGCCAGAGAGCTGTCCAGTGGGGTTACTTAGCTGGTGAGGCATCCTTTACATTTCTACTTTGCTTTTTCCTCTGGAGAAAGGCATTCTAAGAAGCAAGGGAAAAATGTAGTCTAGAAAGTGTTTTCCCCAAGTCATTAGCTCACCAAAATGGCATCTGACCTGCAGAAGCTGCATTGACCCTACTCACATTAGCAAGGCCATTTTGTCCCCATTCATCAAGCCTCCTGTCCTGGCTTTGTCCCAGTGTGTCATGTCTTCACTCCTAAGTAGGAAAGGGAATAGAGGCCAACCCTAATCTACCGGCTGTGTGAGAAACCAAGATAGGAACAACAGCACCTCCTGTTAGGAGCTTAAACTACTCCAGGGTAGATTTTACGTGGGCACATCACTCAAAACAGCTGGAAAATTCACAAGACTATGCTTCTATGTAAAATAGGCATTTAGATTCATTTAGCTGTCAGTACATTTCTATTAAGGTTGAGACAGAAGGGATTAAAAAAAGTAAGATTGCTAAATCAGAAGGAGGTGTTTTAGAGAGGGAGGTAAATTTACTAGAATGGATAAGACTTTTTTTTTTTTTAACTTTCTAACATAAGCAACATAATATTATAAACAAAGGAAGACCTGGGTTGAAGTTTCAAAGGAAGGTAAAAGTTACAGGTGAAAACTAAGTTTCTCATCCCTATTTATCTCTTATAAATTCTACTCATCTTCCTTTCTGTCTGGAAGAAAAACACTGACTTTATCTGGCTGAGTTACGCCAAACCTCTTCACAGCCTCCAGACACAGATTTTCTAACTTCTCAGTTATGGCTTGAAGTGAAAGTGCTAATTATCTCTTCAACAAATCTCTGCGCATTAACTCACCTTCATCTTCCCATGTGAGAAGAAAGTGGTGCCCTAGCCCTTCCTTTCCTGCTGGAGCCTCCAATTTTGTGACTTGGACCCCCACTTTACAACTTCACTTCTGACAGGGCCCAGACCATTGATCTTCTAAGTGTTTGTAGCCCCTAAACAAAACATAAGTCTGCTATTGGATAAACACATGTTTGCAAAACATATACTCAAAAATCATCCTTGGCCACTGAATCCCATAGAAACCAAATAACAAGAGATTAAGACAAGAGGGGCTGAGGGCATTTAATATCTTGTGCAGGGCCTGGACTGATTTAATTCAGTCAGCTCTGGTTTTATTTCCATTGAGGCCTGGCATGTATGAGAATTTACTTTCATAACTGAGTAATTGATATTATGACATCATTTTTATGGCCATACAACCTCTCGTATAATGGTTTGTGGAGCTTGGGGAAATATTTCTCTAAACATAGCTCTTGGCATCTAACTCTGGCGCTCTTAAGCCACAGGCCAGCTCCAACCTCCCTCCAACTTTCCCAGGGACCTAAAATATTTTTATATATACAGTCAAGCAGTTTTAAGAAATTATTCTCCTATCCCCAAAAGAACATAGTGAGGTCCCCAGCGTTTCTATAAACAGGTCTCGTGGGTTCTCGGGTCGAGAAATGATGACGCAATGATGACTCCCCGTCAGAGCTGGGACATTTTCCAGACCCAAATATGGGATTAAATGTGTGAGTGAACAGTCCTGAAATGCCTCAGGATTTCAAAAGATTGTTTGGGTTTGGGCTTTGCACATCACCCACTCACTCAACCATATAAGTGGTATTTCTAAATATCCTTTTCCCAAGGAGCTGGCACTTGGAGTATACAGTGACAAATGGCAACTTCCAAGGAAGTTTGGACTTTTGCCTCAGATGGTAGGTGTGAGAGTGTGGGGAACAGAAAGAGTAGGAGGTAGAAGGAAACTGCTAAATTGTTGGGCACCCACCCTTAGGTCCTGTCTCCCCAGAGTCCTTCTGCTTGGCATGCTGAGGGCTACGTCAGGAGGGGTATGGCCTGCCCTAAAGGTAGCCCTTTCTGTTTAGTGCCCACACCCCTTCCCCCATCTCAAAGGCCACACTGTGCTGATACATATACCACCATAAGAACAAAGCTTGAAAGCATTATTCTGAGTGAAAGCAGCTAGCCGTAAAAACCACATTTATGTGAAATGTCCAATGTCCAGAAGAAGCAAATCTATAGACACAGAAAGTATCAGGTGGTTGCTGGTAGCTGGAGGAAGAAAGATGGGAAGAGGTTTCTTTTGGGGGTCATGAAAATGTTCTAAATGCTCTAAAATTAAATTGTGGTGATAGTTGTACAACCCTGTGTACCTCCTAAAAAACCATTGAATTATAGACTAAATGGGCAAAATATCAATATACAGTATATAAATCATATCTCAGTAAAGTGGTTTGTAGCTTTTTTTTTTTTTTTAAGGATACTGACAAGTACTTAATGGGCTACTTAAAGAATAAAGATTCAAGCTCTGCCCCAGGCCCACATTTTGGTTACACATGAAGATTCAGTAACAAAAGCATTCTTTGGAAAGAATGAAATGTGCAATGAATTTAAACCTAAGTTTAAGTCCTGTGTTGAAAGTCTGGAGGGGAATGTCAAATTAAAATGTGAATTAGGAACTAAGAACTGAAAAGGTCCATATGTAGCACAGAAACGTTAACTGCACACAAAATGCAAAAGAAATCTGTTTTTTACAAAACCAGAAAATATGGTTAATGGGTGGTTTGCGAACATACCCTTATTTTCCCCTCACTATTGTAGTTTTCCTCCTTTTCCAGCATTTTTTCAGGATTACTTTAGAATTTGTTGCCTATTGATCCCCTATAATTCCTCCACGAGAAGAGGTATGGCTTCAAGAAGGTCTTAATTCTGGTTGAAAGGTCTTGTACTGAGCCTCAATTGGACAGTTTGATGTTGGAGAAACTGCCCTTTACCTTTCGATTCTATCAGCAAAAGATAAAAAGTGCATCTGAGAAACTCTTTCGAAAAATGCTATTTGTGCCTCCCAGTAGTTGACTTTGACCTGACATAGTAGAAATAGTAGAAATTCTCCAGTCAACCTTATTACTGATATTTTCTAAAATAGATATCAGCAAGCAATCACCAAATAATTAAAGGGTCACATTAGAGTGTATTTCTGAATATATTTCTTTGGTTGCTATGAATATACTTCTCCCTGTGTGCACAATTTCCTGTGTCTTTATGTATTTACAAATTTTGCTCTTAATGGTGCTACATATTACTTGGCGTTTAAAGCTTCTCCCAGCCCTTCTCAGGCAGTAATTATGTCTGAAAACATCCCTAGAGTCAGACAAAAGCATTTGTTGCTTTAGAGAAAATTCCTCTGTCTTATAGAAACCGTGAAGAGGAATCTGGGAACAGGGACAGGCAACACAGAGGCACAGCGGTGAAGAGAGGGAGATGATGAGCATCTGGACTGAGGCTGGGCAGCTGGGAGGCAGTGGTGAACACACCAGTCAGTGCCCTGCAATGGCTCCCTCTGCCCGCAGGGTCCCCCTGCCTAACCTGCTTTATCCTGGCTGGAAGTCCAAGCTTCAGCTTCTCTCCCAGAATCAGCCCCTGACGAGACTTCTCCAGCCTCTGTCCTTTCCCAGACTCGGAACCATAGGAGCAAGACTTTGGTTCCATTTATAATGTCCTCCCCAGGGGCAGACAGTGGCCAAACAAGCAGTGATTACCCAATCTGCCAACTAGCCCAATACTAGATTCTCTCCACCCCAACCAAACAAAAGAGCTCACAAAAGGAGGGTGATAGCTCTTTATTGTCTCCCAGTATCCCAAAGGATGTTTCTTAGCTCCAAACACTCAGGAGGTCCCTCCCTCATTCCTCTTTATGGTTAGTAACATCAGCCTAAGTGGATACATGCCTAGAAAACTCTGACTGTCTACCCTTTTCAAGGAAAGAAGAAAGTGATTAGAAGGTATTGGGATGCAGTAAGACCAATCCAGGTTCACTTTCTGCCAGCTGAGCCTTGGGGTCGTGTTCCAGCTCTCAGTTCCTGTGCCCTGGGCAGGTCACTCTGGCCCTCTGCACTGTTTACCTACTCTGTAAAATAAAGATACACACAAACACAGATCCATATCCCAAAGATACACTCAAAGGACTCTCAGAAACATGCACACACACAGATACTCACACAGACACAGACACACCTAGATAGACATACTCAGATCACAGAGACTCAGACACATCACATGCACAAGTGTGCAACACAGAGGGTCATATACACCTGTACTGAATTGCTCTGAAATGATAAAGCCCTGTTGAGAGCACAGGTCATCCTGGATGACGGAGGGGGTGCTATTTGCGTGAACTATTACCGACCAAGCCTCTGAGGAGGACGCCCACCCATCCCCATGAGTGGTAAAGACTTTAGGGCAATGTGAACAGGACTTGCCGTTCTCAGGAATTAGTATGTTTATATTTGGGTACATTTTTAAAAAGCTCATTATGGCACCTTTAGACTTAAAAGATTCCCAGATCATAAGCTAAATATATAGTTCACATTTTTATTTTAAGGTCACATTATTTAATCATAGAGTAAAACAGTGTCTTTAAAACTGTCCCTATTTCATAATTGCATGCTTCGGATAAGAGCCTGGTTCACAGCCAAAATCCTCAGGGGATGGGGAGCATGAGCTTGGGATACATGTGAACGCTAACTATGATATAGCTGGCATTTGTTTTTTCTTGAAAATACCAAGGCAGTTAGTCAGTGTTAATGGAACACTCATTTTACACATGCTACTTGTTTTTCAATTTAAATTCTTTTCTTTCTGTCTTTATCTTCCATCTCTCACTCCTTCTTTCGTTCTTATCAAACTCTCTGTTCATGAAGAGTTTGTAAAAAGGCAAAATTCCTTAGCACTCCCCCCCAAGCTATTATTATAGGGTGCATGGAAATAAAGGAATAATACACAGGAATGAAATGATGCATGTTTTACCCCAGAGCCATTACATAGAAAAATGATAAAACTCATCAAAGCAGAGTTTAGATGAAAATGGTCTTCACATGTTCATCTAACTAATGAATGCACTGATCCGAAGCAAAAGTAGAAAAGGGATTAAGGTGATTAAGATAAGAAACACAAGTTTTGAAATGATCTCTAGCCTTGGTAAATAATGACCTCAAATGACCTGATCATGGTTAAGTGCTCAAAACCCAAAAACCAGCTATATACCAATACCCGCATTATTCATCCTCATATCCTGGAGTATATTTCCTCATTTGATCCTTCCAACCACCCTGTGATTTTGGTATGAGTCCTACCTTAGAGATGAAGAAGTAGATTAGAGAAGTCAACTAATTTATCTAAAGTGGCACAGTAAATGGTAGGGCCAAATTCAAATGCACTGTGTTTGATTCCTGAACATTTCAGTGGGTTAGTATGTTACACTCTACTAATTTTCTGATATTATTTAAAAGTTTGCATTTAAGAGACATCGAGTGAATGAATAGATCGATTGACAGATCAATAGGCAAACAAAAAAGTAAATGAAAAGAAGGTAGAGAAAGCAAATACACCCACCTCACTAATAACCATACTTTCTCAGGACCTTGCCATCAGAAGATAGTAAGACTAAATTGGCCCCTTCTCTTAATAGTACTGATTGTGCTGTGAATGAGTCCTCCCCAACCCTTATTTCTCGTTCCTGCTTTGGAATCTCATCTTTTGCTATAATCTGTTGATATAGGGTGCAGAAACCCTTCTGCGCCATGGTTAAAAATTATCAAGACTCAGACAACTTAACTGACATCTCAAAGAACTGGGTGTCTTTCTTTGAGTCTCCATAGGGTCTTCATTATCTAATACGTAATAAAGTCCCAAGAGCTTTTATAGAAAATAATCCACCATGGAGATGTGTTGCTTTTACTTTTACCTCCTTTATCTGCTTTCCTCCAAAAAAACTCAGACGTTGACATTAAATCTATCAGATAAGTGTTCTCCCAACCCTTTTAATCCTAACCTCAACTTGAAACATAGCCAAGGAAAATGCCTGAGTCTTTACAAATTGCCCACAGAAATAGCCATTTCTCCAATGTCGTTATAAAATTGGACGTTTTGCTTCGCCATGCAGAAACTCTGCGGTTCTCTAAGTTTGAAAGAGTTAAGAGGACCAATGGAATGTCTCGGGAATGCTGGCAGGGGAGGCCCCTGCTCCTTCCCCTTAGCTTCTCACCCTGGATGGGATCCCAGAACCCCATGATGACTGTGGGTCCACACTCTCCCCTAAATTCTGTGCTGACCTGCCCCAAAGCCCGCTCAGGAACCCACTTCGAGGGAGAGACGTGCAGTTGTCCGCAGGGTGAGACTTTTTACTTTGTCCCTGGGCAGCATCCAGAGACCCGGAGAAAACATTTAGATGGAGGAGTCACTTGCTAATCCTTGAAGGAAAACAGTCCCTGGCGATTAGTGCATGTAGTGGCAAGGGAAGGTGGGGGAGAGGAGAATGGAACAAGAGGAAACAGCTATTTTGACTGCATTTTTTCCTGGCCTGATTGCATCTCGGTGACATCTGAACTCTGTGCTACTAAAAGAACACAGCCTGTACGTGGGGCCTGGGACCAGAGGTTTGAAGGCAGGCTGGAGCTGGGATGGCTGCGGGGCTGCCGGGTGCCGAGGACCCACTCTGCCCCTGGGACCGACTGGTGTGGGGCCTCACTTGCCGGGTGCTGAGGACGTGCCAAGAGGGAAATCTGCGTGTCCTGCAGCTGATGTTGAGACCATGGTGCTTCTCCAGGGCTATCTACCAGGTGGGATGGAAGCTGCTCGCATGTTTCTTTAAGACATGAGAACCTGGTGGTGAATGGTGGGGTAGGGGAGTGAGCCACTGCATGTTATGACTAGGAAGCGTGTCGTGAGAAAGAAGGGCAGGTTAATGCCTCTTAGGTGCCAGGCACTGTGAGAGGCCCTTCATCAACAAAGTCTAACTCAGTTTTCCAACAAGGGACTAAAGTAGGTGCCTGTGTCACCACGATGGAGAGGAAGTAACTGGTATTCAGAGAAGGCTTAGGTTGGTCAAAGCTACCCAGTGGGTAAATGACACCACCCTGTGATTTACAATTTCTGGCTACAAAGATGAAGACGCCTTTTGCGTGAGTTCAGGCCCCTTTCACAAGAAATGCTGTTGTTTTTGCTGCGTGTGTTCCAGTATGTTTGTGTGCATATATGTGCGCATGTGTTATATGTGTGCACATGCATCTGTATTTTGTGTACACATAACTATGCTCATGTGTGTTATGTGTGCACTGTTGGGTGTTGTGTATATGTATGCGTATGTTTGTTATATACATATTTGTGTGTGTGTGTATTTTGGGGTCAGGGAACTGCGCAGGACAGAGGGCAAGGAGGGAAGAACTGTAAGTCTCACCTCCATCCTTTTCTCCCTCCCGCTCCAGAATTAGACATGCTCATGCAAATTCTTTTTCTCAAAAAGAAAGAAACAGAGAGATGTCTTTAGGAGGTGGCCCTTCCAAAGCCACTGACTGGGGATACGGAGCACTTGAAAAGGGTGCGGCAAGACATTTGCTCTCATCCCTCTGTCCAGAATGGTGGCACTGAGCCAGTCCCTGCTTGTCTCAGGAACTTCGATCCTAACAGCTGTAACCTAGCCAAGCTGAGCCTGACAGAGGGGGGTGAAGGCAAAGAGGCAAGAGGGGAGATCGTCCCCTGACCTGGCTCCTGAAAGGGGGTATCATTAGCTCTTCCTCCGTAGATCGTTTTTGTAATGCAGTGTATTCCACTAGGCCAGTGTGAGTGACTTGGCCACTCTCTCAGTTAGCTGGCTTGCCACACTGCTTGGAACCCAGCAGGCACAGCTGGCCTCTGGACGCATAGGTGTCATTTGTTGGCGTATAATCCCCTAATACGCCCTGGTGGCTAAAGATTTCAGCACCATGTAGCCCCTCCCCCACCCCTTGGGGTCCGTCTGACCTTGCACTGAAAGGATTGCTCTTTGAAAGATGTGACCACAAACCCTTGGTTGACCTCACAGAGGGCCCAGAGGGCCCAGAGGTCTCTCCAGCTCCTTGCCATCTCCCATAGTGCCCCTGCTTCTCCATCTGCAGACAGGGTAGAAATAATTCAAGTAGTTTCTAGAAATCTTTTTTTTTTTTTTTCTAGAATCCTTGTTGGAAGAGCACATGCCTATAGTTTCCCTACAAAGAGCAAATAAGCTTGTTGTAGATCATACATAAAAGAAAGTTGAGAGAGCTTTACTACAAGATTTGTACAATATTTGCAATGATGAATTGTGAATGTGAAAGGATTCTGGGGAAAAAAATAAAACCCCAAGTGGGAAATTCAAGCAGTTACATGATGGGTTTGTCCCTTTGGAGCTTTTTCTGAAACGTTGGTTTAAATTCAAACAATTTGATGTTTTGGATAATTCCTTAGTCAAGATAATTCTGTCTTTTCGTTGTTACTGTGATTACAAATCAGTCTGGGGCCCCTGGCTCCTGGCCTTCACCTCACACCTCACCTCTTATCATCTCCATCTTACATTTCATCAAGTTTTATAAAAACTGAGTTTCTAAATCCAGTAAATGGGTTGAGCTTGTGCCACCTCAGGGGTTTTTCAGGACTTTCTTTAATGCCCTTAGTGTACTGAACTTTGATTTATTTGGGGAAAAAAATGTATTCCTGCTCAACTTCAACTCATCAGACACCAATCAAGCAGCAGCGTGTGCCCGGCCCACCTCGTGCCTGCCCGTCTCTGGCCAGGCCAGCATGGTCAGCCCACACAGCCTTGTCTGCTGCTGTAGGGAGTTCCTTCCCATGCATGAGAAAGCAGTTGCTGAGGGGAAAGCCAGGACAGGAGTCTAAACTAGTTGACCAACCTAAAAGGCTAGGTTGCCCAGTTCACAGTCTGCAGAGCCACTGAAGAAAGCAGGAAAGCCAGATGTAAAACAGAACAAAACAGTCGTGCTGGCCCAGGGGGACCTGTGTGCATTCCAGACTGAGCTCACCCTCTCAGGCAGCTTTACCTGCTCCTAGCCCCTCCAAACTCTCTAAAATACAGGCCCATCCTCAGGAACTCACAGCCTCTGGGGGAGAGACCATAAAAATAAACGATTTCATTTTTCAGCACTACCTCAAGAAGAGCAGAGAGTAGCTTTGCATAAGGAAGACTTTACCAGGAAATCTTTCATTCTTCCATAGCCTTTGTTTTCCTGCACTATAGAACTGAAAAAATAGCTTCATAGGGATTAAAGGGGTAAGGAGGCTCTTATGAAAGTGTGCTGCAGTACGGAAGTGTGTGTGGACAGGAAATGTTTTTAGTATCCTGTATTCTTACTGTCCAGCTTGGGAAATAGTCACCAAGAGTACTTTTGTTAGTGATGAGCTAGCGCTATGCCCCTGGCATTGCACTTTGTTTAGGCGGCTGTCTAGGAAAAGCTCTGGGTTCTCCTTTACTCATCCAGTGTTACACTCACAACACATCCGACGCCAGATGTGCGGGGCTTCCACATCAAGCATTGCAGACACTACCTGGGCTTAGCACCGACTCCAGGGGGAAGGGCTCCGTCCCGTGAGACTGCCCGTGCTTCAGAAGCCTGTCACCGTAACGGGTCCCAGGCTACACTACAAACTGGAGGTCCCCATGACCTCCTCCCCCTTGGATTCAATCGCTTACTAGAAGAGCTCACTTACAGAACTCAGGGAAATACACTTATCAGTCTATTAAAGGATGCTCTAAAGGATACAGCTGAACAGCCAGATGAAGAGGGGCATAGGTTGAGGTCTGGGAGAGTTCTTAGTCCAGTGACTTCTGTCCCCAGGGAGTTAGAGTGCACCCCGCTCCCAGCGTGTGGGTGTGTTCACCAGTTCAGAATCTCTGAGACGCATGCTTTGAGGGCTGCTATAGGCTTCAGCATGTAGTTAGGACCAATCGATGACATATCTCTAGCTTTTCCCACTCCCAGGGGATGGAGGGTGGGACTAAAATCTCCAGGCTGGTGCTTGTGGTGACGAGCACCAACTCCCCATCCAGGGCCATCCAGGAGCTTAGCCTGAGTAGTCTCATTAAAACCAAAGCCACTTCTATACCCCAGGAAATTCTAAGGGACTTAGGAGTCCTGCGTTAGGTCAAAGATGCTCTTAGTGCTCTTATCACTTAGGAAATTACAAGGATTTTAGGAGCTCTGTGCCAGAAACAGGGGACAGAGAGCAGTCTGTGTCTGTTCTATTATTTCATGACAATGCTTTTGTGGTCGACAGACGTGCCGTTGGCTAAGGCAATGGGTGTCCATCGCCGGCTGAACTTTAGATTCAAATGGGAGAGCTGCAAACCCACTCACACTGAGGCCTGGCTCCCAGAGATTCTGATTTAATTGATCTTGAGCCTGAGTATTGGCATGTTGCTAAAGTTTTCCAGGTGATTCTAATGTGCAGTCAAGCTAGAGAGTCTGTGAACAGAAAGAGCCTCATTCTACTGACAGGTAGTTCAGTAGACACTTACTATATCCCAGACTGCAACATAATCAGAATTGAAGAAAGAGAGAGTGTGTGATGAGTCCCACTTTAAACCTAATGATTAAGAGCAGCTGAGAGTAGTACTGGCTGTCTATTCTTTTTTTTTTTTAAGATTTTATTTATTTATGCATACAAAAGCTGGGGTACAGGCCAGAGGTGTGGGCGGAGAGGTGAGAGGATTCACCAGAGACAGAGTGAGGAACAGAACAGTCAGATCGACTGAAATACACTGCTGAGGGGAGCAGAGGGCAAAGCAGGAGAGGTCTGCTGTGCCATGTTGGTCCCCTCCCAGACTGGGAATCGAACTCGTGCTACAGTGGCTGCAGAAGCCCCAGAGCGCAGCACTCAACCCCTTGCACTAACAGGGAGGCCCCTGGCTGTCTATTCTCAACATACTATTCATGATCTTGCTAGGAACCACTAATAGAGGACAAAAAAGTATTTTGGCACCTAGAAAAGGGGGGTCATTTGTAATGATTTCATAAGGTTATCGTGAGGATTAATGCAGACAGATAAAATTAAGCCCATTGCTAAGTACCTCCAAGCACACAATACACACTTGCTCTATCATTGCGAGAATGAATGTGACCCCCTCAGTTTATTCAAACCCATGAGAAGGGTGTGATTTGCTCCTTAACATGGCAGTGCCCGTCTCGAGAATGGGGCTCAGCTGCAGCTCTGGAGGGACGTGTTCCTTATTTCCAGCCCCTCCTCAAGTTCCCAGCAATGATTCCAGCATCTCCAGTCTCTTCTTTGCAAGAACTTTCATTTTTCTACTGCGTCTTGGTACTTTTTTCTTAATCACAGTGTGGTCCCAGACAAGGGTTAATTATATGGAGCCTGAAACTTCTATAATCAGGATGGGGAAACTTGAAAAGAAAAATCATAATACAAACTTTGGTGTAAAACAAAAATCACATATTACAAATGTAAGAAAGCTGACCAATGTCATAAGCATCAAAAAATCCAGAAAAATATCATGAGATTACTAACAGTGGAACACATACATCTCTCTTATACGTCACTTAGTTTTCACTATTCTTTCTGCCTATTCTTCCAACTGTGCTGATTGAGGCAAAGATTTTATAATATTTTCTATTTTCTGTAATGAAAAGAGGAAGCTAGTTCGTGTATGATCATTCTAGATCAAGCTAGATCATTCTCTAGCATGACTGATCAAAATTGTTCTTTCACTATTTTTTTTTTTAAAGATTTATTTATTTATGCATACAAGCACTGGGGCACAGACCAGAGGTGTCGGGGGGTGAGAGGATTCACCACAGAGAGCATGGAGCAGAACAGGCAGATAACAGAAGTACACTGCTGAGGGGAGCAGCGGGCACAGCAGGAGAGGTCTGCCGCACCATGTGGGTCCCCCTCCCTGGCCGGCAGCAGGGATCGAACTCGTGCTGCAATGGCTGCGGCCTGCTTCACAGCGCGCTGCTTAACCCACTGCGCCACCAGGGGAGGCCCTCTTTCACTATTTTCTAAACTGAGAAAGATTTCTTTCTGATTCAGAGCTTGTCATTAGAAACACTGAAAATTTTTAGAATTAGAAAGCCTTCTCAAGTTTCTTTTACGTTTCATCTATTATCACACATAGTTGATTTTTATAGCAAAGGTTATTTTTTTAACCTCTACACAGGAATTCTGAACAAATTCAGCTACATTCTATTTTGATAAAGAAAAATTATTTGGCATTTTTATAAGTGTGCATATTATACAAATATTGTTTATTCTATAGTTTTCTGACATGAAAAACTTCCACTTTCGATCAGAAATTATTAGTAACAAGCTCTCTGCTTATAATTTTACCATTCTGACGATTCAAAGATTTCTTATAGACAAGCTTCTAACTCCTGGTACTTTAACTCTTATTTCTCATATATGGAGAACACATGCATGGCCAGTTATATCTGAATATACCTTCATGGACACTCAGGTTAAGCCAACACATAAGGATGAGGAGTATGGTTAGGAGGTATTTCTACATTGGTGTAGCTTATTCCCATCTTTTTAGATATAGGTGGAAATGATGAATGAAAGATAAGTGAGTAGGTAGGTAGCCAGATAGGTAGGTAGGTACATAGGTAGGTAGATATGTAGATACATAGATCCCTCTAGACCCAAACGAAATGTTCCCAACTCAACTTCCCCTGAGCTGAATTCTGAAATATGCACTTGGCCACTTTGATGCTGTCTGACCAAAGGGGGAAGTTTTACAGAGTGAAAGTCAGCAGGGAAAGACAGTAGTCATAACTGATGGCAATTAAAATAGCTCACTCAAGCAAATATGGCACCTACTGCTAGGAGTCATCCCAGAGACCTGGAAGAGAACCCAGGAGCAGGGAGCCCTGAAATGTCAGCTTCATTAGCTTCACCATGGATCGCCTCTACACTGCCTTACCCTCCTCCTCATCACCCCTGGTTGTGCAGGAGTGAACTACAGGAAAAATAAGACAAACAACCTGAATTATTACCCTGCCATAAATTGCTTTTGGCCCCAAAGATGTAGAACACATATGTATGGCATATGTAAGTCTGTTTTAGATTATTACATTTTTAAGTTGGATGTCATTAGTTTCTTTATTTCTTTACTTTTCTGTTTTATTTTGTTTTTGGTCTATTTGTAGAAACTGTGCCCCTCCTGAGAATTGTCAGCTTAGTTTCTGTTTTTTATTTCCTGATGCCTGCTGAACAAAATACAAAGAGGCAACATACCTGGTTTTCCTGACTGTAGGATATAAATTGTATTGGAAAAACTTGTACTGGCAAAATGATACAGGGCCCAGTCCTGTAGGGTTTTAAAATCATACCCATTGCAGCTTTTTCTGGAAGGAAGTACAGACCAGGTCCTGGAGTGGTCACCCAAGTGTCAGGAATTTAGGGAGATTTCTTTTCAACTTAATTGGCCAGTTCTAACCTGGGACTCTAACACTAGCTCTTTCTGACCCTCGGAGTCAGCCTGAAATCTAGCAATATATTTCCCACCAACACTGTAAAAAAACAAACAAACAAATAAGACAATAATGAACTAATACATGAGATTGGTGGGGTTTGTGGTCACAAAGAATATTTTGCATATTTTCTTCTTAGTGAAAACGGTGCTTCTAAAACTGAGAGGTTCTAGAAATGCGTGCTGTTTGAAAATTCAGATTACCAGTCATCTGCACAATCTATTACCATGATGTCAGTGGCCAGTTGTCCTAATGACAAGCAACTCCTCTAAAATGAGATCGGGTTTTCAGTGATTCACTAGTATCTCCTGAAATAACTAATAGAACCAGCCGGGGTGTGGTGGATGATGCCTCGACTCCAACAAACGTTCCCACATGTGGAACGTCAGCTTGGATTCTCAATTGGCTATTTTTGCTGTTCCCTTTTCATCATTTCGTTATGGTGATGTATGTTTTCAAAGGACTCTGCCCTTTGTGCTATTTAATGACTACATATGGTGCAGGGCTTAGTCTTTTCTCCAGTGATATACAACATGTGCTATAGTTAAGGGGTGGGGGGGAGGCTTGCATCAAGGAAGAACAATTAGCAAAATTACTAGATTTCTTTGTAACTTTTGTCAAAACTGCATTGGTCTGTTTTAACCTTTCCTGCCACTCATCATGGTTGCTGGTATCTGTCAAGAAAGGATGACTGGTTTGCCCTTCCTCGAGAGTGCTGGAATGTCACACGCCCTGTCTTCTGCAACACTGCTGGATTGACATGCAGTCACATCTTTGCAATAGGACTGGAGGGAAATGCTCATTCCTGAGTTTTCTAATTGTTTTTCCTTTGACGTGGGACAGGATTTACAAGCAACGTAATAGGTCACTTTTTACTTTGTTCATAAAATATTTTCAAGTCTGACATGTGTATGTTTCCATCTTCTTTGAAGGCAGTTCCCTTGGTTCAAGTGAGAAAATGACACTTAGTTTGGAGGTTTAGAATTAACCGTCAGTTACTCTATCAGCCATCTCTCACTTTAGTTCAGTCAGTTCCTCTGTACATAGACTAATCTATGTGAAAGTACCATGGAAATCAACTCAGAATTTTAGCTTTTGACCAATATCAAATTACCTTGATTAGTGAGGACCTCAAATTTCTATCTAGGTGGGGACTGGTGGTGGTAGTCTCATTAGAAGAAATGCAGTCAGTTTTTAAATTAAATTGTAT
The DNA here is from genome assembly GCA_019455555.1 of Galemys pyrenaicus. Taxonomy (NCBI): domain Eukaryota; kingdom Metazoa; phylum Chordata; class Mammalia; order Eulipotyphla; family Talpidae; genus Galemys; species Galemys pyrenaicus. The sequence continues at coordinate 5,421,074 of JAGFMF010011694.1, forward strand.
GTTTCTTGAGGGTGTTTTGGGGTGGAGTTGATACTCTGCCATTATTTAACTAAATGAAGAATCTTTGTGTAACATCATCTGTATGTCTTATTTTTCACAAATTGATGTCTTATCGAAACCCCATTATTTGAGAGACAGTTTTTCACACTTCCTAACCAAGGAAATGATTCATGCATATAAAACTACTTTCAGATGCATTCTTTTAATTTTGATTCTTAACACTACTAGAAGGTGTTTTAAATAAGGATGACACGTCAAGACTTATAGAAGCTAGTGCCTGGCCTCCTGCAAGGAAGGCCTTATGGACTGCCTTAGCTGCCTTATGGACTTTTGTTCTGGGGTGATGGTCAGATATGCAAATGCCACTTTATTGGGGGTAGTTTCTTTCAATACAACTATTTAGAAGATGACCAGCAGCAGCTGCGAAAGTCAAGTATTCTAAATTCCCAGATTTTACAATGAATCCAGATATGGCATGTTCACTAACTCAGCTTTTCCATTAATTATATGAAGACTCAGTTATTCACTCCCCTGTTTATTCATTCATCTGACAAATGATAAATGAGCACATGCTATGTGCCTGATCCTGTATTAGGTTCTGGAGATGGAGTGGTGAGCAAAGCCAAGCCCAATTCCACATTCCTATATAGTTTATCGTTCAGATGAAGGGATCTGATCATCCTTTATTCATTTGACAGTGCTGAGACAGTAATTATACTCATGTGAAGCTAAAATTGGAGGCTGATGCTTTGACAGTAGGTCCCTGGTGGCCCATGAGGGCATAACAGGGGCTCTTTCCATTTTGAGATATCATAGAAACTTCCTAGGGGGCAATACAAGGGAAGAGATCTTAACACCCATAGGAGGTCACTAGACAAAGGTGGGACAGGAATAAACAGCAATAACCAATAACACTGACCCACAGTCGCTGCACGGACAGCTGGACAAGAATACCAGAATTTGTAGGCCTACCAGTCATGTTTCCTTACTTAGTAAGTATGACATGTTTCATGTCATTTACAATAACATGACCATGCCATCTAGCCACTGGGTATGCTTCGCTGAGCATTATCCGAACTGACTACTGCACCTCGTGAAAACCAGCTTCCATGCTTTGGAAGCCTTTTCACTCAACCTCCGATGGAAATGTTTTCATTCTCAAGGGTATAAGCCCATCTAAGCCTGCTGGGTTTCCAATAAATGATGATGTGCAATCTGATCATTTTCATCTCACACTGACTCCCTTTGAGAGATGGAAACACAGTATGGTGTCTCTTTATCATTCTAAGTTAGAGGAGCATTTTCTCATTGTGGCTGCGCTCCCCAGAGAATAACGGGAAATGTACAGTTTAGAATTAGGTGGCAATTCTCACATAAGGTTCACTACTAATGACATTTTGACTGTGGACAATTCATTTAGTTTCATTAGAGTACATGAACTAAAGTAACTTGGGCTCCTGCAGTAGATAACTTAGAAGTCTTAGTGATTGAACATGATTGGAATTTATTTCTCATTCATTGCAAGTCCTGATGTTCTTCTCGGTAGATGGCCTTCCACAGGATCATGTAAGGTCACCTCTGACTCCACCCTCTAGAGCTTCAGTGGCCTATAAATTTAGCAGAGAAATAGTCTCTTTTGTCTGCTCATATCCCATTGGCCAGAACACAGTCACATGACCACATCCAGTCCCCAAGGCCACTGGAAAGAGCAGGTGGTAAAGCAGCTGACCAGCCAGTCTATCTCAGAGGGCTGGCTTAGTTGAGATTAAAGGCCTGTGCATGTCAGCACATTGGAAAAAAGTCCCATCTCCCAGACCAGTTCTTCTATAAAATAGAAATAAAAAGTCTACTTACCACATAATGTTATCTTTAGCATTGAACAAGTCATTGTAGGTAGAGTACTTAAACCAAACCTGATAAGCAGTACAAGCTCAAAATATTAAACCATTATCATCAGAGTATCCATTTGCTACAAAATAAAAGCAAATTTAAGCTATCTGATCCTTTCATATCAACTTATCTGAAAAATGAGTAGGGATACAAAAACCATATTCCTTAACTTCTTGAAGAAAAGAAACCTTTCCATTTCCAAAATAAAGACAGGATTATTGTTATTTTCATCACTCGCCAGCCTTCCTTAAGTTTCTGGGGAAACTTAAGGAAGTCTCTTGACAGACAGTCAGGAAGTCAGCAGGCCATGGCCCTTGATTCTAAACAGGCAGTTTTGGTGTGTTAGGTAGCAGGCGCCACTGGGGCCTCACAGATGAATGAAAGTCACAGGGTTGGTGGTTATTCGAAATCTGAAGGGTCCTCTGTTCTCTCCTCCCTGCCAGCCTGTATCCAAATACGGGGGCTGCCTCACCCACACCATGGGGCTTTGTTTGTGCTTCCCTAAGTGAGTATTTTATTTGTGATTTCCTTGTTCTGGAGCAGCCACTGGGGCTTTTCCCCAGCGTCGACTGGTCTACACCAAATAACCTGCAGTTTGTTTTCTCTCCTGGCCAAGTCAAAAGTGCAGGGCCCCTAAGCATTTTCAGAGCAAGACAAGTGCTTATTCAGCCCAGGGGGGAAATTGCAGCTGATACCTCGTTGAAAGTCCTGATCCAAGCCAGAACATGACGTGTGGGCTCTCCCTGTGTGTGTGGGTAAGAGATCAGGACACTGATGCGGTTGGGTGGCCTTTTTAATAATTGATGGCATATTTCATTTGCCTCCTGTGCCCACGAACCTTAGGTAAACCCTTTGAAAAGAATTACTCGACTGTTGTGGTATAACCTGGCCTGCATCTACAAGGCCTTGCAGCACTGAGCCACCACCAGAGGGGAAGGAGGAGGGAGGGAAGCAAAAGGGGGCTGGGGACCAGTGGAGGGCTCTTCTGGAAGACTGTGGGTGCTTTGATGGTGGGTGACTTATGAGCTTGGGGTAGCCTCCTTTTAATAACTAATGGCATATTTCATTTGCCTCCTATGCCTATAAAACCAGCTATCTGCCGTCTCTTTGTTGTGTTTGAAAGTGAAGGATCAAAGCAGAGCTCTTTCCTGACATGACTGGTGGTGTGTAACACACATGTAGGAGGGGTGAAGCTGTACCCCTGTGTGCAGTGTTGCAAACCTATGTTGCCCCAATGAGAATTGATAATTTTTTTAAAAATCAATACAAAAATGTCTTTTGTAGCATATTCAAAACACAGCACCTGGTGGTAATCAACTCTTACTAAAAACTCACAGCTTTTGAGCATAAATGGACAGTTTCTGATCACCATAGGGGAGAGGGTTGCTAAGAACAGATTGTGAGAATTCCAGCCAATGCTGTCTAATAAAATTCCCATATTCAAGTCACAGTATAGAAGAACACACTTGGAGTGCCGGGAAATCTTACTGAATCTAGAGTAGTTCCTCTCTTCTCTTAAGGCTTCATCTCAACCACCCAAAGACACTACTTGTCTAGACTGGCTATAGCTATAAAAACTAAAATAGAGAAAAATCTGTTTAGTTCTAGTCCCAGTGTTTTCCATGTATATTAATTCTCCCAGTGAACCTATGAGGTAGCCATGGATTAACTATGGTTATCCCATTTTACAGATAAGAAAGTGGAGGTTAGGTTGCCTATATGCTTACAAAGCCATCAGAGACCAGATTTGAGGCTGTTCTTGGTGGCTGTGTATGGTAATTGTAGAAAACAGATTCACATACTGGAGCGCTCATCACCCACCACCAGGGGGTCCTCGGTGGCCTCCGCTGGTCCTGAGTGCAGGCTCTCCTTACTCATGCTCCTCTTTGGTGAATTTCATAAGCCTTAAGACAGACAATGGTTTGCCTTTTTCTTCTTCTAAAACTGTTACAGGGCAGGGAGAGGAGCACTCAGAACCCCCAAGCCTGCCCTCTCTGAATGGGTTCTGCCATCCGCCGCATTAAGACAAACATACAAAAC
>JAGFMF010011694.1:5425336-5576409 GCA_019455555.1 Galemys pyrenaicus
TTCCAACCAGTCCAAGACCAAAAAGCAAGCGCAGTTTCTTCACATGTCCCTCTGCTCCACGTGCCCCATCCAGGTCTCCTTGCTGTTCTCCATCTTCCCCTCTTCTCTTCTCTGCAGAAATCTTCTTATCCTCAGCTCCACCCACTTAGGGCGGAACCAGGATTTTGGGAACTTCCCCTTTTCCTGGGACCACCTGTTACAAAACCACCTGTCATTTCTTTGCTGTGTTTGAGAGTGAAGGCTCAAAGCAAAGTTCTTTCCTACCTCCCAAGCCTGGCAAAACACCCAACTTCTGCCTTTAAGTCTAGATTCTCTTGCTTTGGTCTAAGTGAGAGGTTCTTAATAATAAGAGCTGACATTTATTTGGAGCTTGATATTTATGCAGTTCACATATATTTATTGAATCCTGAAGGCAACCAAATGAAGGAGCTGCCATTGTATTTGGCTGCATTTGTATATAGAGAGTTTTAAGACATTTGCTCAATGTAAAACAGCTAGTAAGTTGTGAAGCCACATTCAAACCCAGTTACTGTAACTTCAGAATTCAGGGTTTGAAAGGCTAGATAATATGGTTTAAACTGGGGATCCAGTACGAAAAAAATTCATTGCCTGCGAAGCTTTATTATCCTGTATTATCCTCATATAGCTAAATCCTCATGTTATCACCTTCCTCCTTCTGTTATAGTTGTCTGCCTGCCATTTTTAGCCATCCCAGCTCCACACGCTAATCATAAATCCACATAACCCTGCCTCTAGCCTTGACTGTTTTCGTTGGTTGTCCATCTGGTAATTTGCCGGTACAGGGTCACATGGTGGTCCTAGAACCTTGTAGCTCTAGGACTGAATCCCAGCATGTCCCAGTTGTGTGATCGTTGCGTATCCAGTTTCCTCCATGATAAAATGGGCATAAATGAGACCTCAGAATTTTGTTGTGCTGAGTAAACAATGGCATATCAAGCTCTAGCATTGTTCTTGCAGGCAAGAAGCAACAATTAGCGGTAGCCATCACCTCACTGGCCGTCAGTCAGCAAATATTTAGTGAGTCCTGTGCCAGTCAGTGTGCTAACCCTGGCTGAGAAACACAGCAGGGCAGAATGAGACATTCCTGCAACTTTTCTTTTTCTTCTTTTCTTACATCGTTGTTCATTTGTTACAGTGTTTGATGTCTCCCCTCAGATGTAGTCCCCATAAATCTCCCACCACCACATCACCTGTGAACTGTCACCAAAGTGTGCAGTTCCCTCCCCTGTTTTGACTCCGTCCCCCCCTTCCCCACTGTAAGTCTCGGAACTATCATTTTCCTGCTAGTTTTGACCTTTTATTTTCCTCTGACCATTTGTTCGGTTCCCCTGCGGGATGAGCGGATCTTGTAAGAAGGAAGCCAGCAACGCCTGGCAGTAGCCGACAGAGGCCACGTGAGGAATCAGACAACAGACTCTGCTGGAGCTCAGCAAAGAGACCAGTGATCAGAACAGGATTCAGGGAGGAAGAGGAGCAGACAAAATTTATCTAGGTTATAACTAGAAGAGAGGGTTTCCAAGAAGAAAAACAATGTGGGGGCCTCCCTGGTGGCGCAGTGGGTTAAGCAACACACTATGAAGCAGACCGCAGCCACCGCAGCACGAGTTCGATCCCTGCCGCCAGCCAGGGAGGGGACCCACATGGTGCAGCAGACCTCTCCTGCTTCGCCTACTGCTCCCCTCAGCAGTGTGTTTCAGTCAGTCTGCCTGTCCTGCTCCCCATTCTGTCTCTGGTGAATCCTCTCACCTCCCTGGACTCTGGCCTGTACCCCAGCTCTTGTATGTATAAATAAATAAATCTGTAAAAAAAAGAAAAAAAATGTAAGCCAAGGGGAAGTTGTAGGGGAAATAACATACACCATGTTCATAGTTCCCATATATGATTGACTTCGTAGTGACTTACAATAGAAAGAGAAATATAGAGATGGGGGTCAAAGAGATACAACGATATACAAAGAACATGTATAGGGGTGCGAGGAATGAGGCACTAAAGGCAGAAAAATGGTAGTGGTTTACTCAACCCCATGAATCAGTACGGCAACCAGAAACAGCACCAAGGATTCCCACTTCCCAGCTAGATTCTAAATATGAGACACTGTGCTTTCCTCAGTGATGGAGGGTTTACACCATCTCCTTTTCCTGTGGCCTCTGCTCATGATAAAGTATAAACCAAAAAGAAGTGGTAAGATACATTAGCATAAACAATCAGGCAGCAGAGCCTCTCAGAGGTACCTGCCTATTTGTTTAATATTTCAGCTTCCAGATGAACTTCGTACACACTTATATACACAGTCAGAGCCACCCCCTAGAGAGAGGGCTGATCTTGTGATTAATAAACTGTTTGGGTTACCCTCTGTTCAGAGTCTGTTGACGCTTTCACAACTTTCTAACCCAGTTATTTAACAAGAATGTTCTAGACACTCAGTTCTCAGGCCTTGAGGAAGTCCTGGGTGTGGGGGCAGGAGGGAGGATCAGGACTGGATGTGGAACTTACTGTGCATCTCAGTTTTCAAAAATCTCCTGTTGTCTGCCCCTCCCAAGCACTTACTGAGGGCCAAGATTTGGGAGTAGTCAGTTTTATTTTCCCATCCAACCTTGTACTGTTCTCCAAATTGTTAATGCTACTCAGAAGGTCAAGTCATCTGAATCTTAACACTCCAAGGTAAATCATTCACAATTTTCTATGCCACTGAGAAAAATGCAGAGGCATACATCCACATTTATTTTCGTTTTCATCAGTAATTCTATTTTTTCCAATTTTATTGAAATGTAATGGGCATGCAGCACTGCCTAGCGGTTAGGTGTACAGCATAGTCATCTGCTTTGTACTGTGAAATGCTTACCAGTCTAAGTCAGCATCTGTCATCTCATAGAGATAGAAAAGAGGAAAGCAGTTTATTTCTTGTGATGTGAACTCTCCTAACAACTTTCAGTATCCCCTAGATCAGAGTTGCTATAGTCACCGGGCCATGCATTACATCGTTAGTACTTACTTGGTCACCTGCCTCTAATCACCCCAGCTCCCCAACTCCTGCCTTTGATAGCCACATACCTGATCTCTTAATCTGTGAACTCAATGTTGGTCTTGGTGTTAGATATCATATGTGAGTGAGATCATATAGTATTTGCTTTCTCTGTCTTATTTCACTTAGAATAAGTGCCCTCAACCTCCATCCTTATTATCACAAATGGCAGGATTTCCTTCTTTTTTGTGGCTTAATAATATTCCATTGTATATATATGCCATAATTTATCCATTTATTCATTGATGAACATTTAGGTTATTTCTGTGTTTTAGTCACTGTGAAGAATGCTGCTAAAACAGGGGTACCTCTAGTTGTTTGAATTAGTATTCATGGCATACCTAAAAGAGTAGAGACTGGTGTCAGATAGACATGTGCCTGAATTACCCAGCTGCACTAAATCAGGGCCATCATTTATCTGTCACATGAACTTGGCCACCTACTTATTTGACATGAGTCTCATTTTTATCTTCTGCTAAATGGGGTGAAAATCAATTTCTTATAAGACTATTATGAGGATAAATATCCTACCTGAGCACTCAGCATGTTGTACAGCTCATGCAAGGTTCCCAATAAATTGTAGTAGTTTCATTGCTGATCCTTTATTCATCATTTAAGCATTCTTGAAAATCTAGCTTTGCTAGGAAGGCCCTTTGCAGCAGCTTTAGAAGTGAATTTGAAAGGGCTTAAAATAAAAATCACCTTGATATTTTTCACAAGCATTACCAATTTCAAACCTAGAGTGGGAAAGCCTGAAAAATACAGAAATATTCTTTGTACGTACTGCTTTATGTATAAGTACAATATCCTCCTCTTCCTGCCAGCACTGAGAACAAACTAACCCCCACCTTCCTGTACACTGTTTTTTTGGAAGGCTGGGTATCTCCACATATGGAACACAGTTTCTCTGTAGGGCCTTTAATACTCTAGAAATTCCAAAACAAAGTAGACCCCAGCAGGGCACTGGCTCCATGTTGGCAAATAAGTCTGCCATCAGGCGCCATCGCTGGTGTTCAATGTGTTTTTCATTTAGGGAGGAATTGAAGACTCAGACTTCAAGGGTTAGCTCCTGGTCCTATGTGAAAGGTGAATAGTGCAACTCACCTGAAGAATGGAAGCCCCTCGAGTCAGAATTTTCTCCACCCCTCCAGTATTGTCAGCCTCACTGGTCTCCAGATCCTTCTCTGTACATGTATACTTCAGTAACTTGGGTTGAGATTACAATGAATCACCCATTAAATGGCATTTCAGGGCAGAATTATTAAAACCAGGTTGGACGACTACCTTACACAATTGAATATAATGTACACTTTATTGAGATCCTGTGACATGTGAAAAATGGAGCCTGTCCAAGAAAGAAAATTATGTCTATGCCTAAAAGAATTGAACTCAATGTCCTTTATTTAAAAAAAAAATCAAATTGCCTTTAAAGATAATTCACTGATTATTTCTAGCCTACCTGTAGGCTAAAGTATCACAAACTAAGAGTAATGATGTAGCCAGGCTTGTGTGAAGATTCTGGAATTCACATGAGTCTTCTGGGGGGTGTGATTCCTAGTTTCCCCATGACTGCCAAATACATATATATATTTTAAAATCATTGATGAATACATGTGTATATATATGTGTGTATACATATATACTTTTATATGTAAAGCTTATGTTCAGTTGGGCAAGATGAATAATAACTAAACAAACAGGATAAGGTCATCAGAAAGAGTGTCTGGACAGGATGACTCCCAATGATGGAAAAGAATGAGGCAAGGGAAGTTCTAGAGGAAAAACAGAGTAAAGAAAGCAACTACAATGATCCTGAGGCAGAAATAAATGTATTCTAGGAAGAGAAAGAAGACAGCATGTAAAGAGCATGTGAGCCAGACTGACCAAAGGGACGGTGAGAAAAAAGAGGTTGCAAGGGTACACTCCTTCATGAAATGTCAAATTCCTACAGCACTTGGTAAATGTATTATTATTATTAACATTCTGCTTTGCAATGGCATTATTTACATAATGTCTTATCTCCAACCCTAGCTTCCTTGAGTGGAAAGATCAATCTTACTTGTTTTTTTCTATCCCTTCCAGCACTAGATCAACACAGTATTAAATTAGTTGAATTTCAGTACAGGAGATAAGATAGAAATGAAATCTGTTAAGAGTCAGACTTTCCCCAAGATAAAACCAGCATTTGAGTCACTTATCAAGATGATGCCAGAAATAACATCTCTCTGAAACATCAGTAAAATTTAGCCAGAACAACGAAGGCAAGTGTCCCTTTCTTTTTTGCCTCCGCCTGGCTGGGAATTTATCATCCCCCAAAGCCACTCATGTGGGACAATATTTTAGGGTGTGTGCATGTTTTTCATCTCCACAGGACCAGCTGTGGGTGGAGTAGAATTCCGAACACAGGGTAAGGTCACACTGAATTCACCCAGAAAACTCTTTCCTGGGGAAATCGTCTACATGTTGCAAAATCAGTAAAACTGCTAATTAAAGAAACATTTTCTGAGATGCTGTGATCTGTCATAAGACGTATTGATTCTTGATGACATGGAGAATGACTAGCATCTTATTTCATGCATTCCAAAGAGAAAACTACACAGATGTGAGTGTCTGCTCTCCATACCCATAGCTTCTGAAACAAGAATTGAGAAATCTCAGTAGTTTTACAGTGCATTTTAGAGTTGGAGAACCTAGTATATGTTTCTCCTCTGCTTTCTTCTGCTACTCCGCTTCTGACACCAGATGTGCAGGCTTTCCACCCTGAAGCATTATGTGACTCCATCAGGGTGCCCGCAAATGATCATTTCTGACACTACCTACTGGTCAGATCCCACAGATTAAGAAGGTTCAGTCCCACATGACTTCACCCATTTTCTTTTTTTGAGATTCTATTTATGCATACAAGAACTGGGGTGCAGGCCACTGCACCCCACTGTGTGTGTGTGAGAGGATTCACCAGAGACAGAGTGGGGGACAGAACGGGGAAATGGACTGAAATACACTCCTGAGGGGAGCAGCAGCCGAGGCAGGAGAGGTCTGTGCCGTGTGGGTTCCCTCCCTGGGTGGTGATCAAACTCACACTGCAGTGGCTGCAGAAGCCCCACAGTGCAGCACTCAACCCCTTGAGTCACCAGGGAGGTCCCATCACATTTTCTGATAGTAGTCAAAATCCCAGGTTAACACCTCTGCTTCTGACCAACTGGCTACATAGTGGAGGTTCTCACAACGCAGTCCTTGAGTCCAATTCATTTGCTAGAACAGCTCAAAGAACTAGAATTTATTATGAAGAGACATAACTCTGGAGCAATCAGAGGGATGTCAGTGGAAGGAGATGCACAGTCCCCTGCCTCCCCTGGATGCGCCACTCCCCACTACCCCCATCCAGCACTCCACAAGGTCACCAACCTGAAAGAAAGTTCTTAAAACCCCATCCTTTGGAGAGTTTATTGTGCAGGCATGATTGATTAAGGCATCAGCCACTTGGTGATTGAGTCAACCTCCAGGCCCTCTCCTCCCCTGAGGTGAAGGGTTGGGACAGAAAGTTCTACCCCTATCATCACTAACTTGGTTCCCCTGGCAACCAGCCCCATCCTTAGGGTCTCCCCCAAAGTTATCTCATTAACAGAAATTCAGATATAATTGAAAAATAGTTGCTGTGCATAACAAAAGACATGTTTATTTCTCCTATCACTTTGGAAATTTGGAGGAGTTCTGTGCCTCCTAGGGTGAAGGAATGCAAACCATTTCATACTATAACAATAATGTAACACCTTTAGGTATAAGCTTGGTAACACTTATTAACTGTCACCCATTCTATCCTTATCTATCAGATTGGGATTTATAAAAATCTAACAGCCAATAGAATTGTGAAGCTCACAAGTTTGTGAAATTGCTTTCTAAGTCATAAAAGTTCTTACAAAATTTAAGTATATTGTGAAAAATCTTGGTAGTGTCAGTTCTGGTCTTCATTATGTGGACCCACCAGAACAAAGTATTACCACCGTGTCCCTTCTGATTAAGTCAGCCCTAGATGTGTGCTTCTAAGAGCCATGCTATATTTGGGAAATATGATGAGTATATAAGGAAAACTTGAAGCTATGTACAGTTTCCAGGTGGACTAAATTGCTGTGCCAGTAAAAAGCAAAGCTGTACCTGAAAAATTAAGTTTTAGAAATGCAAGCAGAAAGTCTCTCATTTAGTACACGGTCAACAATTTATTTTATTGTGACCATTAATGGAAGACTGATTTTTACTGAGTTAATACATCTTGAAAGTGTAAGACCTTTAAAAGTGTTTATATAGCGGCGAAAGACCATTCAGTTCCACATTTTCATTTATATTTATTCAACAAAAGATTTAATTAGTACTAAAAGTATCTTCTGTGGTTCCTGATTGCCTGTTTGAGGGACAGGCTTTTTAGCATAAGAGCACTGCATTTGTGGAATCATAAGCTAAGGGTTCAATATATAAAATAGACTAGGAGAATGACATTTTAATAGCATGGATGGATAAAACTTGTTTATTATAAGGCCACTTAATGGAACCCTATTACCAAGAAAATCCTGAAACAATCATATATGTTAAGTATTTTTCACATGAATAGACATGCACAGGCCTGAATATTTTTAAAGGCCAGTACAGACTTACTCTTGATGACATGGGGAATAATTAACCAATGAGGCATTTGCAGAAATTTCAAACAGACCCAAAGTGATGAGATAGGAAACTGGCTCAGGTTCTGCTTTAAGACATGCAAGACTAGAATACAACAAATTAAATACTGATGATGGCCTTCACTGGATGGCGCATTGTTGAATGAACATAGTATCTGTAATAGTTTTTAAGTATGATAGATGGACAATAGATATCAATCATAGATATCATAGACAGACCAGAGATATCAACATGTAAATCAAAACTAAGGCCAGTCTTTACAGAATCCCCTAGACATCCCACATAACCACATAACATAGTTTGGTTATTCAAGGCTTTCTACCCTAAGAGGAGTAACAATATAATGTTTCCAAACATTAGCAGTAGAGCCAAACTCTGTTGGTTCAAATCCAGCTTGACAGTCTACGGCTTGTGAGATCTTGGGCAAGTGAATCTCTGAGTCCCAGTTTCTTCATCTGGTTTCTACTTTTCTTCCTGAAATTTCTATGCTCTGGAACATTTTTTTTAAGATTTATTTATTTATGCATACAAGACCTGGGGTGCAGGCCAGAGTCCAGGGAGGTGAGAGGATTCACCAGAGACAGAGCGGGGAGCAGAACAGGCAGATGAACTGAAATATACTGCTGAGGGGAGCAGCGGGCAAAGCAGGAGAGGTCTGCTGCACCATGTGGGTCCCCTTCCTGGCTGGAGATTGAACTCACACTGCTGTGCTGCAGATGCTTCACAGTGCAGCCCTCAACCCGCTGCACCACCAGAGAGACCCTGCCCTGGAACTTTAAGGCATAATGCAATCCCTTCTTTCAGACAGTATAGTCTTACCCCATCTTTTAGAACCTTGACTGACATCTTCAGAGATGGCCTTAAAGAACCCACAGTCATCTCCTCCTCTGAAGTTGTGCAGCTCACACACCTCCTTGAAGCCCCTTAAGCGTCTGCATAAGGGCGATTCTCTTGCCTTTAATCATTTGTCTAGTGTCTTCTTCCTTGTTCTGCTTAAATTTCTCCCTCTGAGCAGCGTATCTCAGTTTCCTGGTTTCAGCCTTGGGACCTCAAGTCATGAGATATATTCCTTGAGTCCAAAGAAGAACCCCCCTAAGAAGTCCAGCTGAGTTCATTCTCCTAGGTCTGAGGCTCAGGGAGAATCTGTGTTTGCCTCTGACTTCATTGGCTGGACCAGCCCCCTCTATGGGCCTCCTCACCAGACAGGCTGGGTCAGGGCAGGGTTAGACACAGAATTAAGAGTGGCTCTGCCCTTTGCCCTTTTTGGTCCCAGCTCATAGTTTTGTGAGGCCCAAAATTATTCCAAACCAGATCCATCCTATTTTTACCTCTGTATATTATTCTTAGACGGAGGAAGGCAACTCCTAAAAGATGTGTAAATAATGCCTGGGATCCAATTTATGTTTTCAGCCAGATGAAGGTGAAGCTAGAGCATCTGACCCTGACCAGATCTGCCTTCTTCCTGGAAGCCTGGAGTAATAGCAAGGAAATGAAGGATTTAGTTGCAATGATAACTAGATGGAAAGGGAGTAGCAACAGCCAAACGCATAGTCCCCCATCACCGTTTAAATGTGGAGGTGACCCTGGGTATATAACGTAGCAAACTTTTCTGAATGACTTGTCACATGGAGTATGTAAAACCTCCAGCCCAAATTATATAACCCGCTGTTCGAAAGGCGGAAACCAGTTTTCAAATCTGAACCGATATGGAGTCCTGCATGGCAGATTTGCAGACAGCGGTGCCCATGAGAGATCTCAAACTTTACGACTACATATTTAAGCATTTATGAGACTTGAACTGTATTCCATTAAAATGGGGAGGGCAGGATGGAGAGAGAGAGGCAAGGAAAAAATCCTGAGACTTCCAGCAAGAATAATTAGCCCCAAATGTTTCATAAAAGATTTGATAGCATTCTGGTTTTAAGTTCCTTTCCCAGCTCTGTTGTAGGAGGGAAAGAGAAGAAAGAAACCAATTAAAAGTTCGCTATTGCTTTAAAAAAAGAATCATGCAACCACACTAAGTAGGTAGATCCATGTTTAGGAGACAAGCCACATGGACCTCATCCCAAAGTAACATTAAAATTTTAATTGGCAGTTTTCCTCAAGTTCACCTAAGAAATGTCTCTTTTATCACCTCACCTACCCCTCTTCTGGCCTGTTGGTTTTAGATTTGGTGATAACGTGGGCAGCTTGGCACCTGTCCAGTCTCCCTCCTGCTCAGGTCTGTTTTCTTGTTACTCTCAACTGTCACCATTTCTGGAAGGGGGCCATTGTCAGAGATGCTCCAGTAAAGCTAGTGCTCATCCTTGCCCAGGTGACATCACACAAACGTGGCTCTGTCTGATAATGCTGACTTGATGATGACATCCACACCACGGGAGTATTCACCACAGGTTATATCTCCCCAGGACTCAGTTACTCAGGTTCTTATTGGAGGGATGGGCTTTTGCTTTCTTTTTATTGCCTTGTGCATAGACAGAGAAGGAATATCATGAGCATATGTTAATTAAGACTTCCTATGTTACCAGAGAAGCTTCCAGAACAATTAGTCAGCCGCTGAGAGAGCACTGGTCTCCAAAAATAACTAGGAAACTGTAAACGGGGGAGTCTAATGCTAGGGAAAACACCTTGAACATTAAACAGACCAAACAGCATCATGCTGTGTCACACCTGGCTGATAGATGTGTGGCCTCATCTCATAAGAGAACACCAAGAAATGAACAGACCTCCCCAATGGTTTCAGTATTCACCTGCCTGAAGGGAGGCCCAGGCAGTTGATCTCTTCTAGTTTCACCAGCTCTTAAATTCCATTTTCTCTAGCTGGAAGGGAAATTTGAATGTTCTAACGGATGCCCTGTTACTGGCCACCTCGCCCTACCCCTGCAACACTGAATGTGACTGTCTAACCCTCTCAGCAGGACCTCCTGCCCCAGCCCGTTCCGAATGGGCCTTTTAGCAATTTCACCCTAAAATGCCAACCTACTTCCATGTAAGATATATCTGAAGACATAACAGGTATTTGGCTTCTGTGTCATCTAAAAAGAATAAAAAATATGTGCTTTAGAATTACAGATAAAACAATATTTTTTGATTTAGGTCTATTTCTCATCCAGTTGTCTTTTTTAATCAAGAGTTGTAGTTCGCTTTTGGGCCCTCACCCTGGATGTTTTGCCACATGAAAAAGCAGAGTTCTTCACTCATGTCACAGAAATTTGTAATATGAAACATATAAAGTCCATAGTTTTAGAATGACTTAACAGTGTTCTATAATTCATGACATTCCCCTCCCCCTTTGTATGATCAGATATTTTATGTCATAAACCACAACACATCTTGTTTCTCTCAAGGATAATAAAAGCAGAAGACGTAGCTTATTTTAACCCCTTCTTTACCATCTAGGAAGAAACCTTTCTGGGTTTGCACAACATTCAGAGAGCTTTGTAAAATTTGTGTAAAACAATTCATTCACACCTATTCTAAGCATCTCGGTCAGAAAAATTCAAGCTGTATGTCTTAGTCTGTTCAGGCTGCCCTGGCGAAATATCACAGATCAGGTGACTTAATAACAACAGAAATACAGTTTCCACAGTTCTAGAGGCTAGGAATTCTAAGATCAAAGCCAGCAGATTCTGTGTCTGCAGAGGACCCACTTCCTGGTTCATGGGCGCCACCTTCTCTCCATGTCCCCATATCATAGAAGATGTGGGAAAGCCCTCTAGGGTCTGTTTTATAAGGTCATTAATCCTACTCATGAGGACTCCACCTTATAACCTAATCACCTCCCAAAGGACCACCTCCAAATCCTTGGGGATTAGGTTTCAACACATGAATGTAGGGGTGATACATTCAGTCTAAGGCATTATAGGTGTGTACATTGTTCTAGTATCAGAACTCAAGCAGACCCTCGGCCTTCCTCCTCCTGTGGTGAAGCCTTAGCCACAGCTCCATGAAGTCTTCCAGATGCCTTAAGATGGACTTGCCTTTCAGATCTGTCTTCCTTTGTAGAGTTCAACCTTAGTATATTCACTCTTCCATGAAGAACACAAGAGCCAGTCTTGCAGCACACAGCACCAGAGAGACTTCAAGACAGCACCAGGGATGGCAGGGAGAACTCATTAGTGCCTTTAATGAGCCTTCCCCAAATTCATCTGTGGCTGAATCAGAAGCTTTCTGAGTCATTTACCCTGTTATAGAGCAGTTTTCAGAGCGGGTAACCAACATCAGAAAGGCAGGGGCCCCTCCATCACAGAAAGAGTATGAAGTAATTAAGAGCCTCCAGAATGGAGGTCACAGTGCTGTTCTGGGAGGTCCTGGGCACCTGTTTTTGCCCCTGTGGATTCCATTGGCAGCTCCTTGCTGAGTTCACTTGTGCACAATGACTCATGCTGGTGTGCTGGAGCCTCCACCTGTCCTTTCCTACAAAGGGCAAAGGGAAAATGTCTGTGGTACAGGGTAACCGATGGACCTGGCACAGGGTCTGGGGCCCAAGGGGAGACACCTAAGAAACTTGGAAGAGTTATGGTCTGGAATACAAGGCTTTTCTGCTGTCGCCCTTTGTCTGCCACATTGCCTTGTTCTGCGTGTATCTCCCAGAGTCAGTGAGGTTCCAGACCAGGGTGAAACCATACTGCTGATAGAGTAGGAGAGAGCTGGGGCCATTCTGGGGGGCAGTTATGAGGCTGGTCACCTTCCCTCATAAGTCGAGCACAATACTTACTATAATTCTAGCAGCCCGAGCCTCCAGATAGCAGAAAACGTCCCTAGCTAACAAGTCAGAACCTAGCACCCAAGATTCTTCTGTCGCCCTTCGGTTTTAGTTTTTTGAAGATGTCATAGATCTTTCATAAGCCATGTTTTGAGAAAGCACAGCTCTACATTTTATTTTTCGAATGTATTTTGTATTGGACTAAACGGGGCTCTTTTGAGGCCCAGGGTTCTCGGACATAGGAATTTCAAGCCCTTAGTCCCCTTCCCTATTCTGCCCTTGACCAGTCCTATCCTGCTTCCTTCCTTTGTAGTCATGGCGCTGCAGAGTAGAGACAACCCCAGCCTGACCACTGAGTAGCTGAGTGGCCAGTGACATCCCATAACCCACACTGGCCCACAACTTATTGGAAGTTCGGGCTGGACAGCCAGAAGGGCACTTCTGAGATTTAACTTCCCTCAAGTCAATGGATAAGGCAACAGGGTCAGACTCTTGAAGAGGAAAAATAGATAAGCCTCATCATGAAGCTGTTCTCCCAAGGCAGCAAGCAGACCCCTCCTCTGTCAGCATTCTCTCCCATCACTGCCCCAGTCACTCTTCCTCCTCAAGCCCTTCAGAATCCACCAGGTAAGAAGAGGAAGCAAAGAGACAAAGTCATCTCTGCTCCAAACTCACAGCACCGAGACTGAGAAATAGACACTCTCCCATGCCAATAGATGGACATCCTGCAGAAACCTAATTTTAATACAAGGATGTGTCTTTTTTTAAAATGATCAAGAAATGATATCATACTACATTTAAACACTTCTGTGGTTTTTATGTGGAATCAGCAGTACACTGACGGATGTCATTTCTTGGAAGTGGGCCAGTGGGAATCAGCCCACATGCTTACCCCTTCCTACTACAGCAGCTCACATATTCTTAAATGGATTGTTAGGGAAGGCTGGGAGGGCTGGCTTTGGCCACAGGACTGAAGAAGTCAGCTTCAGCTGCCCCTGGGAGGAGTGGATCTGTGACCTTGGCCTCAGTTGACACTGCTCTAAGTGAAAGCATGTCAGAACCCCAGGGAAGGAATGACATTACACAAACTCCTTCAGTCTCACCAAGCAAACATGCGCAGTGGTAATGTTTGTCTCCTAACACAGCTGGTTTATGGTGGACGTGTCTTCAGCAAATATCCGGTTGTTTTACCACGTTTATTTCAATCAAAGAGCTGCACTTTTTGCTTTGCCAAAACATAAGAAACAAATACCTGGATAAGCCTTACAAGTGTGTATCCCTCTGCAGTTTACAAAGGACTTGGAATATCTATTAGGACGTTGGACTTTATTTTCCACCCCAGGTGATGAGATGGGAAAATCCTTTTGCTGCCAGAGTGGGAAATCTGATTTCACATGGATTCTCCAGCGACGTCCCTATGGCCACCCTGTTGAAAGGACACGTGGCAGGACCATTAAGAGATTGTCAGGCAGGGCCAGTCCTGTGCAGCCTCTTGGATTATCCTTGTCATGCTTGGCTCCACAAAGTCGTTCGAAGATTCTGTCCCATTCTATATTTAGTTATGCCCACTATGAAATCGGGAATAGTTTTATATCATTGACATTTGACACACAGACATTTTTCTGGAGGGAAAAAAAGAAAACATTCAAGTGCTCACATTAATGTTGGGAAAGTACAAACCCCTTTCTAAAGTCAGAGCCAGGGACTAACTCGCCAGAAGTTTATATTATAAATAAATCCCATTCATTATACCAGGGGAGCATATCAGGAGACTGACAGTTAAGCAGACTAAGTGGAAATGTCTCCTGAAAATTTAGAATCCCCAGAAACTGAGTTACTCCTTTTACCTGATGAAAAATAGAAGCAAACTGGGCTGGTAATCTCACTGTAAAATAAGAAGTAGATCCAAAATATAACTAAAATCATGTGGTTAACAATTTTCTAAACCTCAGATGGTCTCCAGGTTGGTCTCCCTGATCTTGCCCTACATTATGAATCCCCAGGGAGCCTGGACACTTTGACCCGCGCAGTGGCTACTGGGTTGAATTCCAAATAGCTGTTCGGTGGTCGTGCCCCATAACCCAGGGTTTCTCAACCTCAGCACTATCCACACTTCAGTCTGCCTCAATCGTCGTTGCAGGGCCCTTCCTTCTGGGCTCTTCAGTCACCTCCCTGACCCCTAGTCACTAACGCAGATCAGGTCTTAGCAACCAAAACTGCTGGTCAAGGGGGGTACAAAGTCACCTCCTGTTGAGAATCACTGTTAACCCCTTGGTGCCAGGACAGAGCTTTGCCAACACTTAACCTGAATTTGTGCTCAGTGAATATATTGTTATGATCTTTTGAGACTTTAAAAGAACAGAGCAAGAAGCGTTACATTATAACCACAACGGGAGAGATTTCCAAATACAAGAAAAGCTTTCTAACACTGGGAGTGTGTAATAATGACATAAATCCAGTGCCATTCTTTGAGGGGCTGTATAAGTTAGATGAGAAGACTATCGATAGTGGGTGGTTTAGATGGAGGCAATAAATGGAATAGAATTCCCTTAAAGGTTTGTTCAAGCTCTTTGGTTTCTTTCATATTTAACAAAGCCTAAACAGAAAGGCATGTGAGTGTACAAAGATACAAAGGAAAAGTAAATTATTTCACAAGAGGCTTTTTCCTTCTTTAGCTGAAGAAGTAGTCAAACATGAAGCAAAAGCCGAGTTTGCTTAAATGGGAAACAGTGGAGAATGAAATTGAGAGATTAGTGGATCATTCATAACACAATATAATGGTTACAATTAAGAGATTTGCCTACTGATAAATGTTTCAGAACACTCGTGGTTCTAACTGCTCTTCCATTCCTCTCACTGAAAATGGATTTACAGATTGAAGAGCTTTTTAAATTTTAATTTTAAGTCCCTCTCTTTTTTTATTTCGGTTTTATTAATCTTCATCATAAATATTAATTTATGGACACTGATGCCCAAAGGGCCTCCGGCTACTTGCTCACAAAGGATAATGAATATCACTACTGCAGTTAACCAAAAAGCAGCCTGAGTGTGAAAGAGCCTGATAATTTGCTCCTCAATTTGAAACAGATCTAAACCTAAAGACACCCATTCATTCCATGATCTCATTTAAGGAAACAGCACCCTAAATATATGTAGAACATTGACAGGCTTGGTACTGGATTGTGCGGGAGGGGTTCCGGTTTTGACTTTGAATGTATAATCCTTAGCCATAAGCAAGTAAACCTAAAGTTGTTTTTAGCTTATCTGCTAACTACCATTTCACCTCATCCCTTTCTGCTTCACTGAGTACATTCTCCATGGGGTCAATTATTTCAGATCTTGCTGGAAGCACCTCTGTAATCAGAGAAGGAGCTCCTTTACCACCCACCTGGGGGTTGCTATTATCAGAAAGAGTGTTATTCTTTCCTCTCACCAAAGATGTGTAGCTCCAGGAGATCGCGAGCATTTGATGCTTTCCAGGGATAAAGGTGGTTATGCACCAAAAGGAGGATGATAAGTGTCTCCCCCAATGCCCCCCCCAACACTTCAATCTCTCATGTGTTGTCCTGTCTACAGTCTTGCTGCCCGAGAACCGAAGTCCCCTTCTGGGAGCCCAGCCAAAAAGGCTGTTGGTGCCTGCTGATCTTTGGCTGTAGAGACCGCAGAAAAATTTTTTCAGTGGATCAGATGAAGCACAAGGAATTGTCAAAGCAATTTATTAAAAGGAAAAGGCTTCGTTAGCCCATGAGTGTGCTGCACGACTGGCGAATGTATAACAAAGTGAGAGACTTATTTTTTAATCGAGGTAGAACACAGACTTGAGGTCTTTGCAATCAAAGCAACCCAAGCAGTCTTGATTCACCTCACTGACAAGGAAGAGCCCACCCAAAGTGAGCAAGGGAATGGTGATGGAGCCCAGTGGGTGCTCAGGCACCAGCTCTGGCCCTGTCTCTTAGGATGATGACTGCTGTCCTGCCCAAACACCGGGTTGGGCTGAAGCTTTGACTTCCCCTAAGCTCATATGCTAATCTCTCCTGGGACTTTCCTGGAGGTACACAACTGTGTAGGTCTGAAGGTGCATCAGCAGCTTCAAGGAAAGGAGAAAATCCACCTCCTTGTATCTTGTTCACAGGGTCTGACTGGTGGCTTGAACAAAAGAGAATCTAAAGTCCTACTTCTTGTGCAAACCCACTTCCCCTGTATTAACACAAATCTTCCACAGAGGGTCAAGGGGGGCAGAGAAGAGAGAAATAGCCTTCTCAGGAAAACCAGGTGCAATGGAAAGCACATGACCTCCAGAGGCAGGCAGAATTTGGCTCAAGGCGTGGTTTTCCCACTTTAAAGATGCATATCTTTAGGGAATTCCTGTGACTTCCTGAACCTCAGTGTCTGGTATGTAAGGAAGTCAGCAGTACCAAGCTGTTGTGACTGATTTCACACACGGGTTCAGGTTTCACACAGCTTCTAGCTCATAGGGGGTGCTCAGGCGGGGCACCTTTGGCCATTCTCCGCTGATTGACCCTCACTTCACATCGCCATTTTCCCCATTCTCTGGAAAAGATGGCAAACATTACATAAAAATATTCCTGCCATGCTGCCTGCAGCCCATCCCGGAACTTCCCTGATGACCATCCCCGATGTGGCATCACTTCTAGAATGTGGGATACTGTTCTCGTCTTGAATTCACATGGTTCCCTTCATAACTTGACAGTGAATTCTTCACAAGTTAATTATCATGTAAGACATTTATAGTCTATCTGGAAATAAACAAAATACTCTTTAGCATTCCAGTCTAAAGCCATCCATGTGAAAATGTTCTGAGTGATTGACAGCCCAGGGACCGACGGTTTCATTTCAGCAAGTGTATGGTAGAAAAGCTACACTCTGAGAAAGCGTCAGTATTTCCCAGATCTAAGCAGGATTTTCCACAAAATTTCTTTCCCTCTGTTCTTTGACATTGGTAAAGAAAAGTCAACTTCTCCAATTTGAAAAATCATTAAAATAGATGGTATGGGTGCTTCTGAGCCCTATTTTTCTGCTGTAATAACATAACTGTCTATCCAACATGTAAAGTCAATTACATGTGATTCAACATGTAAAGTCAATCCCTGGATGTTTATTGAAAGAAAAAATTCTAACTTCTCTCCAAATTCAACGTCTATGTGTTGTAAGGAATAGTTCTCCTTGTTATTCTGGAGGGCAGGATTAGAAACTAAATTGGCTATACCTTACCAGACTGTTTTGGGTGGCATTTGATTTAGATATAAGAAGTAAGATAAGATGTCCCCCAAACTAAACTAACATTTTTAAAGTTTAAATTTTTTTAAAGATTTATTTATTTATGCATACAAGAGCTGGGGTGCTGGCCAGAGTCACGGGAGGTGAGAGGATTCACCAGAGACAGAGCGGGGAGAAGAACAGGCAGATCTACTGAAATACACTGAGGGGATATGCTGAGGGGAGCAGCAGATGAGGCAGGAGAGGTCTGCTGCACCATGTGGGTTCCCTCCCTGGTGCAGGGATTGAACTCGCGCTGCTGTGCCATGGATGCCTCACTGTGTAGTGCTCAACCCGCTGCACCACCAGGAAGCCCAGAAAGTTTAAAATTTTTGAAAAATTTTCTAGCCCTCTTCAAGGCCCCCTCCCACCTTCCTTATCACCCTCACTGCTGTCATCATCAATGTGCTTTAGGCATAGAACTCATATCTTTTTTCCAAGGTGTGAAAATTTAATTAACCCTGCATACAGGTGCTTGCCAAAGCCTGTGGTGCTTTTTTTGATCACATCATTTTGATCTTCATTCATAATGGTTTCAATATTTCTTTACAAACTTGGTTAATTCTGGTTGTTGCTATTTTCTGCATAATATTAAGTTGTCGAGGATCCTATATTTCCCCACAGTTACACTGGTGATGTTTCTGTGTTTTGCTCAGTTGCTCCTAGTAGTTGGCTGGTCTGACGGCCCGTAGAAATGAACTTCTGCCCATCTGATTCACCTCTTAATTTCCATCTCATTGCTCTCATCTGTTGCCCTTATCTTTTGGGGGTGCTAGATCCTTTCTATCTAATCCCCCAAATGCCAGGTAGAAAAAGCAGAAGAGATGCAGGAGGCAGGCAACATACACTAGCCACGGTTATCAAAGTATCCACAAAAATAAAACTCTTTATATTGAAAAATGGGACAGGAAAATTTTTGACATAGACAATCTGATTTTTAAACCCATCTGGCTTCCCTATTGCTAGTTTCTGTATACTAACACGTTTTTTTTGTATGAATTATATACACTACCCCAATGATGTTTGGAATGTAACTTCTATCATACTTACAATCTAGAAACACCCTCACTCTTCTAAATGTAGTTAGAAATGTTTTTAAATTATAATGAATAAAAGCTATTGATTTTTGAAGTGTTCACACACTATTACAGTGTGTTCTCCACTTCTATTTTGTGTGTTTTGATCTTAATTTCTCCAGATAGACTTTAAGTTCTTTGAGAGCAGTCCCATCTAAAATACCTGCTAGGCCCAGATGAGTAAGCTGGGGATGAGCAGGGCGCTGCCTGGCAGTAAGGGAGCAGACACGCTCTTAAGCCTCGCTGGTATGAACAGGACAAGCTCCTGAAATGAAGGAATCGCCAGCAGCCCTGCTCCCCTGGAGCCTGGCAGGGCCTCTGCGGGGTCACCAGTTAAACAACTTTGAGAACCTGTAGTTTGCCCAGAAGAGGGGTTCAGGTGATGAAGAATGTGGAAAACAAGGCCTCTGAAAAACAAAGGAAAATGGAGATGTTTAGTTTGAGGAAGGAGAGACTTAAGGAGGACATGATCCTGTTAGTTAAACTTAGACTGTATCCACTGAGCTTTCGCTACCCGATGTTTGAGGAGCAGCACCTTCCAGCCCTAACTGACAGTTAGTGTAGGCCTGGGGACAAAAGGTCTTCCAGGGTGCTGTGTATTTTGAGTTAGGAACTACTGCTCTACAATTCTGTGGTTAAAAAGTGGCCTTTTTCCTTACTGTTTCTTTTTTAATTGAGGAATAATTGACATACAACATTATATTAGTTTCAGGTTTGCAATGTAATTGTACATACCTATATTCATTATGAAATGATGACCACAATAAGCCGAGTTAATTTCCATCACCACAATTTTTTTTCTTGTCATAAGAACTGTAAGATCTACTGTCTTAGCACCTTTCAAATATGCAGCACGGGGCCTCCCTGGTGGCACAATGGGTTGAGCACGCACTATGGGGCAAACCTCGGCCACTGCAGCAGGAGTTCAGTCCCTGCCACCGGCTGGGGAGATGGCCCACATGGTGCAGCAGACCTCTTCTGCCTCGCCTACTGCTCCACTCAGCAATGTGTTTCGGTCGATCTGCCTGTTCTGCTCTCCACTCTGTCTCTGGTGAATCTTCTCATCCCCCACATCTCTGGCCTGCACCCCAGTTCTTGTATGCATAAATAAATCTTTAAAAAATATATGCAGCACATATTAACTGTAGTCTCCAAGCTGTATATAACCTCCTCAGGACTGACCTATATTATAACCAAAAGTTTGCATCTTTTGAAGCCCTTCACCTGTTTCTCCAAACACTCCCCTCCTGGCAAGAGCCACTTTAGGACTTTGGGTTCATTTTGTTTGGTGATTTCATATGTAAGTAAGATCTTGTGGCATTGTCTTAGCCTGACTGACCTCACTTAGCATAATATCCCCAAAGTGCGTCCTTGTCATGGCAAATGGGAAGATTTCTTTCTTTTTATGGCTTAATATTTCACTGTTGTTGCCTCACAGGCAGCAGCGCTGGGAGCAGTGGGGGGTGAGGGAAAGATGACTCAGAGTCCATGGGGAGCAGTGAGAAGCCTAGAGGGGCTACAGGGATGGGATGTGCAGCCCGTCCAAAGGCAGTCTCGTATTTATTGGAATCAAGTACAAAGGGGCAAGTAAGTAAGTGGGGTGCACATGCACTGGGGATGGGATGTGCAGCCCGTCCAAAGGCAGTCTCGTATTTATTGGAATCAAGTACAAAGGGGCAAGTAAGTAAGTGGGGTGCACATGCACTGGGGATGACATTAGGGGTACAAGCTGGCATGGAGTAACGAGGGGCTTTGGCCTGGGGGGCTCCATTATTCCTGCCAGTCTAAGCATATCATCTCTACTCTAATATCTGCCTGCTGTTTTCAGCAGATACGGGTTTCCGAGTATGTCCTCAGACTAAGATTTTGCCCTTGGTGAGAGGCCCCCTGCATGACCCTACACCTGGCTGACACAAGCCCAGGAACTCTGGGCACCAAGACAACGTCCCCAAGAATATTGGGATCGCACATATTGTATATGTGTTTGTGTGTGTGTACCACATCTTCTTTATTCATTCATCAATAGTTTGCTTCCATGTCTTGACTACTGTAAATAGTGCTCTAACACTCACGGGGGTGCAGATATCTTTTGCAGCTAGTGTTTGAGCCTCCATACTACTTCACAGTGGCTGTATCGGTTCACAGCCCACCAATAGTGCACAAGGATTTGCTTCATTTTTACTTAATTCTGGTTCTTTATGTTTCCGCCAAGCTGCTTTCTTTTTCTCCCTCCAGAGCTAACAGTCATACCTGATGTCAGATGAGTAGTGATGGGGGATCTGATGGAGGCTTTAGAGGCGCAGAGAAGGAGCGTGGACAGTGCAGCCAGAGTCAGGAGAGCCCTTCCCAGAGAAGCCTCGGTCTGAAGTGCAAGGGTCAAGAGGATTTAGTCAGCATGCAAGATCATTGATAAGGCGTCTGAGGGGGCTGGGTTTGCTCAGTACTAGAATGTAACTTGCACTTGGCTGGGGCCATCCCAGTCTTGAAGGGCTATGTTGGGGGGGCGGGGGGGAAGTGGTTGTTTATAAAAGGCACAGAATGGAAGACAAGCGAACTAAATTCGTCCTCTTCTAGTCCTAGTTCTATTTAGGTGCAAGCTACTCACTAGACTCTGAGCTCCTTCCTGGCCACAAACTGAGGGGCTGAATTTTTAACCTCCTCTCCCCCTGACCTTTACACCTTGGGTCTAAGGGTAAAACTTCAGAAAGTTTAGGTGAGGAGCCACTGCCTGAGATCTCGTGGTAATTTAAGGACCCATTCATCTCATTATTCCTGAGGGTCCTCCCCTCACACAACAATTTCCCCTAAAGCTGTGATCTCTTTATCTGTCTCTTTCCCTTAGTGCTTTTGAGAAAGTGTGGCAGTGACACTCTGCCTGTGACTGGATTTTTTTTTTTTTTTTTGAAGATTAGAATCATCTTCTGCTCTGTAGGAACAAACTGGGCCTCAATAGAAAACAGTCCACAGGCCATTTCACCAAGCTCCACAGGCACCGATTGGCCTGCAGCGCTGACAGCCTCCTGTCTGAGTCCTTGGAAGGCCCTCACAGGAGAAGTAACCCCTGCAGCTCATCTAGCATAGACATATTGAGCACTTCATGGAGAAGTCGGGTAGTGACAGGAGCTTAAACTCTTGTCACTCGTCACTGTTTTATTGCAGTTCTCAGCCAGAGCTTCACCAGCCACCAAGTCCAGTGTACTGTGTCTGATTAAAACAGACTGTAATGAGTAACGGAGGTAGCCCTGAGTCCATCCTGCCAATACCTGACTTAGCCTACTGGAATCTTAGCTGGAACAAGCCTGGAGTTCCATTCCACAAACATGGAGTTCTTCACACCAGTGAAGTCACCTCTGACTTGTTACTAAGTTTGAATTGCTGCTTTATCATCATCATCTCTTCCTTCTAGCAACCCAAAGTATTTTTCACGGAGCATATGATTATTTCCACTCCATGTCATGGCATGGGATAATAATTGCTGTAGCTGACTTTTATTGCATGCTTATTACGTACAAGGCTCCAGACTGTATGGTTTTCATGGCCTATCTCATTTAACCCTCACAACCTTATGAAGCAGGTATTGTACCCATTTAGTAAGTGAGCAAAACGAGGCACAGATGATTTTACTTACTTTGTCCAGTAAAGAGCTAGTACATAGGCTGGCTAAGATTCCAAGCCACAAAGTCTAAGGCAGATCCTGCTTCTTTAAATACCAAAGTTATTTTATATTAAATACCAAAGGTTTAGATACTAAAGGTTATAAAATATCTTTTTTAATACTGTTTTTATTTTAAATTATATTTTAAATACGAAAGATTATGAGGCATTTGCCTAAAGTTCACACTGGAGAATGCCTGAGAACCATATCAGAAATTAGACCTCCAGCTTTGGGGAGTCCTATTACCCATTTTTATTCAGGGGGCAAAAAGAGACTAAATGCCAGCTGTTTCCCCTCATCTAGATTTCCCTTCTATAGATGACTTCCACTGTCATTTTCACTCTGCTTCTCCCCTCCAGACTCGACCGTAGAAAACCTTAAAGGGACATCAGTCTGGGGAGCAGGCTCTGCACAGTCCCCCAGCTTTCGTGGAGGGTCTTCAGGGAGAACACTGTGCCTGGAGCTCAGGGTGGTTTTTAGTAGGAGCTCAACCTGGAGGACACATAAAAGAGCCTTCCACACTGTCTGCTAATTATTCCTTATGGAAGGAGAAAGGAGGGACAAATTGTGAAACATGAGGCTGTCGCTGTTACTATATGATTATGGAAAATTTACATTGTGTATGTCAAGTGGTAACTTAATTTAAAAAAAATATTGCTGCAGGCTGCCTCCCCTAATAACTTGCAGCTTGCTGTGCAGACCAACACATCTACAAATAATAAGGAAATAAAAGGTGAGCGTAACAAGATGACTTGGCACGGGAAGAGCAGGATCCCGAGTATGTCCAGTCATTTTCAGACCAATTTCTAATGTGCCACCAAATGCTCAATCATTTTTGGAGCCAACTGGAGGCACTGCTATATTTAAAATTCCATGCAACTTTATTCCAAGTGTGCCTCCTGTTTCTCATTACGCTGTTGCATGTCTCTGCAGAGGCAGGAAGCAGGAGAAAAAGGGAAATAGAAGAGAGTCCTCCATGACTTATATCCCTGGGGCCTTCTGTGTTGGCTGATTGTCCAGCGGTCCCACCACTGAGGTGGGTTGAAAGGTGTTGGAGCAAGTTCGCAGCAGCTCCCTCTCTCCTCACAGTAACACTTGCACACATGCTCACAGTAGCTGTCAGCCCCTTAGCATTTGTGTGAAATCATGCAGCAGGTTTTTAAGGGTATATATAATCTCTATACTGAATGGAAAAAGAAATGAAGAGCAGTCATTAAAATAAAACCAAACTGCTAGTCTTCTAGAAAGAGTCTTTATGTTTTTAATTCCTCAGGTTTAAAAAAAAAGTACATTAGATGATTTGCCTCAGCCCAAAACATAAATGCCAATACAAATACTTATACAAGTAGTTTGTTTTTAATTGATTAGAACTCATAGTTCAGGATTCTTCTTAGTAGAAGAGAAAACATATTCAGTTGTGAAATTAACTAATGTCTTGTTAAGTATAACCATCCTTTTTCTTTTGGCTGAACATCTACTCATTAAAATGTATTCTTGAGATATAATTTTAAATCCTGAATATAATTTAGCAGAATTCTGAAAGTGAATTTTTTAAATTATTCCAGGAAAAAAATCAATTTTATTTCATATAATCTCTGGCTGAATTTTTATGTTCCAAAAGAACTTCTACCACTGCCAACTACATTAGATTTAAAGATCCATTTGTTTCATTTTCTACGTTGTTAGGAAATTGCAGCCTCCTCTTATGCTAACAGTCTCTCCACATGTACAGACTTTATAGACTTTGCATTCATGATCATGTTAAAGAAAACAGCCTAATGGCAATAACTAGACTCTTCCTTATCCTTTCCTCCTACTGAAGGTTTTCTTGGCTATTTTTAAATGATCTTGCTGCTCTTGAAGTCCCTGTGTTCATATAAAAGCACAAAACCAGTGTCACCCAATTGAAACTCAATTTTTTAAGTGTATGGCAAAAATCACTAAGAGGAGCATGCAAGCTGCAAAAATCAACCTTTGAGTAAAAACTCCTGGGCAGAAATTAAGGTAGGGTAAATGCAGCATTATAATCCAAATGTTTGTACCTCTCCAAAATGTATCTGCTACAACCTAATACTCAGTCTGATGCTATTAGGGGCCCTTGGGAGGAGCTGAGGTCATGAGATGGAGCCTTCAGGAACAGGATTAGTGCCCTTCTAGAAGGCCCAGAGAGCCCCAGCCCCTTCTGCTGTCACCTATTGACAGTGAGAGGTCAGAGGGCCCCCTGCAACCTGGAAGAAGTGGGCTCTCACCACAGTTCATGGTGATCTTGGACAGCTCGACTCCAAAAATTGTGCAAAATAAATTTCTGTTGTTTCTAAGTTCCTCCCCAGCACACCCTGGCCACTGGCTGCTGCCCACTAGTCTGAAGTATTCTGGTAGCAGCCCAAAGAGTCTAAGACATTGAAGTTCTAGGAAACATTCCCATATTGTAGAACCGGTCTTTCTGAATGGATGGTTTTCTAAATTAAGGGAAAGAGTAATATTGAGCATCATTCTGAAGAGAATTCTTAGAGATTATGTTAAACTCTTTGGACCTGGAAGAATTTAACTATGCTATCTTCTTTGGAATGGTGGAGGATTCGATGCAGAGGAACAAAGATGAAAATTTTGAGGGATCCTGCAGTGGCTATCTATTCTCTGGTCATTAGTGGGGCCTCTAGATGTCTTTATTCCCTTTATTCTCTGTCTCCATCACATTCTCACCACCAACACATTTTTTTTTTTTGTCCCTGTAAAGAAATTGCCCACTGAGAAGAGGATATGTGACGATGGGCATGTTGATGGTCTCTGAGACAGTGTCCCCTTCCCCACTGCTACAGGGAAACCTCTGTATCGGTAGCAATTGATGACCACAGAGAAAGTACGTGCTTTATACTAGTGCTTGAATGAGTTGACTGAAAGTAAATATCCAGGCTTCTGATCTTTACCTTTTGCTCCTAAATTGCTAGCTGATTACTGGCACTGCCATTGTGTTGCTTTTGTACAATGTGCTGAATTGCTTTGGGTGTTACCTTGGCATTAATCAATTCCCATTACAAAAAGGATCAGCCCATTAGATCATCCTCACCATTCCCTTCTCTAACACCTTAAGGAGCCCAGCCAAGATTATCCCTCCAGTAAAATCTCATGTTTCTGGACCATTCTGGATGCAAATGACCCCAAAAAGGAGATTTTCACTGGCTGTCTGAGGGGCTGGTTCACAATCTGCTGGGGAAATTAAAATCATTTCCCTGTGTACAGCCTCCCTTTCTATTCTGTTCTATTTCTTCGCATAACTCCCAGCTAATGCCCAATATATAAATAAAAACAGGTTGAAATTGAATATATTCCTTCCCTATGGTTTTCAAATCTCTGTAGCCAAGAATTTCCTCATTGGACCTCACACATAAAGAGACGACTAAAAGGGAGAAATACAAAGTTGATTTCCTTGAGCAGCAAAGATTTATCACACACTGTATTCAATCAATCAGATAAATTTACTGATTGGTAACATGAAATTGCAAGAGGTAAAGGGAGTCTTTACACTGTTTAAAAAAAACTGTCACTACAATAGAACATTTCATAGAAAGTGAGTTTTAATGAAGAGAGAAACTAAAATTAATAAGCATTGGAATTCCCCCCAAATACAAATTAACTTTCCTGGAGAAACCCTCTGAAAAAACAAGAGTGAAAAGTGGGAAGTGATCAAATTAGTGAGACTGCATTTTTCTACATAAAAATAAACATACAAATGCTTTGGGTTGACTGCAGAAATTACAATTAGAGGAAATTTCTCCTTATGGTTCTCTCTCTCTCTCTTCCTCCCTCCCTTTTTGCGCTCTCTCTCTCTCTCTCCTCCCTTTCTTTCTCTCTTCTTCTCTGCCTCAAGTCAGGCACCAGCCCCATCACTGGCACAGCAAGTGAACCTAAACCCTGACCAGTGATGAGCCTAGTCCCAATCACCCCAATGATCTCGCAAAGTGACCACAGACTAAATCCCATTGTGTCACCAGGCAGACACAGCCTGTAGTCAAAGAAGACATGCGCAGTCGCATTCTTGATTAAGTCATTCTCCCAACAAATGGCTATTGAGAAGCCATTATATGCCCAATACTCCTGCAAACACTGGGGATCACGCAGGCCACAGTACACACCCAGGCATGCTCATGTGGAAGCTCCCTTTTGCGAGGATACAGAGTCGTCAGAAAATAAGAAAACCTCTATTATGCCAGGTGATGGTCAATACCAAAAGCAGAGCAGCTGAGGCAGACAGAGTAGCAACAGCAGGAAGGAGGTCATCTAGACTGGTGATCAAGGACAGTTTGGCTTTCGGTGAAGTCCTGTATGAGCCAAGAGAGGACTACGTTTGTGGAAAGGAAGTTCCAGGCAGAGGGAACAGTCAATGTGACAGGGTGTAAGCAAGACCTGTCCAGTGACTGGGGTAAGGGATTGAGAGAGGAGGCCAGTGGCAGGAGATGGACTGGAGTAGGAAGAAAGGGTTCCAAATAATGTTCATTTTTTAGACTAGAGCACACACTTCAGAATTTACTCTTAATTATATGGGAAATCTTGAGGGCATTTGAGCTTGAGGGTGTTTGAGGGCACAATGTGATCTGGCTTATGATTTCAAAGATTGCTCTAAGAAAATACCCTAGGTTATCATTATGGATGAAACACATTTTTTCATCCCATTTTCTCACTTTTACAAGCGTAATTTAACCAAAGAATGAACTCCTCACTATTGGTTATAATCCTGGATAGCAAATCAGTCCCGCTGCTGAGCTCCACTCTGTTCACTGCTGGCAATTACTGTAGTGTAAAGAAGGCTAAATAGACAGGCAGGGCAGGAGGAGTTAATATTTCTGTCATCTGCCTCATTGGGATGATTCAGCTCTACCAGCTATGTCCTAGAAAGAGAGAAAAATTACAACACACCAAACTTGTTGATCTCTAAATAAATTTTAACTGGTATCACATGATTCTAATTGTGGCTTATATTTTGACTTTTCCTAGCAAGAAACAATGTGATCTTTTCATTACAAAACATAAATAATAATAAAACAGCAATTTTACCAATGATGTTGAGCCAAGGAAAGAGAGAATGAGAAAGAATGAGGACTTCTTACTCTTAGAGAAGTTTGCGGCTTGGTAGAAACTACCTTATAGATAGAAAATAAAGAACCATCTGTCTGTTCTTGCACTTACTTCTGTGACACAGAGCAAATCACTTACCCCTTCCCGACTCTGCTTTCTTCCATAAAGTACGGAATGTGTATTCTTAAATTTTCTGGTTCTGTAAAATTTCTTTGACCTTGGTTATGCAAGTATTAACACTGATCTCCATTGCAAGTTTTCTAACTCTGATAGTACTTCGATTTATTTATTCCTCAATGTTTGTCCAAAAGGTGAGGGAGAGAGTAATGAACAACGCTGTCTTAGTTATACACGCTGCTGCAACGGTGTCCTTGGCTGAGTGGAAGGCATTCTTATTTCACAGTTCCGGACAGGAGTGGGCGGATTGGTATCAGATGAGGGCCCTCTTACTAGCTTGCAGACAGACGGCCGGCCGCCCTCACTGAGTCCTCACATGACAGAAAGAGGAAGCTCTGGTGTCTCTTCCCCTTCTTTGAGGATACTAATTCCATAACAGGAGCCCCACCCCCATCTAACCGTAATCACCTTCCCATTGCGCCACCCACCCCCGCCAATGCCATTGGGAGTTAGGACTTCAACATCTGAATGCAGAAGGGACATTGTACAGTCCATAGCTGTCACCATATTAAGTTTCTATATTTGTAACGTGAGGCTACCGTTGCTAGGTCTATGTAACATTCTGGAATAATGCGGCACACTGCGGTGTTGGAATTTCTCTTCTGCCGCTCACCAGCTCTGACTCTACTCCTTAGTGTAAAATGAAGATGTTACAAGGACTAAGTGAATGAAAAAAAATGAAGAGTTTGGCACAGTGCCCGAATGTATTCAGTGCTAGTTCCTTCCCCCCACTGAAGGTCCAGCACACTCTGGCCCAAATCTGAGAGCTTCAGGAGGATTCTAAAGGTGAAATGAAAACAGGGTTGAACGCCACAAATGGCTCCCAGGCCCAACAAACTTGATGTGTGTGAACATTGGGAGGAATTATAATGAAGAGGGCGTGTCTGAAACACAGTGTTCCATGGGAGAACCAGCGCTTCACCCGACCTCCAAGCAGTGTCAGGGAGGTGCTCCTTCGACACAGTGAGTGGTTTTCCAGCACACATCTTCGGTATTAAAACTCTGGTGATGGGACACAGGTGAACTGGTGATGGGAATTTCACACCTGAGAAAGTATACTATACATAAAATGAAAAATAATGTAAAATATATAAAATTAAAAAAATAAAATTTTAGTAAAACTATATATTTTTTAGAAATAAATAAAACTCCGGCTCTGAAAATGTGCCCAAATTTGGGTGCAGCCAAAGGAGATGTCCTCGGAAAAAACCCTGTAATCACATGAAATGTCTGCTTGAGGATGAACAAGTGCAGTGTGCTCCAAATAATCAGATAGGAGCAGGTGAGGGCAGCATTGCAGGTTTTCAGCTAAGGAACCTCCTCTTAGCTTTGAGGACAAGTCTGCAGTATTGTCCCGACTATTTGTATAGAAAGTATAACATTGAGTCAGTAGCCACATAGTTTTGCTTTCACACACAAAAAAAAAAAAATGCAAAAGGCCTCAATGTTAGAAAAATACTAAAATGCTTATTTTTTTTCCTCTATCAAACATCACATAGAGATTCAGAGAGACGCCATGGTTGCTTTTCCCTGGAAGGCTTTCTTCAATGGGCATAAACTCTTACTACGTTGAAAATCTGTTCCCCTTCTAATAAACAGGAGCGACTGGTGTCTGTGGGGGATAGTTACTGGAGTTTCATTGCTTCTTTGATGGTCCCTCTTGTGTTATATTAGCCAGGTCAGATGTTCATGCGGGGATATTGTTTCAATTTAAAGTTTAAAAGTTGCTTAGGCTTTCCAAACAAGTATTCTTCCACCAAGTTGCTATTATTTAAATTTATTGACCTTCTGTGTGTGTGTGTGTGTGTGTGTGTGTAAAATTCTGAAACATTTCCTACACTTTTTTAAACTATTTTTTTAGTTTTTGTGTAGGTGAACTGGGGTGCAGGCCAGAAGTGTGTAGGGGGTGGGTGGTGGTGAGAGGATTCACCAGAGACAGAATAGAGAGCAGAATAGGTGGATCTACTGAAATACACCGCTAAGAGTGGCAGTGAGCAAGATAGGAGAAGTCTGCTGTGCCCTATGTGGATTAGCTCCCTGGTCTGGGATGGAACTCAATCCATTACTGTTGGTAGCATTGAGACAACCCCTAAGCCACTGGCGAGGACCCATTTTCTACACTCTTAAATCCAGTGATAATTTGAGATATGTCCGCCACAAATATATTCCTACAGATTCTGAGTTATGTCTAGGTTTTTTCTCTCTCTTGGACCCCTCCGTTAAAACTATTCAGACTGTTACTGTGGGGCATATAATTGGAAATACTGGCATCCCGTTCCTTATTATCTCATTAGTACAATGATGAATGAACAGCTTCCGAAGTAGAATGATACCCAACTGCAGTATAAACAAAGCCAGCTCATTTAAATGTCATCATGTTAGAGCAAGGATTTTATTTTTAACCTTTTCTACTAATATGTTTTTTTTTTTTTTGCAAATCAACCATACTCATTAGTGCTATCTCTTAAAACCACTTATCTACAGTAATTACAACTAGTTTAGAAGTAAGTGTGGAAGAAACCAGAGAATACAGGATCTTCCCCTTAATATCCAGCCACGTGACCTTTGGGAATTAAGACAAACCTCTTAAATCTAAAAAGAAACCACTACCAACAGCAGAGACATCTATAAATGGACTCTAAAGATACCTAACAGCATGAGCCCTAGAAATTAGGGAGCCACTTTCCATCTAAATATATCTTTTAAATCACGTTTTCACAAGTCCCACTTTATAGTTCAGTCACTGCCAGAGCTTTACATGTAGAAGATACTCAATTAAAATCCATCAAGAGTGGAGAAAATGCAGAGATATCAGTCAAAGGAACAAACTTACAGTATAAGATGAATAATTTTGGAGGATGTAACATACAGTATGATGACCATAGTGAACAATACTACAAAGTTGCTAAGAGAGTAGATTTTAGATGTCTTCACCATGAAAAGAAATGATAATTATGTGACATAATTACATGATGGAAGCATTAATTAATGTTAATTAGGTGAAGAGAATCTTTTTGCAACATGTAAGTAAATCAACTCAGCCTAATGTATACCTGAAACTTACACAATATTATATATCAGTGGTAGCCTAATAAAGCTAAAAACACAAAAAGCAAGCAAACCAGAAAGTCAGATAAGTGAATATGTAAATAGATGAACAATGGTTTTCAAATCCTACTTCCAAAGATCCCATTACTAAAATGACAATTTTGTGACTGCTTACTCACTATGTTAGAGCCAGGGGCTAGGATGGAGGCTATTTAGATTAGAGTATCATTTGGCATTCATTCAACTAGAGTTTATTCAGCCAAGTGCTATGCTCTGTGCAGGGTTCTGGAATACGATATAGAACAAAATAGATGAAAACTATGACTTCATGGGATCCATCTAACATGGAGAAGGAGTCCACGAACCAAGAAATACAACATTTATTATGTTAAGAAATGATAAGTACCAAGGAGAAAAACAAATCAGTAACATGTTGTGGGAAGTTTTTAGGTAAGGGATCTCCTCTGTGTATGTGTGTGTTTTCGAATAAAACTTTATTTAGGGACAGTGAAATTTTAGTTTCATATCATAAACTATTCTTTTCCAGTTTTTCAACCTCTTTAAATATTTTTAAATGCTGCTTAGTTTAGGCCACACAGAGGGTCTCCTTTTTAATAGCAGTTAAGTTGAATTCTCTCCATTGAAAACAGTATGTAGACTATGGTAACGGTGGCCACTTTTTGTAGAGTGCCTTCGAGTTTACCATGCACTATCGTGCCCTTCTTTGAGTTTCTCTGTGGTCCTCTGAGATTTCTATAATCTCCATTTTATTGATGATCACACTTAGAGTCATAAAATGATTGAACTGCTGGACCAGAGTCCTCCCCTGGTGAGGATGGCGCCTGGGGCTGGTCTCCTGTGCCTTCTGCAGGGTAACGTGGAGAGTGACCATCTGTGCCATTCCCGCCAACAGGGGAGCATGGATTTTGTGAGGGCGCAGTTGTATTCTTCTCAGGGTTGCTGGAGTTTGATATTTACAATTTCCGGGTTTGCTTTTCTTTTACTCCCAAGGGGGAACAGACATATAGTGTGTGTTTACTATTAAATAAAATCTGTGAAGAGTATTCAGATACAACAAGTGAAAGGAAATGGATAAAATAAAATCTGGGCATAACCCCCTGTCTACACCCGTATTTACAAGTCTTGAATTACACAGCTGCTCTTACTGCCACAGTTGGTGCCGCTTACGCTTGTCATCTAGATGATTATCTGACTTAGTGGTCATCAAAATAAAGTCATTGCTGGTGAAGAGTGTCTTTATTAGAAAGTATGAGTCATCCTTACTATACTGAAATTTTTAAAAATCTCATTCATATTTAAGTTAAATGTTGAGAGCTAAAACTTCAGTATATCTACAGAGACAATGTTAGTTTGAAGTATAACTGACATAGAACATTATATTACGTTCACGCGTATATAACATAACGACTCCATTTGTACGTATTGGGAAATGATCACCACAATAAGTCTGGTCACCATCCCTCACCACACATTTGTGTGTGTGACCGAACCTTTTAAGATCTACCCTCTTAGCAACTTTCAAGTATGCAGTAGTCACCATGCTGGTCACATCCCCTAACTTATTTATTTATAACTGTAAGTCTGTAGCTTTTGATTCCCTTCACCCATAATGCTTAACCCCCGTCCCCTACTTCTAGTAACCATCCATCTGACCTCTGTATCTATAAATTCAGTTATATTTTTACTGCACATATAAGGGATATATAATAGGGTATTGTTCTCTCTGATTTATATCACTTAGCATAATACAGCAGTTTTTTCTCTTTTTTTAAATGATCATCTGTGAAATGATTTTTTAAAAAACATTTATTTATTTATGCATACAAGCACTGGGATACAGGCCAGAGTTGTGGGGGGTGAGAGGTTTCACCATAGACAGAGCAGGGAGCAGAACAGGCAGATCAACAGAAGTACACTGCTGAGGGGAGCAGCGGGCACAGCAGGAGAGGTCTGCTGCACCATGTGGGTCCCCTCCCTGGCCGGCATACAGCAGTTCTTTCTCTACTTAAAATGATCCAAGTATAAAAATCGAAAAGAAAGTTTGTCAGATGTAAGCTTTCCTTTTAAATGTTCTCAACAAAAGTTTGATCATAGGCTTTTTTAAAGAATTAAGTGGAATCTTTTTCTTCATCCCCTAAAACAAGCAAGCAAAAGAGAAACAATCAACAAATATTTGCAAAGGACCTGGCTAAGTTTTAACAAGGTACTGACTCAAAACTAAAGAAAAACAGGTTTGGGAAGCAGATAGAGGTTTGAGGTCTAGCTCAACGACTAAGCTTGGGAAAGTGAGTAGCCTCTGAACCCTAGTCTTCTGAAAAATGGCCATAACTCTGGCTCTGAAATGTCACTATGGGAATTAAATGAAATATACACTGTTAAGTGTCTGAAAATAGTCAGTAATTGACGCTGTTGATGGGGTAGGTGAGTGCCAGCTACACACCTATTAGACCTTCCTTCCAGAACAATAAAGACCTTGACTTGGGCTATGATCCTTAAAATCCAGAAGAAAAGTAGGCAAGGTTAAACCCCCAAAACAAACATGGTGTCAGAGGAGCAGTGAGGTTGAGGAGCTGGGGAAAGGCAGCCTCAGGAAGTGAGGGGGTCTACCAGAAAACCCCAGAGAGAGGGCAGAAGGCAAAACCAGAGTCAACAGACTATACAGCCTCTGTGACCAGACAGAACGGAATGGGAAGTTCAGAACTAAGAGGGGCTCCCTGAAATAGTCCACAGGGGAGGGAGGATGGGATGAAACCTTCTAAAAGACTCAAGGTTTGAAGTTCCAAGTGGGGTCAAGCCAGGTCAGAAAGCCAAAGAGGGCGCTGTGCTGAATAAACTAAAAGCACATGACTGTCTTGGAGAGATTTGCCTTTCAGATTTATCTGCAGTCAACCCCGCTCCAGATATGGTTTATTCCTCCAAGGCCATGCCTTCAGTGGTGCTTACACTCAGACAATGTCATGTTTGTTTTCTGAATATAAATTACTAGTGTTGGGAACCCGGAGTGCCTGAGCCAACCACCCAACTTGGAACTCTTGTTTGGTGATGCTTCCTCCCTGATTCCCAGAGTCAAAAGGAGCTCAAGGTCAGAGTTCAGCAGTCCATCCTGGGCAGGGCTTCCCACCACTGCAGGATGCAGGTGGTGCGGGATTTCTGCAGGACAGGCAGGGATTGGAAGCCGTTCCCTGATTGGCAGCTCTGAGTTACACAGAGCCCTCCTACCGAGACTGTAAAAGCTGCGCTCTTAATCTTTACTAACCTCCTTCTCTCTGCGGTCCTAGTTTCTTGCACAGCACTTAACACAAGCAGTCTTGCAGAGAGCGACTCTCCAGGCAGCTGGCTCCGCCTTCACTAGTGCTATTCTTTCGGGGCTAAACATCATCATTCCTTTCAACCATTCAATGTCGAGCGTGAATGCTTTCCCATCTTAATTGCTCTCATCTTGACATAAATTTGCAAACATTCATCTTAAAACATAGCCCATGAGACTGAACATAGTAATTCATGTATTTTCTGAGTATATTGGTACTCTGGATGGCCTTGTCAAGAACACTGTGATTTATTTTATATTCTAATGTTGGGCTAAGGTTTGGGTCCATGTATTGACACTTTAGGCTCCTAGAACCCAGCTGTCAGTTAAATTCAGGGTGTCTTTTTTAAAACACTAATTGCTTTATGCACTTGGTTTTGTTAAACCTACCTTCCCCATTGTAAAGTCTATCATCCTCTCTTCTCAGATTGTGTTGAATATATTTTTAATTCTCTTTTCAAGTTTTTGTTATTTAAAATCTTTGTTAAGCCTGCTACATAAATTCAGCCAAGGGATTATTAAAAATAATTTCAGCACATAACCAGGCACAAGGCACTGTGGTACACAAATAAAGCCCAATGAGGCACTTAACTAGACTACAGCTCTCATTTTTAACAATATTAAATGCCATTGGTTATTAATATTATCAATAATATTAATTGGTCATACTGTTCATAATGTTAAAACACCAACACCATCACAGGCTTTTGAGTAGTGGATACATTTACTCGTCGCCTACTATGTTATCTCATTAATTGATACTTGATATGTATATGGTTATATTGCTAGTTATGAACCTCTCTATGGCTAAAGATATATTTGTCATCTTGTCCACAATATCATGAGCTACTTTATAAAACGTTTCACTGAAGTTAAAGTAATCTGCCTAGTAGCCTTAGTGGAAAGGAAAGGATTTTGTTCACAAATTCTATGTATATATATAATACCTGGCCTGTTGTAGGGTCTAAATGAGTATTTGTTACATGAATAAATGGGAATCATATTCTTAAGGAGATTTAGCTAGACATCTATTTGAGTATCTCCAGACTTTCTGTTATAAGAATTCCTCCAGCATCAAGGCAGAGAAGAGCAAAGACATACAGCAGAACCTACATTTACTGTCCCTAATGAAAGTAGAGGCTTATGTTTCACGTGCCATATAATTCACCCACTAAAGTCAACAATTCAATGATTTTTAGTATATTCACAGAGTAATATAACCATCACCATAGTCAATTTTAGAACATTTCATCATCCCCCCAAAAGAATCTCTGTAACCTAATTAATACCCCAAGCACAAACTTGCAATTACCCCTCCCCCTCAAACCTAGGCAACCACTAATTTTTTTTTATAGAGAGAGATGTGTCTATTTTAAACAATCCATATCATGCAATACGTTGTCTTTTTTACCTGACTTTTTTCATTTAGCATAATGTGTTCATACTTCATCCATGTTGTTACTTGTATCAGTACTTAATTTCTTTTGATTGCTGAATAAAATTCCATTGCATGGATATGGCACGTTTTATTTATTCATCAGTCAATGGACATTTGTTTCCATTTTACCTATTATAACTAATGTTGCTATAAGCAATGTATGAGTTCCAGTTTCTCCTTATCCTCACAAACACTTGTTATTGTAGGATGCTTCCCTTTAGTCTCATCATTTATCTTACATCCCTTATAAATCTTGCCTCTTTTTTTTTTATACGATGTAAATGGTTCATTCATTGGATTTCAATAATTACCATCAGGGTAAAAAGGAAAGCTGAAAATAAGAAATGCCTATTCATTTTGGAAAGCTGAACTGCATTTAAGAAAACTGAAGAGAACTAAAGCTGTCAGTTTCAGTATCAGAGTTTCTCTTCTGTTTCAGTGCCTCAGCTTTGTGGAGACCTAGACATCATAATACATAGAGGGTAATAACAATGTTTTTTTCTTCTCCATGCTTTACATGTGCCAGCATAATTCTTAGAGATTCCCTGGATGCTACTAAACTATGGAGTATGTGTAAGTTCCTGCAACTGGAAATATCAACTAAAAAAAAAATAGAGAAGGTCTCTGGGCCACACTAGTTAATTTCTTTAAAATTCTTGACAATCTCAGACTTTCAGGGAAGCAGATGACCAAGGGTGTTTTTTTTGTTTTGTTTTTATTAAATCCCCACATGATGGTTTTTATAACATGAAACAAACTTAGGGCTACAAGAAACTTATTGTTCTCCATCAACTTTTTGCATTCATTTGTAGAATTTCTTTTATAGAAGTGATCCCACATGTAGAAAAAAAACATCCATTTCCTTGCTGAGTGAACATTGATTAACTATGAAAGGTTAGCCTTGAATCACACTTCATTATTTATGAATTAATTTATTTGGCCTTTTAAAGGTTTTAATAAGGTTTTTAAAATTTCGTCCTGTGAAGAAAACTAATAATTTACCTTGGTTGAGGGAAAAGACTCTGCTCAGAAGGCCATAAAAAATAAAAAGTCAAATTTGAGCAACACTCTTCATTTCCTTACAAATCTCCTTGAAAGATAAGTTTTTTGTTTGTTTGTTTTGTTTCCACTTTATTTTTTTTAAGATTTATTTATTTATGCATACAAGAGCTGGGGTATAGGCCAGAGGTGTGGGGGGTGAGAGGATCAAGCAGAGACATAGTGGGGAACAGAACAGGCAGATGGACTGAAATATACTGCTGAGGGGAGCAGTGGGCGAGGCAGGAGAGGTCTGCTGTGCCATGTGGGTCTCCTCCACAACCTGCAGCAGGGATTCAAACTTGTGCTGCAGTTGACTTCATCATGTGTTGCTTAACCCACTGCACCACCAGGGAGGCCCCAAAAGATAAGTTTTAAACCACTGAATTTTTGCCATGAAATTCCTTCAGGTTTAAAAATAGGCTATTCTTGGTGTATGATGCCATGGTCCCTGTGAACACACAGGATGAAATGGTGTGATGCACACGTGCGTCTGCCACAGCCAGTGTCCAGCTGTGAGCACAACTGTTTATTGATCCCAGTTACTATTGTGCTCAGTATTCTGTTTTGTTGTAAAACATTACAAGTTTTTTTTACCATAAAATTCTTTGAAAATCACCTATCCCATCAGCCTATATATAGCAAAAGAAAAAAAGAAATTAACTTTCTGTAGCATGAACAACCAAGTTAGCATGTGCATCAATGAACCATTGCTGCATAATAAATTGTTGCAAAGATGAATGGCTCAAAACAATCAGCATTTATTTAACTCAGGATTGTGTGTGTCCATAATCTAGGCTGGGTGCGGCAGGGTATTCCTACCTATCTCCCTCATGCATATATGCTCAGCTGCCAAGTCTAGCAGGTGACATCGCCTATCTTGGCTGACTCTCACCTTTCTAGGCCGTGGCTGGGGCAACTAGGGTGGCTCCGCTTTGATCTGCTTGCCCTCAAATCTTACAGCAGGCCAGCCCAGACTTGACCACAGAGCAGAGAGGCAGAATTCCAATAGGTTATATAGAAATACAAAAGCCCTTTTAGGGCTAAATTGTGCTCTGACATATCTTCACTTCTGATTTTTATTCACTAAGCAAATCAGAAGCCCAATCCAGATTTGAGAGAAAGGGAAACAGCCTTCCCCTCTAGATATCACTTCTTAATCACATTACCAGAAACCTGGACACAGTGAACCATGACATTGTGGCCATTTGTAGAATAGACTGAAGCCTATTTCATGGTTATTCATGAATGCATTAAGAACCCATTAAAATGTGTTATTTTATATCCTCTGATCACAGAGTTTATTAAATATATCTAAGTAATAACTTATCAAGTCCATATTATGGCATATATATAAAACTTTGAGTTCAGTTATGATTACATCTAAGTTCATCTTTTTCTATTGTTAACAAAGGACTTGATCAATTTTTCTCTCTTCATGTAAGTTTCATGTTCCTCAGAATTCGAAGTCTGATCTTTAAGAACAAGCCATGAAATTTTTGTCCGTTTCCATTTTATGATGTTGAGCCAACACATCTTCCTTTGTAGTGGGAAAATAATAATAAGGTGGTTTCAGTTGATCTGCCTGTTCTGTTCCCTACTCTGTCTCTGAATCCTCTTGCCCCTCAGCACCTCTGCCCTGTAACCCAGTTCTTGTATGTATAAATAAATAAATCTTTAAAAAAGATAAGGTGGTTTTTCTTCAAAACGTTTGTAATGGATTTCTCAATGTCACTGTAGTAGTGAAAGGTTTGTGCAATCTTTGGTTTTTTGCACAAGAGCCACTGTGATCTAGGCATATTTGCATATCTGTAATATTTAACCCTCTTTTAAATAACACCCATAACATCTGACACCTTTTGGATTAACAATCACTGTTTATTATTAACTCCCTAGTTGTGCTTTATTAGTTTACTAGTGGGAATCATATTTCCATGCTAATTGTTACTGTTGCTACAAGAATTTTAAGTATTTTATTTTTGAAGGGAATGAGAGAGAGAAAGGCACTGTGGGTATAAGGAAATGGATCCTTTTATACATTGCTATGAGAATGGAAATTAGTTGAATCACTTTGAGTAGCAAATTGGCAACTTCTAGTAAAGAGATACACCCCACAAAGAATAATTCCATTTCCAAGTGTTCAAAGAAATTCTCAGACATGTATCAGTATATATATTCTCAGAATTATCTGCAAAGTGGGTCTTTACATTCTTCCACTCATTTATTCATTCATTCAGCAACTACTTATTGAGCACAT
This sequence comes from Galemys pyrenaicus, assembly GCA_019455555.1. NCBI lineage: Eukaryota > Metazoa > Chordata > Mammalia > Eulipotyphla > Talpidae > Galemys > Galemys pyrenaicus. The sequence goes on from JAGFMF010011694.1 coordinate 5,464,126, forward strand.
ACTGTGATCCACATGAAATTTCAAGAGCTTACATCCTAAAGAAGGAAGCAGAAAATATGCGTGATAGATAAGGAAAATATAGAGTAAGTAAGTTGATGATAAGTGCTATGAAGAAGAATAAAACAGAGAAGGAGAATAGGCATTATTGAGAAAGGGATTTAAAATATTAGAGAATGAACAGGGGGTGAACACATAAGAGAAGTAGGGATGCAAGTAAAAATACCAGACCTCCACTTAAATTTTAATTCCAGATAATCACTAAGATGTTCTACATATAGATAAGTTCCCTTTCTACTTGGGACACTCTTATACACTATATTTATTTATATTTACTCCTTATTTATCTGAAATTCAAATTTAACTGGCTGTCCTGTATTTTAGTTGGCAATCCCAATACCAATTGAGTAAAAACCTAAAGGAATATGGGAGCCAATGAAGTGGATATTATGGGAATATTGTTGAAAAAAGGAATAAATGAGAGGCCAGGCAGAGGAAAGGTCAAGAAAGGTCCTGCTTGATTGTATTTATGAAAACTTAGAAGTACCTTGTCCTTCCATGTGAAAATTTGGGGAGACAACTAAGTAGCCTGTGGTCTCTTTGTACAAAGTGTGAAATAGATAAAGTAAATCTAAAAGCTTCAATAGTCATAAATCTCAAAAACATTATGTTGAATGAAAAATAAATTATGAAAAATGTTACATCAGTTCTGACAGCATTTGTACCATTTAAAAGCACACAACATAGTATATACTGTTTCTGACTACTCACATGTAGTCAACAAACCAAGGAAAAAGACATGGGGATAATATATAGCAACCTGAGGATATCGGGTGTGGCAGACAGCCCTACCTAACCCCTCTAACACTAAGAGTGGGTTCACTCGCTGTAAGGTGTTGGTGACCCCTTAGAAGGAACTTGAGGGAATTATGCTAAATGAAACAAGTCAGGTTGAGAAAGACCAATACTTTGTGATATTGTTTGTGATGGATTCCAAAAAGCCAAACTCATAAAAAGAAGAAAGTAGATTGTTGGTTATCAGGGACTAGGAGGCAGGGAGTTTAGGGAGAAGTTGTTTTAAGGTACAAACATGGAACTAATAGATTAATAAGCCTTAGCATCTACTACATGGCCCAGTGATTACATTGAACAAAACTTCAAACTTGATAAAAGACTAGATCTTAATTGCTGTCACCACAAAGAAAATAATAATCATGTGACATGATAGAAGTGACGTGGTGGTAATCAAATAGCAATATGTAAATATATCAAGTCAACTCATTGTACAATGGTAAGTTAATTATGCCTCATTCATAAAAGTAAGAAAGGTTGTCTAGAATAAATAAGGCCAAATGTTTAATCTTAATGGTAGTTATACACTCTAATATATTTTCTCAAATGTGTATGATGTTTATTTTTAAAAACACTTTTTTTTAAAGATTTATTTATTTACACATACAAGAACTGAGGCACAGGCCAGAGATGTGGGAGGTGAGAGGGTCCACCAGAAATAGAGAGGGGAGCAGAACAGGCAGATCAACTGAAACACTCTGCTGAGGGGAGCAGGCAGGAGAGGTCTGCATCACCATGTGGGTCACCTCCTCCCTCACCCCAGCCGATGGCAGGTATCAAACTCGTGCTGCAGTGGCTGCGGTTTTCTCTCAGAGTGTGTTGCTTAACCCATTGTGCCACCAGAGATGCCCCAATTTTTAAAAACACTTTTTAAAGAAGCACTTGAAAATAATTTTAGGTGCTTTTGTGTCATGAGGAACTCAGTATTGTAGGAAGTAACTTTTGAGTATATGAAGACATGATCCTCCAAGCGCCAGTGCAGATACTGGCGGGTAACAACAGAGAGCGGTGAGCAGTGCTTCTGACCTCGCCCAAGAAGTATCTGCTATAATTCTCAATGCCTCACACATTCCCTGGGAGCCCTTGGACCAGCCAACAGCTGCTAAGTCCCTTTCCTCATCTGTCAAGAGGACAGATTTATACAAACCTTCAGTCCTCGGAGTGCCTCTATGAACAGTGTGGAAGACCCAGCCCTGCAGGCACGTGTGTGTCATTGCAGTGAACAGAGTACTGGGTTTTGTCGCATCTGGAACCTGCCTTGGATGTCCCATTAAACTGAAGATGACACAAACTTAGAAAAGTAAGGCTCATTTCCTATTTCCCTTGACAAATTTTTTTCCTTATATAACATAGAATTTACTTTAGACCCCCAGACATGCCATAAAACTTTTGGGGCACTATATAACTTCCTTTAGTGCTGTGGTTGAATTGCTGGGTGACCCAGGGCAGCAAAGTTGTCAGCAGGCAGGAAAATCAGAAGGTCACATGTGGGCACGGATCTGCTGCCCAAAACATCTGAATATGAGACAGAATAACTCTTCGGGGGCACATGCTATGATTGGCTGCCATATCAAGAAGCATCCATTTAAAGCAAACAGTGTAACCCTAATGGCTGGATGAAGCTGTGTATTACTTAAGTGGATTTGACCCGCCTCTTGGCTAATCACAGATGAGCACACATGAACACCCTCTCCAAGGGAAGGCCATGCAAGGCACTCAGAGGAGAAGAATGGAACTCAGGACACAGTTCCTGAGGAAAAGGATATTTTCTATGCTTTATTTTATAGGACTTAGTTCACCTGTGATCTCATTAAATAGCAAAACACAGACTCAGTATCTAACACAAGTGGGCAAATAGGGTATCAATTACAGAGAGATGAAAGCTGCCAATATCATGCCCTTAGTTGACACAGATAATGCAAGTAAGAATACTAATATGTATGTTTTATTTCGGTACATGCTCTGTACCCAAAAAGTCTAAGTACTAAGCCATGCATCCTCCTAGTAGGAAATGGCCTGAGAAAAGTTCAGAAGTCATTAGACTAAAGTTAGCAACTCGTACGTTATTGACCTGTGGGTCAAACCCAGGAAGTTTGGCACCATAGCCTGCACTCCTAACCACTATGATGATTACTCTCTGCTTTTTTGGAAAGGAAAGTGAGTCATAACGCTCACTAGTCTTAGCCTACCGTATGGACAGAGAAGGAACACCCTGCCCAAAGACTCTGGCCTATTCAAATCTCCTAAAGCAATGAGGAGAGAATCGGAGATGTGACTGTCATAATTCAAGAGAATTATGGTGAAAACAAAGAGAATTCTTAGATGTTTATAAAAGTAGATAGCAAAGATAATGCCAGCTTAGCAATGGAGGGGTCAGCATGACTCAACTGGGCCCTGTCACTGGACTTGGCCTCACTGGGGAAAACCCCTGTGTGTCCACAGAGCTTGGTTGGCTGGGGATGATTTTGAGGACCGAGGGCAACAATTTAGAGAGTTGTATATTATCTTTGGTCCTTCCTGTTTCCCATTCCTTCCTCCACGATCCCCTTCCAACCATCCACTCCACTGGAAACCAATCCTGAGACTCCTCTCTGTGAGCTTCTGATTGGCCAGTTTCTGCTTTTACTCAAAATTAAGCCTCAATGAAGTGAATTAACCTTGGCGGCCCTGAAGGCAAACTCAGACTCTAATCAGTCTCTTGAGCGTGGACTTTGCTACTTACTTAATGCTTCTGCACCTCTATTTCTGGATCCATACAATGGGAGTTAACAGTATATATTGTGTGGTGTTGTGCAATAAGACACATTCAATAGCTAAATAGATGCTATATATATAGCTGCTATAAGTATTATTATTGTTGTTATTGATGCTCTTGTTATCAGCTGATCCCAATTTAGGTTATTCAAGGGTGATTACCTCTGTAAAGCATAAGAGGCATTCTCCGAAAGTCTAGAGATCCCTTCCTTTGCCTCCACTGTGTATTCCTTCTTTTGCTGAGAGCTTAAGACTGAACTTGACCCAGACATCCAGGTGTCTGTTAGGAATCACTGCCATGTTTATTTGTTTGGTTTTGGATTTCTGAGAGAGTAAAACAGGAGATGAAATAGAAGGAAAGACCAGTGAAAATCTTCCCAAGAGCATTCTAGAGAACATATAAAATATAAATGACCATAAAGAAAAGAACCTTAGGATTCAGGATGCCAGCATGAAAACCTAAGTAGACCAAGGTGAAAGGTGGGAGAACACCTGTGTCAGGACAGAAATCACACCTGCTAGAGAACTAAGTGTTTTTTCATTATGTCTCCATGAGCACTATTAGGAATCTGTGGGACAGATTGCGGGTATTCCAGAAAACGGAACTTTGGTGTGGGCATTGCAGCAAACTGAGCGGCCCCAGCTCTTATGAGGCAGAACCCACTTACAGCTTCAGATAGACTGTCATTTAGGCTGCCTTTATTAAGACAATTATATGGACTTGCATATAAACACTGGTCAAAGGCTGTTTTCTACCATCACAGACTCTTGTCTCTTTTTTTACATGCTGGATGGATTTAATTATAAAAATCTATTGGGTAATTATCATCATGCTTGGCCAAAAGAAAGTGATAAAGCAGAATTAAATGCATCATGTATAGATTAATAAATTTCAAGGACTCAGACTAAAACCAGATTCTTAAAACAAAAACGAAGCATTGCCATGATTTCTATCCATGCAGAAATCCCAACAGAATGAGGAATTCAGGTTATAATAAAGTGCTATATAGAGATATACACACAAGCTCTTTCACAGCACTGGAGAGGAGGCCTCAGGGAAGAAGCTGGCAGGATGAGTGCAAAGATGAGGGGAGTAAGCCAGGTGAAGGGGAGGGGAGGGAGTTCTTCTGTGCAGAGATACAGTGTGAGCAAAAGCAAGAAGGCAGCTGCAACAGGGTCTTGAATGAAATTTTGGGATGTGAGATGCTGTCAGGGAGACTGAGCATTGCAGGACAGAGGAAAGGGCAGGTTGTAAGCAAAAGGACAAAGATCACCTCTATCTCACTGCTGCTGTCCTAACCACTCCCCACACCAAGTTAGTGCCTACTGAAATGGATAGATGACCTTTAACTGTAATATGGGTGCTAGTGCAGAATTTTCTGGAATGGAGAACATGATCACATTTCATTTTAGATATGGAGGATAGACGGGCTTCCATAAGAATTAAGTTCTCAAAAACACAATTCTATGTCCAAGACTGTTCATTCCTTTTATTAATTCCTTCAAAGGAAATCTACTGAATGGTTGGTACATGCCAGGGCTCAAAACGTCAGCCGTCAACAGACATAAATCCCTGCTCTCCTGAGAGGGACAGGTAATAAACAAGACACATTAGTAAATAAGTTGTATCATCTGTTAGAAGGTGATAAGGACAACAGTGAAAAATAAAACAGGAAGGGGACAGGGAGAAGGGTCATGGTGGCAGGAAGGTGAGTGGGGAGAATTGCTATTTTTAAGAAAATGATCATAGATCACTGTATTCAGGGCAGTAAAGAATTGAGTAACCCAGATGAAAAAGAAATAAAACTACTTTGCATTCCTTTGTACTGAAAAATTAAAAAAAAAAAAAGGTGGTCAGAAAAGATCTTACTAATAAAGGTGATGTTTGAGAAGGATTTGACAAGGCAATGGCTTGCTTTCTGCTGATGTCTGGGAGAGTATACTGCAGGCAGAAGGAAGTGCAAAGGCCCTGAGGCTAAAGCAATCAAGGAGGTCAAAGTGCTTAGAGAAGATTGAGGGCCAAAGTGGTAGAATAGTGATACATCAGCTTCCTAGAACTTGTTTTTTCTAACAAATTCTTACACCCTAACCCGGATCTAGGAATCAAAAATCTCAGGTGAAATGGGAGCAGTGAGACCCACAGATCTGTTTGAACAGCCTCTGGGTGATCCTGTTGCTGGTTACATCTGAGAACCACTGCCTTAGACCTAAGCCCTGAGCCCTCCTTTCTCCCAACATCATCTTTCCTCAGTGATCTCAGCTATGCCCATAGGTTTAAGTGTCCTCTATGTAAAGCCATTACCAACATTTTTTAATATCTACCCAGGTAGCTCTTCTTGGGTTCTAATCTTATAGCTAACCAGTTTCATACTAGGCAAAGTCAGAACTCTAGAAATTGAATATACTGAACTCTCCTTATTTGTAGTATGAATTCTAATGATTTCTTTGCCATTATAATTTGGGCTAGGTTTGATTTTTATTTGATGGCAGGTGAAATCATCACATCACAAGCTGTCACTGGATGACAGCTTCCAATCCCATCTCAGCTCCAAGAAGCTGACTTGCTTTTCCTCCCTGGGGCACAGGGTCTGAGTTCTCTTAACTCCTGGGGCTCTTAGTCCCTTCCTGGCTCTTTGTTTAAATCCATCCTTCCTGCTTGTCACCTACCTATAAGCCTTTACGTTATTAGAAGTTACAAAAATAAAAAGAATACTTGCTGGAGATTTTTGTCACGGAACGTCACAAATATTTCTTTTGTATAGAGGAAATAACTCTCTTTTGTAAAGAGGAAATGGATCAACACCAAAATAACAAGTAATGTGTGCCCGCTGCTAGACTGTGCTGGGTGCTCCCTGACACGCAGTGCTCCCTGACATGCAGTGCTCCCAAATACTTAACCACTGTGAGGTAAGTCGTGTGAGGGTCAATCATACCAACTCTGAAGTCAAACTGTCCTGGAGTTTGATAACTGCCTACTTGTCATCTGTAGGATCTGCGTGGAGTAGAAAACCTCTCTCTGTGCCTTAATTCCCTTCTCTAAAAGGGGCTAACAATAACACCAACCTCACTGGACCCCTGAGAAGATTGATGTTATTGTATGCAAAACACATAATCAGTACTGGGCACTGTCAGTGCCAACCAAGTGTTAACTATTGTTATTAATATATATCACTGAGTAAATACACAGAAAGGGTTTGGTGAGAGCTAACCTCCGTACTTGAGTGTACTTCTAAATGTCCACCAATTTTCTACGATGATACTCACTGTAATCCAGCTGCTCCCAGGGGCTCCAAATTACATTAATTGGCTTGTGATGTTTTGATTGATTCTTGTCTGTGTTTCAGAAAGACTTGCCCTGGGTTTTGTTGCCATGCATTGAGGCTGTCTAAACCATGGTTCCCAACCAGGAAAAAATAATAAGCAACAATCTAATGTAATGAGAACATAACAAGATTACAAAACACAGCTATTAAAAAATGACATTGCTGTTTTTAAAAACAATAAAATAAAACACAGCTATTAGAAGATTTCTTCATGTACCCCAGGGACCATGGTTTTAAGTACTTGCTGTGAGAACATGAAAGGAGAAGGAATTCTTTTGTTTTGATTGAAGTGGCTCAATAGTGCCCTTTAATTGACCTGGGAATAAGGAGAAAAAAGGATTGGGTATAAAAATATAATAGGGTTCACTTAAAGCCAGTCAAGTGCTTTATTCTTAACTTTGCCCCAGAGGGGTCTTTTTCTAGCCTTAAAGTCTAGTTGGAATATAGAAATAAAAAAATACCTGTTATTCTCTTGAAAGATAAGAAATGGAATACACATCTCCAACTGTGGTGCAGGGTAGAAGTTAATGTACTAATACGCTCACTCTCACCTCCCAGGTGCCATACAACCCTACCTGTGAGTCACTCCAAAATTAATAGTGATTATAAAGTAAATTTGGAGCTATGATCATTTTGATTACCAATATATTTCCTTTGAATATACTGTAGCCAAACATGTAAGACAGAGCTCAAGTCTCAGAGGGTGACATTGGGTTTGAATCCCATTAACAGTTGCTTGGGCATGTTACTTCATCCTTTTTTAAACCTCCTTACCTGTAAAAGAGGGATAAAATTGTTTCAGCCTCATAGGAAACTTATGATGAACAAATGTGCAAGTGTTGGGAAAGTTCTTATCACTGTCTGGTGCGAGATGTGTATTTATAATAATGTTAGCCATCAATTATCAACTGTGTGGTTTTGAAAATATTTAATCTACAAAGTTCGTAAGACTGGAGATAGATATCATCAGGTCCATTTTAAATTTGAAGAACTGGGCACCAAAAGAGGCTTGTTTAAGGTCACATGAGCCTCCCGAACAGGAGCCCAGGGCTGCCCCATATTACTCACCCAAGGAAGGGATTAGACGGAAAGCCAAGTGCACTGGCATCTGCCCTCAGCCGGACAGATAAACAAAGATATATGTGGGGACCACCTCACCATCATGAGTGGTACTTTAGTTAAGATCTGAGCTTCTTCTGGAATCTCCTCCTTGCCTATGCACTGCCCTAAACTTGTTAGGAAAGCTAGTAAGATTCCAGAGCTACGAACCTGGTACTTTTTATTACTGTCATGGGTATAAATTTTGCCCTGCAACTTTGGGCATAAAAAAGTCACATTACCTTACTTCTCTAAACTCGTTTTAATCTGACTGCATCCTCACTCACCAAGGTGGCAGGAATTCACTCTTCACTCTTTCCCAGTTCACATTGCACCTCAAGATAGAAAATGTCATCCATCCAGCATTCTTGCTACTGAGATGTTCAGTGTCCTAGAACTTGAGGTCCACTTTAAAGTCAAAGATTCCACCCCTCCTGGTAAAGCCCCAGATTCTTTGTTGTGCCTTAGAGACAGTCTCAAACTTAGTAACGCCAACAGAGCCCATCAGATGACCTGTGTCCTTTTAAGGCACCATGTCTCTGCTGCTGCTGATGATGTCAATCTTTCCTTCTGAGGTCCACAGCCTCTCTCTGTCCATCTTTATTTCTAAGCCTCGGAGTACCTCTCCACTCTTTGAAAAGAGCTAAACTTTTTTCAAACAACCTTCCTAACTCTATGTGAAAGGCAAAGGGAGTCCCAGGCATTGCAGTCTCAAAATCCTGACTGCTCTCTGGAAAAGCCAGAGGGAAAGTATCTCTCCTTCTTTTGAATCTTCTCTGGTAGTGCAAAGCAAATGTCCAGAAGCCAGTTAACCATGCGTCTTTATTCAGTTAGACTATTCAGAAGTATTACACTGAAGCTGAAAATGAAAAAGCTCTGTTTTCTTTCATCACAACTGCATGTTAGGGCTGGCTGATGGACCAACACTCTGCAAACATCCTTTGGGGTGTGTGTGTGTGTGTGTGTGTATCTTTGCGAGTACCTGAACTTTAGGTGGTCGAATTGGCTGTTTTTCGGAAAACAGACCATTACAGAAATCCAGCAGACAAAGCTGGTTTTCTATCAGCTCTAAGGAATGTCACTGGAGAAACAGAGAATAAAATTCCTTCATATTTTTCATTAACTTCCAGATAATTTAAGTTTGAATTTTATCTCATTTATCAAGTTTTACCATGGCCTATTTCTCTCAATACTTACATTCTTCAAAAGAACATTTTTCTTTCCTAAGTTTTTAATTCATTGTCAGTCTGAGCCCCAAACACAAAAGGCTTGGGAGAGGGGGAGAAATCCTGTGCCAGGTCATGGAGAAACAGGGAGAATAAGACACATCCAGGTCCTCCCAAGCTCAGATAACCAGACCTTAGCCTAAGTGCTTCACTGGTACTGAGTCATTTAGTCCTCAGAACAGCTCCAGAAGGTGGGCAGTATTATTATTCCTATTACATAGATGAAAAAAAAAGAAAAGAAAAAAGAGGCACAGAGAGGTGAAGAAACTCACCCAAGGTTGCACAGCCAGCAGGTGGCAGAGGTGAGCTCCAAGCCCCAAGGAGTCTGACATCAGTGTGTGCCTTTAACACAGACAGGGCTGTGGATATAGTGTTAGTGTTAAGCTGCGGTTAAGTGTTAAAAAGGAAACAAGCTGGATAAGAATACAGAGGATCTGCGGGGGAGAGGGCAACATTTCCTACATGAGGTTCAGGGAAGCTTATTCAGGAGGCAGCATTTAAGCTAAAACCTGGAGGATGACAAGGAGCTAGTTATAGAAGAGTGTGGCTGAGAGGTTAGAGGAGTTTCCAGGAAGTTGTAGTTCAAGGAAGAAAAGTGGCCCACATGGCAAAGCATGGTGAGGGACAGGACAGAGTAACAAGTGATGAGGATGCAGAGGAAGCTACTGGAGCAGTGAGAGAACACTGACATCTGAATTGTTTCTTAAGTCCCTGACTGGTGGGTCAAGGAGAGAAGTGAGACCATAGAACACACGGGACCTGAGAGGGTTGCATAGCTAGAGAGGAAATGGGGTGTTGATGGGGTTATGTGGCAACAGACAAGCTTAGATGCATAAAATGGGTCTGATGCTCAGGACATTTTAACATCTGATGAAGTGTGGACTTTATTTGTAACAGTCAGGGAAACCCAGAATGGGTGTGAGCAAGACTTCTGGGAATTACTCAGGCTGGCAAGGAGAATGCACTTGAGACTATAGCTTGGCCTGACGGAGGCTTCCAGTGAAAAGTGGTGTGTACTGAATGAGTCTGGGGTCACACAGGTTACTCTCTCAACAAAGATTAACCAGCACCAGCCACTATTGCAACAAGTCAAACAAAGGGCTGCTCTCAAGGAAATTTCCAGAGCTATTTATAAAGACAGGATTGATGATAACTTGCATCTAAGGAGCAAGTGGAAGGAAGGAGATAGAAAGCACTGCTACCCCTGCTTCTGGCATGTGAGGTTGGCAGGTTAATGACTGGAAATAGTACTCCCTTTGAGGACCTTTGAACAAAGGAGGTGGGCTTCAATTGTACTATAAGAGAGCTGACTTTGAATGAGTCCTCTGGGATTCCAAGAATACAAAAACACCCATCCCATCCAAACATGACTTCCCATTGCTCAGACCAGACAATCAAGTCAAGACCCCAGTGACGTGATCATGGCAGCTAAGTAAAATAGGTAATCCCTTACCGCCTTTTCCTCTAACACTAATTGTATAGTTTCCCTTCTGGTGATTGTGGGACCTCTTGAACTTAGGGGTTTTTGCCAGAGATCTTTAGAAAAGATATTTAGAAAATAACTGTGCCTGGCGTTAATGTTCAACCAGTGGGAAGATAGGGTGAGGGTGATTTCTTTTTATTTCGAAGTTGTAAGCCTTTTGCTGGGTCTACCCGGGACTCCTTCAGCTAAAGAGAACCAGTCTCTCCTTTGATGAGATGATAGACAGATGGAGATGGAGGGAGGATGGATGTTGGGAATTCGAGTTAGGTGTGAGTTTTAGAGAAAGACTTTACCCCTGAGACAAGCTGGCTTTTCCACCTTGCTAAGCTGGTGCTTCTGCCTGCTTCTCTCTTTATTTAATCAACCGTGTTTTGACAATTCATGAAAAAATGTGTCTACGGCAAATTGAGCTCCTGAAGCAATAAACATTTAGACACACAATGTGAACTGAGTTATTGTTCTTGGTAGGGTTATTCTCCGAGTTTTTTCTCTTTTTTGGAAAGAGAACGTGTCAGCCGGTTTTCCTCCCCCAGGTCTCTGGAAATGGAAGTCTCCTCTTCTCGGTAATTGTTGCGAATCCTGACAATAGCCCCACTAGGTTATCTCACAGGAACTTCCATTTCCAGAGTTGAGGGGAGATTAAAATTCAAGAAAACTGGACTACAACGAGGGTAAGAGCAGCATCTTCCACCAAGTTCAGCCAAGGTAGCCTCATTCTCTGGCTCGTGGGGTAGGAGAGGGTCTCTTCGGGCTGATTCGGTGGGTCCTCTTGGGGGGCAGGGTCCTGCGTTTCAGAACCCCTTCTCCCACTCCCGCACACCTCCGACTCCGTACAGCCTCTGCAGCGGAGCCGCCTCACCTAGGACTTAACTTTGTCCTGCCTGCGCGAGCAGCCAAGGAAACTGGAAGCTCAGGCTGCTCGGGCGAGCGGAGGCTGCCCTGGCTCTGAAGGGGCGGCGGTCGGGCCGAGCGCGCGGAGCCGGGCGTCATTGTTGTCCGGGTGCGGGCGGCGCCCGGGGGACCCGGCGGCAGCATCGGGCGCGGGCGGCGGCGGCGCGCTCGGCCGCGCGGGTCTCGCCGGAGCCAGCTCTCCTCCCGCACGCCCTCGCCGCGGCCCTCGGGCCCCTCGGCTCGCCGCGGCGGGGCGGGTGCTCGGAGTGCGCCGGGAGGCGCGCAGGGCCGAGGGCGCGCGGACAGCCGCCCGCACCATGCGGCGGGCCGGGCGCGGCGGGCCGCAGTTCCCCGCGCGGCCGAGGGGCGGGCTGGCGGCGGTGCGCCCTGGCGCGCGGCCAGGCTCGGCGTGAGAGGCGCGAGCGGCGATGGGCTGAGGGCGGACCTGCGGCGGGGCGCGGGGCGCTGGGCGGCGGGGCGGCGGCGGCGCGGCGGCGGCGGCAGGGGGCGGGGGCGGGGGCGGGGGCGCGCCGGGACCCGGCGGAGCGGCTGCGGGCGCCGCGGAGGAGGAGGCGCCGGGCGCGGATGCCGCCGGCTAGGCCACGGGCCTGCGCACCCGAGGCGAATGGGACGCCGGTTTTGGCGGATTCGCCGCTGCAAACCTGAAGTTCCTGGGCTCCTGGAGAAGCGCAACAAATAAAAGGTAATGTGTCTTTGTTTCCCAGCCGCGATTGCAGGGAGGCGATTGATTCTGCAGCGGTTCTGTGTGCATTTTGAAATGCTGGGCTGCTAAAAGGACATGACACCTGTGAAGGCTCAGAGTGTTCAGTGTCGCCGATGTGACATTTTTCAATGTAAACCCCACGTGCGGCACATACTATACTCCCCTCTGCTATCCGCGCCTTCCCCACGTACACTTTCCTTTGGTCCCTCAACATCACACTATCTGACTTTACCGAGGGAGAGAGGAAAGGACATGGCTGTGGGCAGATGGGGTTTTGTGTGTGTGTGTGTGCTTTTTTTTTTAAACAGCCGTTTTTTCTATGGAAGTGACAGGGAATCCTGTCCTTTGCGTATGCGAGGGAACGTTTCAGACAAGGGTGGCAGCTGATCATGGGCTGCCTGGGACGGCTAAAATGGACTGCTCTTTTACATTCCAAATGGCTGCAGCAAGTTTGATGCAGAAAGGGGGAGGAGAACGGGAGGAAACCCCCTTCAGAACGTGGTCATTTTAAAATGGCCAAACGCAGTGCTTCTGTATTGTAGGCAGTTGCCCAAACGTGGGTGCATATTGCATGTAGAAAAGATGAGCCAGCCCCGCGCTCTGAAAGCAGTGTGGGTCAGGAACTCGTGCCTTTCTCCAGTACCCTGATAAGAGTAACTGCCCGGCAGATTTAAGCAAATCCTGCAAAAATTTCCTTGGAATGGCTGTTCTAATAATAGCTCTGGCAGTGGCTTTTTAATAGACATACTCATTCTGAATGATGCAGCCATTCCAGTCTCCCGGAAGCTCAGCTCTCTGAGAAAGGAGATCCAATGCCGTAAAGGACTCCCTGACCCCACCGTGAATGGATGAGGCTCTTTCTCCCCTATGAATGGAACATCCCAATAGAGGCTGCTGCTGTTCTGGCTTCTTTCAGTTTGAATCCTCAAAGCTTCAGATGAAAGGGATTCTCAGAACACCTCAGACAGGCACATTTCTAATTCTGAACTGTTCAGTGGTGACAACCTATTAGATTTGGAGTAGCCTCAGCTGTGCGTTTAGATACTCCATGAGGCTGACTTGATCTGCATTTACCTGATGGAGTTTTGAACATCTGCTCTTATGTTCCTTCCACCTCAGCAGCCCTAAGCTTGCCCTTTTCCAAAAGCATGACATTGCCAAGTGGAAAAGCAACAGGGAACCAGGAGCAAACTTATGACTCCATCCAGGGAAGCCACCCCTGATCCAGAGAAAGCACCTCAGTTGTCATCCTTTTACTTAATAGTGATGTGTGCAATTTTTAAATGTCTAACGAAGTGGATTTTTGTGGGGTTGTGGGGGTGGTTGGGGCACATTTCATTGTTTGCTTCAAGTCTTTAAATTGCTTCAAGTTTATTTATAACATTTGGCCCAGTTCCTGCTGGTCTGTAGAGCGGCAGAAATTAGGTTTTGATGCTCAAAGTGTCCCTGTTTTTTGCAGCCTAGAATGTCAGGGCATGCGCCACTTCTTTTGGTTGGGAAGTCCATTCTGCTGTGAATGAAATTTGGGTTTATTTAAAGTACAGCAGGAATGGGGTCCTGAGGCCAGTAGATTCAAATACATTTTGTCCTGAGAGATTAGTTACATGTAATTTAATTGGAAGTAATAGTTGGACATCTATCCAAAATCAACACTGTTTAAAATCAACACTGTATTGTCCCGCCAGTGAATAGAATGCTGCCTCCAGATAACTTGGAAAGAAGTCATGCCCAATGTGCAAAGTTGAATGGGGAGAAGTAATCTTTTAGGAGGGAAAAAACCCCACAACAAAGCATCAAACTCTTCTTGTATTAAAGGGGAAGTTTTAGTGGAAATGAAGAGAAAACTCTCTCCACCCTCTTTTGTTCTCACCAAGTGTGATCTGCTGCAGCTATTGCTATATTCTTCTTGGCAGGCAGCTTGAACTAATTTTATTAATAAGACTTGTTATTTATGGCATAGGGCCTCTTTGTAATTTTAGACATTGTTGCCAACTCCCCTGATGGCCTGGCAGGTGGTTTGTGCCATTAGCATTATCTTGTTGTTGGGGAAACTGAGACCCCTTGAGGTTCAGTGAGTTGCTGATTTCATAATCCATGCGAACTGCATCCCAGATGTGCACAGCTCTCAGTTTTATTCTAACCGCAAAGTTATAGTCTGGGGTCAAAAGAAAAGCAAAGGATGAGTCTTTACTTGGGTCTGGACCTTGGGAAAGGCTATTAGAATAGTAGCTATGGCAGAGCCATAAAGTAAAGGGTTCTTAAATCAACCCTGATTGAGTTGACCAAAAGCATGGCCACCAAGCGATGGGAATGGCAGCGATGAAATGCAAAGTTCAGAAAATGTTGCACTGAGACCTGTTGGGCTACCTTCATCTTTTATTAAAGGATGTGGGGTGGTAAGACCTTCTTCAAAGATCATCACCAGCTTCACTGCATAAATACATAACTTGTGTTCACACGATTTATCCTGGTGTGTGTGTGTAAATATTTATAGTTCCAGTTACATGTCATATACTTATCTGTGAGTTGTATTTAGCCCAGCACACTGAATGAAGATATGGTAGGGCCCTCCCAAATCTAAAACTTTGTTCTTAGACATTTTTGCCTATGTAAATACTACTTTTTTTTTTAAAGAAAAAGTATGGCTTCTGGAGAATTTTCTAGCTAAAGATGTTAAAAATAAAAATGGATATGGTAATAGTTAAATAGCTGTGATTTTTAAACCACTCTACACAGAAAAAGTACTATGTGTATGTCTAGATTCACTGATGACTTGTATTCATATCTTTTAGCTTCTAGGTATCATCTGATGCATCGATAAAAACGGTGGCAGAAATTCTCTACTTAGGTTTTTTCTTTCTGGAAAAATTCCACCAGCCCAATTAGAAATTATTTCTAAGATCTCCTAGGATTATAAACCATGGGAGAATGACCTTCCAGTAAACATTTAATCTAAATTTTAATCTAAAAGCTATAGTCCTTTGGGACAGAGAGGATCAAATGAGAAAGCCCCTTACCAGGTGCTTCAGACCGTTGGTCCCTTGTGGCCTCCTCAGGATACGGTGGTCATCTGCTTACCCCACATCAGCTATTTCAGGTTCTTTGCTATCCATCACCTTCTGAAAATGTCATTAAAGGAACAAAAGAAAATCCTGACTATCTCCAGAAAGTTAGGAGTTGGAGAAGAGGAAGAGATGGGACCATCCCACTACTTGTGGAAGATACATAGCTAATAGAATTTACATCAGAGACTTTAAAAAGTAGGTAACTAAAAAGTTAAGCTGTAGGGGAGGGAGACTTTGAGTTTCATATCTGGGAGGTTTGTACTAGCCATAAGCAGACTGAAGTAGATGGGCAGCATTTTCCTTTTCTGTCTTTCCCAGGACATGTAATCTCAAGAGCTGGTGCAGCAGCTCGTGGAACTCAGTTCCAGGATCCCCTCTGCACGCAGCCGCCTGCTGCTTTCACTGCCCTCTTCAGCAGGAAGTTTTCCAAATCAGCATAAATCCAGCTTATCGAAACTTCCCTCCACAGCAGTTTTCTTCTGGTTCCCTAAATCCATCAGCTGCCACCCTTCCCATGTCCCATGGGATCTCTTCTAAGGAATAATGTAGACACACCCTCACCTTTAAGGCAGCCGGTTCCATCTCTAGGAACATAACATCATCCTGGAATCATCTATCATTGTGCTTCTCTTGCTTTCTTAGGACATAATCAAAACTGTGAATTACTTATCTTGGAAGCTGGTGTGTGTGTGTGTGTGTGTGTGTGTGTGTGGTTTCAATTGTTTATGGTACCAGTGGAAAATAGATATTTTCCTTCAAAAGAGAAGCACTTTTCTTTTTGAGGATGGAAATTACTGGCAAGAATTAAGGACCATGTTTGTTGGAAAGTAATAGATGAATAGGAGGGCTCTGATTCAGTTCAGTGGCCTTATTACTACCAAATCATCAAGAAAAAATGAGCTGGGAACTCAGTTTGAACTGAACTAGTAACCCCTCTGCAGATGTTAAAGCAGAGCTAGCTCCAACCCAGAGATGCCGCTTGTAGGATCTAGCTCCTTAGAAGCCAGATCTTTTTGTCAGGGGTGGTTTCTGCTTTGGACTGGGGTTGGGAGCGGGAGGTTCAGCCATTCCATGATACAGTAGAAGAACTTAGTTGTCCATGGTCAAGAACATTTGCACACACATACCCTTTTGGGCAAATTCTGACTAATCTGCGTGCCCCTTCACGTGCCTCTCTTGTGGGCAACCCCTAGTTAATGGATACTTTCCGTGGCTTAATACTCACTACATTTAACCCTCTGCTCATCATAGACTTTCAGTAGATACTATTTATTTTTTAAAAGACTTTATTTATTTATGCATACAAGGACTGGAATACAGGCCAGAGGTGCAGGGGGTGAGAGGACTCACCAGAGACAGAGTGGGGAGCAGAACAGAAAGATGGACTGAAATATACTACTGAGAGGTGCACTGAGCGAGGCAGGAGAGGTCTGCTGTGCCATGTGGGTCCCCTCCCTGACTGGGCATCGAACCCACGCTGCAGTGGCTGTGGATGCCTCACAGTGCAGTGCTTAACCTCTTGTGCCACCAGGGAGGCCCCAGATACTATTTAAACAAGAAAAGGATGGCATGAGTCTGTCACACCATGCTCCAAACACTGATACTTTCAGGCATCTTTAGACACCTGGAAAACCCAGTGGCCTAAAGTCACTGTTTGGGTCCTCTGATGACTAACCTTTCTTTCGTTCATCCTGTAGTATGGCCCCTCTTTCCCATCTAGCCGTGCCTTGCCAACCTTCAGACCAGAAGTCTTGGTAATATTGCAAAATAGTAAAGCTTTGAATAAGAATTTTCACTTCAAGTTAACCAAAGCTATCCCCCGAGCTAGAATCTGTGACCCTACTCTTCCCACTGGATTCGGCCTGTTCTCCTGGTGGTACAGCTTTTTTTTTTTTTTTTTTTTGGCTTTTTTGCCTTTCTTTGTCCTTGCTGTATGAGGAATGCATGAAAAAAATGGCGTGTAATGGGGAATTAGATTGATAATGCATGACAGCGAATGGAAATAATAATCGGCGAGATGCCAGGCTGTGCCATTCATAACCATAAAATGCACAATTATGCTCCCACCACATGCCTGTGAACAAGGATAGAGATGTGACAACCAAACCAGGAAACCAGAGAGTGTGGCGTCATCTTGTGCCGGTGCTACACCTTCACACTGAGCCTCTGAGTGCAGTGCTGGCTTACCCATTCGCTGCTCCCCCGGCTGCCCCCAATGAATATCTGATGTTTATTTCTTTGTTGCTCAGAGAGAGAGAAAAAGGAAGGGAGGGTGGTGAGGACAAGAACCAGATTGGAGCCGGACACAATGGAGAGCAGTGTTCTGCCTTCTCAATCCCCTTTTATTGGGATGGTTGAGTGTTGTGTAACAGAATAACTGTGGAGTGACCAGCGGCACAGATGTAGCCTGCAGGTCTTGGCAAGAGAGCAGAGACCTCAAATACAACAAAGTTGCAAGGGCTGAATCACACTAAAGAGTTCAGTGCAGACTCTGAACCATGCCCAGAAATGATCAATCAGGTTAAACATTTCAGATAGATGGCGTTTTTTAGGAATGGACAAAAGGAGATGTACAGATCATTTTTGCAAATGGAGAGATGTTTCCAGATGTTCAGGGACCACACCAGGATCTTAGTTGTAGGCTAAGACTAGCGGCCCCTTTAGCCTAAGGTTTTCGTGATGCAGTGTGGTACAGCAGAGAGAGCATCATCTGCCTGTGGGTTTGGTTTCTGGCGCTACTACATATTAACTGTGAGGCCTTGGGAATTACCTAGCCTGTTTAAGCCTCAGCTTTCTTACTATACAAAAAGTTACATTCAGAAGAGTTGAAGAGAGAGTATCTGTGAAGCATGGGACACAACAAATATGGGAGAGTCTCACAGAATGAGAAACTTTGCATTCTCCCCACCCACTTACCTTACTTAGGTCCCTGGACCACCCCACGCTGCTGACTGCCCGGGATCAGGGTGGCGTGTACACGACCGCTGACTGGAGAAGTGGAGATGCTACTGAAATAGAGCCCACCTCCTCACCTCTAGTCCTGACATGAAGTTTTGGAAAGGAAGTAGCGAAAGGGATGGCTGTTAGCTCAGATACAGCAGGCCTCCTCACATCAGTCTTTCCTTCAGTGTGGTTTTGTTATAATGCTCATGAGGGAAACTTTTTTTAAGATTTATTTTATTTATGCATACAAGAGCTGGGGTACAGGCCAGAAGCGTAGGGGTGAGAGGATTCACCAGAGACAGAGTGGGGAGCAGAACAAGCAGATCTACTGAAATTCACTGCTGAGGGGTGTGGTGGGCAAGACAGGAGAGGTCTGTAGACTCATGCAGGCCCCCTCCCTGGCCGGGTATTGAACTTGTGCCGCAGTGGCTGCCAGTAACTTCATAGGGCTGAGACTTAACCCCCTGCACCACCAGGGAGGCCCCAAGATATGTTTTTGAATTCCTGCTTGGGCCATGGTTGGTGTGGCCCGTGCATGTTTTTCCCCATGTCCAGGTGGGTTTTCAGGGTTTCCTTCCATGTCCCAAAGGTGTATGTGAGGTACATTGTCCTGTCTCAGCATCCCAGTCTGAGTATGGGGGTGTGTGTGATGTGCCCTGGGATGGGAGGGCATCCTATCCAGGGTTGGCCCCCTCTTTCTCTTCCCTGAGCTTCCAGGAGGGACTCTGCTACCTGAGGTGCTGAGCTGGAGTCAGTGGGTTGGACAGTGAGTGAGTGAATGAATGACTATAAATAATTGATTACTATTAAAAGTATTCGGAATCTTTTTTAAAAAAAGATTTTATTTATTTCTGCATAGAAGAATTGGGGTCTAGGCCAGAGGTACGGGGAGTCAGAGGATTCACCAAAGATGGAACAAGCAGATCTACTGAAATACACTGCTGAGAGGAGCAGCAGGGAGATGGGGGAGGTCTGCTGCACCATATGGGTCAGCTCCCTGGCCAGGGATGGAACGCAGGCTGCCATAGAGGGCCATCTTGGTGCTGAGACTTAACCCCTAGGCCACTAGGGAGGCCTAGTATTTGGAATCTTTATTTAGAAGATGGGTAAAGTTTGTGTCACCAGAAATATTGGACCCCAACACCTGCTGATACCGATCACCTGTGGTGACATTGGTTTGCTTTATGTCTCTCCACTTTAGAGTGCTACTTTCCAAGAACTTACCACTCACATTAAATGAGACCTTTCTGTGTTCCATGAATGCTGCCCAGCCTTCCAGAGAGGATTCTGTAGGTAAAGGCATCATCCTAGCAATCTTCACCTACTGGCACTGCAGAAGGCTGACTAGGAATGTAGGCAGCAGGATGGAATAAGGCCTGAGGTGGGAGGGGCTGAGGGGCAGGGGCAGGGAGCTGTGGGGAGCACAGGGGTGGTGCTGCCTCCTGAGTCTCCAGGTGGATCAGAGCATTAACCTGAGTGCTGAGGGAGGGGGAGGGGAAAAAGCAGATTCTGCTTTTGCACTAATGAAATGTTTCACCCTAAAACTCTAAAATTCTTTAATTTTCAAAAATGATCAAAAAGCTTTTAGGGCTTTTATCTTGAAAAACTTCTAGAATAGAAATTACCAAGGTTATGTCAATCAATGGCAAAGTGGGCTT
The DNA here is from genome assembly GCA_019455555.1 of Galemys pyrenaicus. Classification (NCBI taxonomy): domain Eukaryota; kingdom Metazoa; phylum Chordata; class Mammalia; order Eulipotyphla; family Talpidae; genus Galemys; species Galemys pyrenaicus. The sequence continues at coordinate 5,484,140 of JAGFMF010011694.1, forward strand.
TTTCTTAACAACAAAGGCAAAAATCTAATCAATGCAGGAAATTGTTTGGTTACATCCCCATGCATTGCCATTAATTAGGAAGATTTTTGACTCCAGTTTACTTATTTATGTTTCACCCAAGTAATTAATGAGGCAATAAGTTACTGGTAGGGATCACCCCAGAGCCTGAGTGTACTGAAGGCTTGTGGGAGTCGCTTTCCTTGTCACCCACCACCTGACCACTCACAAAATACTAGGAAAGTTTCCCTGTGGTATGAGAAATCTACAGGCCAAACCACATACTATTCATCAAAAATTGTTGAAGTACTTAATGACCTTCTAGGTGTTAAGTCAAATCAGAATAGAGATGGTTCATCTCCTGGAGACAGGTTACATAGGCACACAGAGGCAGCAGAACTACAGCATTAAACAAGCGCAAAAACAGAAAGCATTTAGAAGACATGATAGTCATACATCAGGACAAGGGTGTATTTTAGGTGAGCCCCAAGCGACTGATTATAGGTATCATTGCATAGATGAGATGGCGCATCTGTCATTTTATGGAGATGTTGTAAGCCGCTTTGTGTTTTCTTCTTTCTTATGGAAAAAAACGGTTGCTGTAATCCACCACAGTTGAGTTTGTCTGCCACCCTAGTTTGTCTGCCAACCTTCTCCTAAGGTTGTAGCTTAGTTGGCAGAGATGTTGTGCCATTTAGATGCAGAGATCTATAACTTCCAACTTGGTGAGATACTTGGAGAATAATATCCCAAAATGTAGTCTTGTGTTTTTCATATAGCAAGGTTCTTCTTCTTGCCAGAAGACTAGATCACACTTCTAAGCAACCAACAAAACCCAGGCAAAAAATGCCACATGCTATAAGTTTATACTGCAGCTTTTGTAAGTAAACATCCTTGTTCCTTATTAGTATGTAGGAAAGGTAGGAACAGGAAGTTCACTTTAGCACAGCTTACTCTGTTGACCAAAAGAAGAGGATGAAAATAGATAACATTATTCTACCCCTTTTCATTAGACCCTTGCTGCTCAAGCTTCCCTGACACACTAATTTTAAAATTTCTTTGGCTACTTATCAATTTCCCTAAAGACATTACCCCAAAGAACTTTCTCCTTCACTATTCCAGAGATAGCAAATACTTAGCTGAGTCTGTTTGTACTGGCTCCACCTATGGTTTTTAGATTCCTCCTGTTCCCCTTCTTTGTAAGATTTAAAATTCATTGTCCTGTGATAAATGATTCACTAGGTCCACCTCCTCACTCTTCCTCATAGCTCCAGTACTACTATTAAATTCTTCCAGCTTTTTATAATAAATTTTTCCGATGCCTTGTCCATGTTTTCTTCCAGATTCTTTTGGGATGAGGTGTCCTTTACCACCGTCACAGATCAGGGCCTCCCATTTCTTCCCTAAGTTATTACAAAATCATCACAGCTCTCCCTTTTACCACCTTCCTGACACACACCACACACACAAACACACACACATATATCACCTTCCTACCCTCCTTAACCACCACCCCCCCTTCATTTCCTTAGACCACTGTCCTTAACATGCAATAAAGGGTCTCATGATAACCTGGCAGCTTGCAACACAGAAGAATCTTAGTAAATAAGGTTGATTGAAAGTATGGAGCTAGGGGCCTCCCTGGTGGCACAGTGCGTTAAGCAACACACTGAAGGAAACCGCAGCCACTGCAGTATGAGTTCCAGCCCTGCCGCCGGCCAGGGAGGTGACCCACATGGTGCAGCAGACCTCTCCTGCCTCACCCACTACTCCGTCCAGCAGTGTGTTTCAGTTAATCTGCCTATTCTGATCCCCACTCTGTCTCTGGTGGATCCTCTTACCCCCCACACCTCTGGCCTGTACCCCAGTTCTTGATTGCATAAATAAATAAATCTTTTTTAAAAAGTATGGAGCTGTAATTCTTTTTGTTTGTTTTGTTTTATTTTTAGATATTTATTTATGCATACAAGAGCTAGGGTACAAGCCAGAGACATGGAAGGTGAGAGGATCCATCAGAGACAGAGCGGGGAGCAGAACAGGCAAACTGACTGAAACACACTGCTGAGGGCAGCAGCAGGCAAGGCAGGAGAGGTCTGCTGTGCCACGTGGGTCCCCTCCCTGGCCGGGGATCGAACTCGTGCTGCCGTGCCGCGGATGCTTCACAGTGTGGTGCTCAACCCGCTGTGCCACCAAGGAGGCCCTGGAGCTATAATTCTTGACTGTGGTGACAGTTTCAAGGGTATGGACATGTCCAAACTTAAACAGTTCATATATGTGCTCTTTACTGTACGTCAATGATACACCAATAAATCAGATTAAATACATGCACATTAGAGATAATCCTTTCTTCTACCAAGAAAGAGACCGACCATCAAGATGATTCAGACAGTTCGATCTGTGCAATAGCACAGCTCAGTGGAGTTCTTCACACCTCAGGGAATTACTTCATTTTTTATAGCTTATGTTCTTTTAATTTGAAGTTCGGTGCTTATGATTTTACTCAGACACATCCAATATTCAATACAGAACCAGGGAATCTTTTGATGTCACCTCCACGTGGACGAGTCCACCTTGCACAGGGTTGCCTGTCAAAGCGTCCACTCGGCAGCGCCATTAGGATACCCCCTGAACATGCCCTTTCATGTATTCCAGACTTCCTGCCCTGTCTTCTTCCCCAACCCACCCCTGCTCATGGGATCTTAGGGGATGGCAGCTTAAACTTTCCAATCCCATTTTCTATTCTTTAGACCCCAAAATTTGGACTTTTTCTCTCTCACACATCCAACACACTGGAAGGCCTTGTGAGATCTTCCTTAAATATCCAAAACCTGGGCATCTTCATCACTTGACCAGATTTTGCAATGCATAACCTACTGGACCCTACTTCTGTCCACGCAGCACCCTAGTCATCCCCGTGTGACCCATGTGGGATCCGGGTGCTCCTAGCTCCAGCCTCTCCAACGGCCATCCCCCCGTGCTGACGCCTTCAGGACTTCACAGGATTTCCCCCTCCGTGTGTCCCCGCCCTCAGCTCACCTGCTCTTCCATCCCACCTCCATGCTGATCTGTACACAGCTCTGCCTGAGGCACTTTGAGGACCTCTTTCCTCTGCCTGAAATATTCTCCTGCAGATACCCCATGGCTCCCTTCTTCACACCCTTCAAAACTGTGCTTAGTTACAACCTTTTCATAATGTCTCAGACTCATGCATTTAAAACAGCAAGCTGCCATACCCATCCACTGCTTTGTTTTTCTTCAGAGCAGTTACCACCCTTTGGCTTACTGTATGATTTGCTTATGTTCATTGTCTGCCTCTTCCTCTTAGAATGAATTTTGGAGGCACACAGATACTGGTCTGTTGTACACATATGTCCTTGCCTTTCCCCAAATATTGAACCATTTTTGGATTTCAGACTTTTGCAAATGCACATCCTTCAGTCTGAGATGCCTTTCCCACCCCTTCTCTGCCTGGGAACCCCTGTTCATTCTTTAATTCTTGCCTCCTTGGTTACTTCTCCTGTTCCTGAAAGCAGATCGAATCGTCCTCCTTTATTCTCCCAAAGCAACTTGCCAAAATGCTATTCCAGTTTGATCTTGTCATTCGTAAAGACCTGCTTCCATTTGTCTTCCACCATGGCTTTCTAAGGGAAAGCACATGTCTTCTTTATCTTTGGTTCACAGTCCCAAACATTGTGCCTGACATTTGGTGGGTTTTTTCTTGAAAACAGACAATATAGTTTTATGGTATTAATATATACAGTATAGAACTGTAAATATATTTTCTCTTCCTTGTGATTTTTCATAATAACGTTTTCTTTGCCGTAGTTTATTAGAAGACTGCTGTTTGGCTTTCTAAGTATATGACATATGTATGCCATACATATATAAGTATATAACACGCACAATATGTGTTGACTGTTATTGTGACGTCCCATCAACGGTACTGAAGTTTTGGGGAATCAGATGTTATGTGCTCATTTGCAGTTTTTCTAGGAGTTGGTACCTCTGACTCCCTCATTGTTCAAGGGTCAAATGTATTTGTTCTGATTTAAAATTATGGCTTTCCTGAGAAGTTATCTAATCCTACACTCCTTTTCAAGTCTTCTCTGAAGTACATGCTGCATATACACTCCAGTTTGGTTGCTAGAGCATTGGGAAAGACACATATAAGCTACTCGACACCCTCATTACTAGTTCAGAAAGCAGAAAGACCAGGAGCGTGCCATTTTTTAATCAGTTTTGATACAGGCACACACACACACACACATCCCTCCTTTCCTTCTTTCGTGGAAACAGCCTAAACAGTAGGCTCAGTTTCACCCTTTTTTCTCTGTGTAGTCAACATAATAATTACCTCCTGCCGTAAGCTTGGAGAAATTGTTTTGTGTCCAATTAGAATTTTTGATTTGACTAAGAGATACAACATAATGTCTTTATTTCTGTAACTGCTCAGTAATGATATGCACCCTGGATATTTTTAGAACTCTCATGTGCCGTGGCCATGGCATGATTCCTGTGACAGCATTTCCATCAACAGAGGCTGGAGGCTCCTAGACCATGAAGTGAAGGTTGGAGGTGGAGGTTTCTTTTGGTTTGGAGTCCTCTCCTCCCTGGCTTCATTTCCCTCCCTTCCCCAGCCTGGTGCACCACCCCCGTTGTTAAGTGGTATTAGGGAACTAACAGAGCAGCTCTGATTAGGTGTCTTGTCCATGGCGCTCCTGCAGCCGGACCCGATCCCTGGAGCAGGTCTTGAGAGGCGTCTGGGGTGGTTCCAGGCAGCCAGCCAGAGTTGAAACTGACAATATGAATGGCGGAAGGGAGCTTGCCAGCTTAGCTCGTGCAAGCTCCTGAAGTCCCTGCCAGCAAGTGCTGCAGCAGAATCCTTTCCAAAGAACTGGTTCTGTAAACATCCAGGCGGCAACCTCCAACCCAGATTGACTGCCCCTTGCAGATGTCAAAGGTAGCTGTAAAACTTCCCCTAACATAAGCACGCAGGTTACCTCACTCTCCCTGCAGCTTTTTATTGGGACTTTGAGGCAGGGAGGGGTGATGGCTAGCTTCTGCCTTCTGGAGCTGGGACCACCCTGCAGGACTAGTAGATTTCCACATTGAGGATGGGGACAGCATGTTCCTCTGATCTGCTCTGCTGTGATGCCACATAATTTGATCTGATTTAAGCACGAGTTTCACGAGTGTTGGCTGTTGGGCTGGAGTGCTTCCTTCCAAACTTGGAGAACTTGGCTTCTGAGCCTTGTGCTTAGGCATATGGGGCTGGAGAGGCTGCTTTGTGGCTCATGCAGGCTCTGTGAAAGCGGGTGGTCTGCTGGACCCGACCACTTTCACAGGTGTCCTTTCTTTCACTATGCTTCCAGTCACCCAAGACCTAAGGGTGTAATTCTTATAGCTTGCAGAAGGTCGAGATTAGTCTTCTCTGCTCCTCACATCCCCGTGGGGTAACAGAGTATGACTGTAGCCATACACAAAGAGGAATGTTCATGGGGAGGAAAACTCATTTCCAACTCTCTTTTCTGTGAGGAGACATTCCAGCTCCCACTGAGGGCAGATTGATGCTGGTTCCTCTCAGCATGTGGTCATGGAGTTGCAAACTACAAGACCTGTTCCTGGGCTTGGATTTGGGGATATGTCCCTATAGAATAGGCTTATTAAGACCTATCCCACTTGAGTGTCCATTAAGTTCTATGATATCTGTATTTCATGGTGGCCTTTGAAATGATAAAGACAAATTGATTGAACATATGTATTAACTCATGTAAAAATATATGTGCTTGTGATAGGCTTACCATTCTATTTCAATCATAGAGATGTATCATTTTAATGTCAATAATGTATTTACAACATGTGATAATCTATTATATAGAAAGACCTGTAGTTGTAAATAGTGCTGAGCACAACATAAAATAAAAACAAAAAAAAAAAATTAAACTTAAAATGACATGTTGAACTCGACATTGGAGCAAAGTGGGCAAATTTCTATTACCAAGAAAATGTCTCTGAGATTCTTGGTTATCAAATATATGAATACTTTCCCATATCAGCAGCAGACACATGTAATCATTCCACACAGTGTTACATTGTAAATAGAGGATATTTGCACAAAAGATATTTGATTATACAAAAGGAAAATGGTAGGGATTTAGAAAGTAGAAAAATATTTGTGCCTGCCAGTGTGCAGTGTGAGTTTTAAGTCTTCTGAAGTAGCACGTGAATGCCGTGAATAGTTGTTTCATGAAACTACATGAACCATTCTAACAGGAAACATCACTTGAGTTATTAGAATAAGTTACGAAAACGCATGTAATATTTTTTAGAATTCTAGGCTACACTACGCACACATACCTCCACATCTTATACCTTCAGTTTTCTGCCCTACCTTCCCCAGGAGTTTAAGAATTCCTTCCCTGGCTAACAGTCTCTGGCTCCTTCCTGATCTCTTGCTGTGAGGGTGGGGCAGCCTATGACATTCTGAGCCATAATAATATCAGTTGAAAGTCCCCCCCTTCTGTTGAATTCAGTGTATCTTCTGGAATGCCCACTTATTGATTCTATTTCTGCCCAACAAAGCAAAGCTCTCCCTTCTCTTAGACATATCAGGTTAGCAAGTTCCCACATCCAGGCATATCCAGTATAGTCCAGCTTATACCTGTTTGATTCCATGGCATGTTCTGGAACACTCACAAGTGTCCTGTGGGGTGTGGACAATGAATTTTATGGGCCCTCGCCACTACAGTCTGTTGTTCCAACTAAGCATGCAGTTTCCGCGTCAGTCTTTAGATGACTTGGTTTCTAGGGATTTATATTTCTTTGGCCTTGATTCTGTTTCTTTAGTTTCTTTGTAAAATAGAGTTGACCAGATTTCCAAAAATGGTTTAACCATAATAGAGTGGAGGAAGCATTTTTTAATCCCATTGTTCAGGACTCTATGCATCTGGTATGTGAGCTGAGAATAAGACAAAACTATGAAAAATATGAACCCAGTTTTACATAAGGTTATGGTTACATATGATTAGGGGGTAATGCAGATATTGAGAAGAGCATTTATCTCTTTACAGTTCTCCAAGTGTGTGTCTGGGCCTCAACACTTAAAACTAGAAATTCTTCCTAGAGCCTTCCCTCTCATTTCTTTATCAATTAGGCTTAAATTGAGTTTAAATAAATGTTTAGTGGCTTCTTGTTATTTCATCAATGATGGAGCGTTCCTCAGACTGTTGGATATATAACTGCTCCCCCTTGCTCTCATTAAGTAGGGGTGCCCAGCTGTATTTCTTTCTGTTCCTTGTTCACCTACCACTCTGTGTTCCAGCTCTACTGAAAGGCTGGTGTTTCCAGAAGATGCCATGTTCTTTCCATTCAGGCCTTCTTACATCATTTTGCCTCTTCTGCATGTCCTGTTCTTTAGTGATCACTTCCTCCTTGAGCAGTGACACACCTCCCCCAGGTCTGACTTGGGGTCGCCCTCACCCTCTACTGGATGGCATCCTATACTTCTGCCGCTTTGTCCCAGGGATCACACTATAATCACCTCTAACTTGGGTGTTTCCTCTTCTAGGTATTGAAGCTCCTTAAGTATAAAAGCAAAGTCATGTTCATCATTATATAAATAATAACATGCTGGATACCTAAAAAATGTACTGTAAATATTTGCTGAATGGACATGTTACAGGGACATTATTACATATACTTTTTTATTACATGTATGCATGCAAGAACTGGAGTACAGGCCAGAGGTGCAGGGGGTAAGAGGTTCAGGGGGTAAGAGGCCAGAGACAGAGTGGAGAGCAGAACAGATAGATCAACTGAAACATACTGCTGAGGGGAGCAGCAAGTGAAACAGGAGAGGTCTGCTGAGCCATGGGGGTCTCCTCCCTTGCTGGCCTGGGGATCAGACGTATGCTGCAGTGGCTGCAGATAGCTTCATAGTACTCAGACTTAATCTCTTGTGCCACAGGGAGGCTCTATATATACTCTTTTACCTCCATACCTCTTATCAAAATGTCTTTCTTCATTAGCATGGATTACTACATTGTTCTCCATGTTACTGGAGAGACAGCTAGATTTCTTCTCTGGAAGAAAAATTATTGAGTCAAAGGATTTGAACCTTTCAGCTATTTACATTTTGTTTTTCTTTATATCCTATATTAGGGAAATAAACTTATTAGAAGAAATAACTTACTTGTAATAATCTACTAGTCAGATAATTTTCTTTAACATATGAATCTCTTACTAAAATTGTTCTCATCTTCTTTCCAGTTTTGCATTTGCTTTTTCTGTTTGCTCCTGGTGCTTTGTGAAGTGGATTTATTTTTTTAGAATGAATTTTAAGATAGTCAAATTTATAACTTTTTTCTCTTTTAGATCTTCTAGGGCTTTTATGCTTTAAACAAAAAAAGCTACCTAGCGTTTATTTGAGGGGGAAAGGTACAGTTAACTTAATCTTTTAGTAGTTAGCCTGGCCATTTCCCTTCTGGGTTGAGAGATTGAAACAAAAATGGATCTAGGTAGTTCAGCAGGGTTTCTCTTTTAGTAAAAGTCCATTTGCTCCAAACAATGAATTCACTCCTTTCTTTGCTCTTTTGCTTTGAACATCTCTTTAAAGCCTCTTTTATTGTCCTTAGAGCTTCCTCGTTGTAAATCTTAGCTTTCATTTCCCAGCTCTTTCCCTGTAAGTTTATGACAAGTCCTCGCATAAGTACATAAAAGGTACAATGCTCTATCTGCCCTGGACACATTGTGTATGTCACACTAAGATCTAATCTCCTTTGAGAATTCTTGCAGATACTTTGTGTTTTTTGAATGTCTCAACCTTTACTTTCTCATTCAATTTTATTTTGATTATGTTACTAAAGTTTACTTTTTAAGTCATCATCTCATACAACTAATAGCTTTTTAGTTCCATGGAGCCAATCTTACCCTTTTCCTGAACTTTTCAAAACTATTTTCTTTGAGTTGGGACCCTATCTGATCACTTCATCTTTCTTTTCTGCTACGGTGTTTCTGCCATGGGTTTTGGTCCTCACAAACCTATTATAAGTTGACGATGTCCTAAGTCAAAAATGCATTTACTACACCTACCCTGCCTACCAAATACAGGTCAGCCTAGGCTCAGAGCACTCCCGTTAGCACACACCTCAGCAAAATCATCACACGAAGTCTGTTTGCTTCATTACAGCATTGATAAAGGGGGGTGGGGGATCAATCCCAGCTTTTGTTAAGTTGAGTTTCTGTGTTCTACCTATATCTATGGGTTTTCACCTGGCACTTCAGTTTCCTCAACTGCATTCTAAATATGCATGCGTGAGATACAATGGAGTTTTTTAGTTGCCCTAGTTGGAGTGTGTATGTGTGTGTGTGCACGTGTGTGTGTGTGATGGAAAGGTGCCCTATCCTATGTTGGATTCCCCTTATGCCCTGAGCTTTTAGGACTGGCTCTGGTCACCATAGTCCCTGAACTGGAATAAGTGAGTAGAACTATGAATGAATAGATGTGTGACTGCAATATTGGAAGTGTCTTGAGTCTTAGAAATGTGGTGATGTTTTTATCACCAAAATGTTCCATTGTAACTTCAGTCTTACTTGTATCAATGGTCCTGCATGAGCCCACATAGCCTTGTAGAGCCTGTGATCCAATTAGTGTGTTGTGGGTCATTTCAGTTAAAGTCACAGTTTTCAAGATAATTGAACATGTCGAGGATTCACTGTACTGTTTCAGCGTCTGTCTGTTTAGAATATAATGCACGAAAGAGCCTGGACTCCTTCACCTCAGTTCACTGCTCCATGCTCCACAAATTGGTGTCCATCGTGCATAATTTTACTCCAGATTCCACACATTGGAATCTCCCAGGCTCTGTTTCCTCCTGACCATTACCTGGAGGGTTCACACTGAGACTGACTGTTGCACTCTGGCCCCCTCGGTCTTCCAAAGTCACTTGTCCAACTTCCATGTCAGTAACTTCTCCCCAGATTGTCCTGTCTTGGTAAAAGGTGAAAGCATAAATATCATGCCTTCCCTTCCTCCTGCAGCTTAGCTTTGGGTGGGAGTTCTTCTTACTGGGGGTTACATCAGACCATTGCCGGAGCTTCTGGGCTATCCTTACCCCTTACCTGTCTAGGCCCATTATTTGTCTTCTAAACTTTAGAATCAGACTGAGTAGTGTTTACCTGTAACACCATCCAAAGGGAGTTGAAATGGATTTTCCTGTGGTACTTGTGGCTACAATGCACACAGCAGGGTCCTCACGGCTGCTGAAATTATCCACGCCAGCAGGCCAGGTCTGTGCCGTCCCCAAGCCCTGAGTGCCCACACAGTGTCGCGTTATCAGAGAATACCCAACTTCCTTTAGCTGGAGGCCAAACGAAATATGAGCAGCAGCACTAAAGTATGCTTTCCAGAGATCCTCCGGTGCAGCGCTGGCTCTGCTGTGACCGCATCACCTTCAGGCTTGCAGAGAGTCGAGCTTTGAAGAATGCAAGGCTATTTCAATTTTCAGATTACATTGCATTGCCATGTGAGTTTGTTTCTAATAGAGCCGCTAACTTAATCACTTTCATCTGGGTTATACAAGCGTTTTCAGCAGCCAAGAACCTCAAGGACACGCCTGTGTGTGTCCTGCTTTTAAATCCTGGGGACTCATGGTAAAGACAGAGGTAGAATAATTTGCCAAAGGTCATAGAGCACAACAGGGGCAAGAGCATTTTCTATGAATCAGACTTCTGATACCTAGTATCTGGCATCTAGTGACTCGTGTCTCCTCTCCTCCCACAATCATCTGATTTTAATATATTGCTTTTAAAAAAAAGCAAGAATGAGATAAATCTAAAAAGATTTATCTAATAAAAGTGACCCTTTAACCTTTAGAGGTACAGGCAGAGACCCCTCATACTCTATTATTATAATAGTGCTGTGCTATAATAACTTCTGTTATCTCCATGGTACAAGTTAAGTGGGCAGCAAATGGATTCTCTTTTTAATGAATTTTAAGTTGCCCACAGTCCTGAATGTCAGTGTATTTTCTGTGGGGCATTTCTTTTTTCTTTTTTAAAGATTTATTTATTTATACATACAAGAGTTGGGGTACAGGCCAGAGTCACGGGAGGTGAAAAGATTCACCAAACACAGAGTGGAGAGCAGAACAGGCAGATTGAAATCCACTGCTGAGGGGAGCAGTGGGCAAGGCAGGAGAGGTCTGCTGTGCCATGTGGGTCCCCTCCCTGGCAGGGATGGGGGCGCTGCTGTGCTGTGGATGCTTCATAGTGTGGCACTCAACCCGCTGCACCACCCACGAGGCCCTGTGGGGTGTTTCTTGAGGTCAAATTCATTCATCTCCTGAATGTGACAGCTTTATAATCACTGAGATTTTGTGTTCTCGATACTTGTTAGTGCCTGACTGAGTCCAGAGGCCTTCTTTGGTCAGAGAACTCTACAGTAGAGAGAGGGCTATGGCACATTGAGGTGACCCAGAGAGCAGAACTTCCAACAATGAGTTGTCCTAGGAAGTTGTTCTCATGTCTCTGGAATTTCCTTCTGGGCCACCAAATGGTTGGGGTCAAAGGGCGGGTTGTGGGGTGCCGGTGTGACATCCAGTATCCTTCGGATGTCCCGTGGCTTGATGAGCATGCCTGGGGGGAGGGTGTGCAGGCAGACTTCAGTCTCTGGGCCTGAATGCTGTCAAAGTCTGCATTTTCTAGTGAATGATAAAGTTTCAAAGGACAGATGTTAGGTTGTTTGGGGGAGTATTCGTAATTTTCCTAAATAAAGCGTCTTTTGGAAATGTTTTTCATTTTGTGCATTTCTAGTGAACCTCCAGTGTTTCTTATTTTACTGTCTTGTAAATGTATTGTCTCAAAAATGAATGTGAATCACAACTTGGTATCACACTGTGCAGAGAGACAAAACAAGTAGCCATGTGGTAACTGGGTTAATTTGGTTTGTTTTATTTTTTGTGAACCTTACTCTAAGCAGCTCTTGTTCCTAGGCCCGTGTCTTCCTTACCTCACCCTCAGAGTCTTGGTGATAAATTTCAGCACAAATTCACCTCAGGAAACTGAGAAAATACAGTGATGATATGGATTAACTGAATATTTTTTGGTTTTTATTTTCAAAAGAACGTATTTCTTTTGAAGTTCAAGATTTGTTGCCCTAGTGTTAATTGAACAACTGCATTAGATTTCTGTGAAAACATTGTAAGTGGGTGGGACGTGGTTATTTCTTTAGAGAACCTTCATGTAAATTATTTGCAAATGGTAAGAAAAGGGGGCAAGAGGACTCCCAAGAAGTAGTTTACAGAGAGAAGGAAATCTGTCATATAGAGAAAATGGTGATAAGAAAAAGCATGATGATACGGGCTTTACTTAATTTTGACCTTGAAGAGAAAATATTCTTAATAAAATGTATTTGAGGGTTTCTCAGCCCTAAGTGTTCACACTGTTAGGAGGAAGACTTGCCAAAGCTCGAATTCTGTGGCCCCCATATCCCTGTGTGGTGTGGGCTGAAGACTGGTTTTAAGATAGCCTTTCTGCTTATGACCTAAGCCTGAGCTGGAAAGAGTCAACTCACACCTCATGCTACAGGAACCCTGCACCTCTGGGTATAAAGAGCCCTAAGAAGAGAGCTGAGGGGGTGGGGTTGGGAGGTGAGGTCTTCGCTAGTTACTTATTCTTTGCTTTTTATTGATACCTTGGAGAGAGGTATCCTCTTCTTTCGACAGCAGCCCCTGCCACCATCAGGCGTGTCCAGGCCGTGGTAGATAGATGACGCAAAAGCAGTTACTAAACCCCCTTTCAGGTCCTGCTCCCCAAATCTCTCTGCTTACAGTCGGTTTCCCTTTGGTTCCTGCTGCAGAGAGAGGCCTGCGGTTTTCAGTATTCTGAGCTATGTGATCATGGTCATGCTCATTTTTAAGTTAATTAATTTGCTGTTTCATGTTTAACAAAATAGGCAACCTAAAATGAATTTGTTGAGAAATAGCTTCTTGGACTCCATTTCCTGTGGCTGACCTCAAATAGTGTCATTCATTTTTTTCTAGATAAGTTTCTTTTTCCTATTTTTTAACTGGGGCAAAAAAAGGGAACATGTTAAGGAATATTTGGGTGCGGTGGGAGGAACCATGCTAAGCCTGCTACCATCGCATACAGCTCTTTGCTTTTGGCCTCCTAATTCCTGTCCATATGCATGTGACTGTACTGACTGCCTTTATAGGACATAGACCGTTCATAGTCTGCTATGCTCACTTAAGCTAGGATCATAAATGCGTTTTTATGTCATCCACACTCTTTCTGATGCAGCGTGTATTTTAGCAGCAAAGTTGCATGCATGGGGTGGGCACCTCACTTTCGAAATAGCCCTTTTTCTATATGTCCTTTGGAATCACAGAGCACTTGGCTGGCCTTTGCTTGGTGTAGAATTGTATTCTAGCAAGACAATTTATAGTTGGAGGGGTAGCCAGCTGACATCCACGAGAAGCCTTGTTCTCCAAAAAGGATTTCCTTTGAGGGGCATGCCAGCGCTCCAATTGTGCCTGAGCAGCTGAAATTGAAAACAAGGGAAGCAGTATTATTTTACAATTGTTGGTATTCAAAAGAAAATTTCAGCATGCCCGGCGAGCTAGACAAAGCTACAGATGTCCGTGCTTTCTCTGCACACACCCCAAATGGTAAACCTTTTCTGAACTGATAAGAACAGGGTACTACCATCTCATTCCAGTAGGAAATGGTCAATAGGGCTTCCTTTTCAGAAAAAAAAAAAAAAAAAAAAAAGATTATAGCAGTGCTGTCAAAGTTGTATTTTGAAAAACATAAGTCAAAGTTGAGTTTCTGTATAGATTCACTTCTCTGTGATGACTTTTTTCAGGGGCATTTTGCCTTCCAAAAAGAAGACAGCTAAGAAATTCCCTACTGATATAGAAATCATGCTTACAAGTTCCCCAGGAATTAACACTGAAGCTTTAGTGGACAGAAAGCATGAACTTGGAAGACTTAATAGTTTCTTAAATTGCTGAGCAGATAAATTGATATTATTTAATGTAATGAGATTTTAATTTTAGGTGAAAATGAGATCCTTTAGGTAAACTTTTAGGTACATGTGTGAACTCATGTCCTGTCATACTTTGCATGCGTTGAAATATTTTGACAAAATGATGTATTACCTTTTCTTCATTATTGTGATTAAAACTTTTTTTGTTTCAGTTATGTCTTTTGGATAACATGTTTGCCTTGCTTTTACAAAATAACTTAGAATGTGAATAAATAACTTAGGAGCATGTTTATTTTCTTAACCTTTTATATTAAAGTGAAGCTCAAAACTTTGTTTTAAAAGATGCAAAGAAACAAGTGGCATTTCTTTCTTGAAAAATCTCCCCTAATGCCACCCTTCAGAAATTTTCCTCAAATTCATGATAAATGTTTAAAAGGAATTTCAAAACAATATGTTGCATGGTTAGAGCACTTTCTTCCCTAGAACTTTAATGCTATTAATCTTAATTTTTTTCTAATAAGAACTTAATTGCTGAAGATCTAAAATTTTATCCCCAGTGCTTGTGCAATTACTATCAACTGCCCTTTTGAAACTAGAAATGAACATGTTTGGTGCAATTTTTTGATGAAAGATGCATTTATGTATTCTGGTATGACTGTACATACATATGTTTAGTCTAATTTAAAATCGTAGTTGAACTTAGGGGGATGATTGAAATGAAGCTGACGGATTATTAAAATTAAGGCAATCAGCTCAGATACCTCTTATGTGCAAGGTTAATGGATTCCTGTGGGATTTGAGCCTGTTTTCCGGCTGCAGCAATTAATACTTCAAGATAAGAGTTCAAGGAATGAATAAGGCCTTTTCAGGCACCCACCCCATGTCCGCCACTGCTTCACTCTGTGTGCAGAATGGCCAAGCCTTTAACTGAAGTTTTTCCTCAAGTTTTCTTCTATTTCTACCTCTGTTAGAGTGCTAATGCTTGTCCTTGTGATTTACCTCTGAGCGTGAGATGTTGAGTCATTATTATAGCTGAGATTCAAGAGACTTTTGAGCTTACCCCCTCCAACCAGGGCATTCTGTTTGGGTTTAGATTCCATATGGGGGGTTATGACTTGATGTATTTAAGCAAGATGGGGTGGTTTTGTTCAAGGAAGGAATAAGAGAATTTTATCAGGATTACCTGACCGTGCTGAACAGGCTAATGGGCAGAGAAATAACCCTACTGAATAAGAAGAGAAGGGTCTGTCTTCTCCGTCATTCCTGGAGATAGTACTCATGGGAAGGGGTCTTGATGGGCTTACAAAATGGCAAGTCCAGGTTCTGCACATTTGCAGTCTTCCTTCTGATCTGAATGAAGTAGCTGGCAGCTGGGGGAAGAGTGTGGCTTCAGTGTGGGGGCTTCAGCATCTTGGCAAAATGCAAGGGCTGGCAGGACCATGTGGATCATCTGGTCCAGATGGTGGAGTTGGAGCCGGTTCACACCCGCTCCTAGGAACCAGTTGTTAAATTTTCAGGAATTGTGTGAGCCAGTTATAAAACATAGCCGTGATTAAAATTAACGTAGGGGGGCCTCCCTGGTGGCGCAGTGGGTTAAGCAACGCACTATGAAGCAAACCGCAGTCACTGCAGCACGAGTTCGATCCCTGCTGCCGGCCAGAGAGGGGACTCACATGGCGCAGCAGACCTCTCCTGCTGGGCCCGCTGCTCCCCTCAGCAGTGTACTTCCGTTGATCTGCCTGTTCTGCTCCCCGCTCTCTGTGGTGAATCCTCTCACCCCCGCCCCCGTACCTCTGGCCTGTACCCCAGTGCTTGTATGCATAAATAAATAAATCTTTAAAAAAAAAATTAACGTAGGTACTTAGAGTTAAATAAACTCTATATTCAAAGCAATGGTAATAAATACTCAAAAATCCCTCCCTCCCTAGTTACTTACTACCCTTTACTATCGTCTACACTTAAGGTCGGCTATGTCCGTTACATGTGTCAGTAGGAATACTGTGTGTAGTGTTGTGACAGTATTTGAAATCAGACATAATGACAATGTTTGGAGTGTAGCAAGATGACTTATGGTTGGAGCGATGGCCAACCAACATCTATGAGAAGCCTTGTTCTCCCAAGAGGGATGCCCAGGCTTTCACAAATTCTACAAATGAAGGCTTTTTCCTTCCAGAAAGCTAGTTGTTAAACATTCACCAGGATCCCCTCTGGACCAGCCCACTCATTTTTGCATATGAGGCTGAGCACAGTGATGAATGGAGGCCTGTTCAGGCCCTGCAGCCAGTACCCGGTGGAGTCAGGACTAGACTTGAGGCACCCAGTGCTGGTCTGTGCTCTTTCTGCTATATCACAGTGGTTTGGGTAGTGGAAGACACAAGGGTTAGGGCTCAGGTGTAGCTGCAGACACTGTCTCTGCCACTGCTGAAAGCACTGTACGGATTAGGGTCATAAGGAGGAAGAGGGGCTGATTTACTAACACACAAATCAAATGCAGTTGCCAAAGGGCTGATCTTCTATTGTCTGACAACCAGGAAGGGGGTTAAGTACATCCAAGGTGGCAGAGGTCGATTACTGAGGTCTGTCGCCATAACATGGTGATGTGGGCTGAACAGAGGAATGAGTAGAAAATGATGCTATGTTTTATATATGTATCTGTTAATCTGTTAATATTACATATTCTACTATAGAACTCAGCTCTGTGAAGGCAGAGACCTTAGTTTGCGTGCTGCCACATGTCTAGCATCCAGAGTAGTGCCTGGTATATAGAAAATGTTCAGTGAATATTTTGGAGTGAGGGAATGAATGACCGGGTCTTGCTACTCTTTGGCATTATATCGCAGCCACTCCTGGGGGAATTTTGCCTGGAGGAATCTGCCTAGTGTTCTGTACAGGGGATCTCCTCTCCCTTGGCCGTGCTACTGGATCCCAGTGACCGTAATTTCTTTCTCTTCTTAGATGACGGAGGGCCGTCGATGTCAAGTACATCTTCTTGATGACAGGAAGCTGGAACTACTCGTACAGGTAAGTGACTTTTCACTGACTTTCTAACTTTTTTGTGATATGACTCAGACTTTGATTCTGCCAAAGGGGGAGGAGAGGGATGATAAATAAAAACTGTTTTCAAAGCTGTATCTATTAAAATATTTTGAGAGGAGGGCTAGGACACACCATGGTATTTGTGTGTATTGGTAGGCTATTTTTGTTCCTTCTGGGTACACCACGCCTAAGGCATTCAAGGCCAGATGTATATCTAACCTATTGTTGCAAATCTCTGGAGAAGGAAATTCCACAACTGTCATTAGCTATTCTTTCTGCTTGGAAGGAGTTAACTATAATTTAACCTAAATAACTCTTACTCCAATAAAACTGAAACGGTCTTCTTGCTCAGAGGGATATAGAAACAGTTTATTGTTTTTTATATTTTTTTCAAGGTACGTTTTCACAAATATGGAGAAAGAGAAGCATTCCCTCAGCTCTGTCTTTCCTCTAAGGGTTGAGTAGCCCCGTGCTCTGTCCCCTACCCCAACATGCCCATCACAGTTGAATTCCTGGAAACTGAAACATGGGAAATCCATCAGTTTATCCCCAAACTGAGAGCACGATGGTGTCAGTCATTAGAACCACAGACTCTGGTCTGGTTCAATTGCCTGTTGAAAAAGTCATAGTTTTACTCAGAACCCAAAAGAACTGTGAACTTTTCCAACTTGGTCCAGCTCCAACTTTTATAATTTCATTTGGCTGATTTCCTCAAATGTTTATCAGTTCCACGGGCAGTGTCTTCCTTATCCATCACGTCACGCGTGGACAAGGAAGAACGGCCGTGGATTGCGTGAAGCTGCCATGTTCGTTTGCTGGAGAACATGACGCCTGTTCAGGGGGAGCATCTACTCGCAGATACTCTCATCTTGTTTTCTTGTACCTGCTACTTGGGCTTGAAAAATGCTCAAATTGCTAACTTGAAGAGTCAACACTTTTAACAGGATTTAACTGTAAAGGCATCTTAAATGCAGTGGCGAGAACAGAGAAAATAGGAAAAGCTCATCACCACACATATTAACTCAACCTCTATTCTTATTTCTGTGGATCTCTTTCCAGCATTTTTCACATTTCTTTTTCTTACATGGCAGTAATAACGTGTATAATTCTATGTATTTTATTTTCCACAGACCTTGTCTTTCACTAGCATTTTCCAAGTAACTATAAATTGTCATTTTTGTTAATTGCTACGTGAATTCTAGAAATGGATATACCATTTTCTAATCATTCACCCATTTGGATACATTTAAGGGTAATTTTTTTTCTTTATAGTTTTTCCACTTTTACGTGTAAGTGCTGTGGTTAGTTTATTCATGGGTAGGGCTCTCCTACGATGTGTGTTATACCCTGATTAAGCTGGTTTCAAAGGTTGTATGTGTGATTTGGATTTGGGGAGTGAGGTGGTGGCAGGGGAGACTGTAAGATGAGCACAAGCTCTTCTGTTGGCAGCATCTCGAACTAACAGAGCATTCGGAGCTTTAAGTTGTTAAGAATCAGCACAGGGAGTTCATAGGTGAGTGGTCTGCTGGGTTTTCGATGCCTTTTGTAAATATCAAGGCTTAGAGATTTAGAAAACAGCCACCCTGTAAAACAGGAAACAAGACCTCAAGTGGCTGTGAAATTACACTTTGTTGGACAGCTTGCCCTGGGAAAATATGAAGGGGGGCATCTGAAATAGGCTTGAGTCATAAAAAAGATATTTAATTGCTGATGTGCACAGTTTTGGAAAGGTCATCCGCAGCCCTTTGCAATCAGAAAATGTTGTAATAGACCCAACAAGAGAAGCTCTCTCTCTTTCCGTCCCTTTTTCTTTTATTATATTTTTCTCTTTTTAAAAATATTTTTCCCCACCACCATCCCTTATATCTCTGTGGCCCTTTTTCCCTCTCCCCTCTTTCTTAGGCTCAGAAATCTCACTCATTTATTAGCATCTATTAGTTTTTGTAATTATTTTGTTGAGTCGTCTGTTATGTAAATGTCCAACATTTGTCTTTGTCATATTGACTTGCTCTACTACCCAGATCCCCTAGAACTCCTATTTTGCTATAAATGGAAGCTTTTCATCTTTCCTTCTGGCTGAATAGTATTCCATAATGTAGATTATACCACATCTTCTTGAACAAATCCCCTCTAAGCATTTAAGTTGTTTCCATGTCCTAGCTATTGTAAATGACGCTGCAGTAAACATTGCGAAGTACATAATTTTGGGGGTCCATGGTGTCACATTCTTTGGATAGAAGCCCAAGAGTGGGATTGCTGGATCATCCCATTCCTTTTGAGAACATACTGCACATGTTCTTCCTTCTTCCTAGAACATCCCCCTTCTGCTCCCACCAATGTACCTGACTCCTTTCCCATAAACCTTCATGAATTCACAGCTTAGAAGACACTTTTCCCCCAGGACTTTCCCTGGTCCTCTTCTCTATACCTCCCTGCTGCCTCTGGGTCTTAGCTGAGCTGCCCCTGGCCCCAGGGGACAGATTGTCAGTCATCACTGTCATGATTCACCATCACAGTCGGGTCACTTGTTGGATTTCCCAGAACCACCAGCAGTTTGAGCATGGGGGCTGTGACATGGACATCTTGCTCTCTCCACCCCACCCTATGCCTGGCTCAGTGGTAGAGGTGCGGAGAGGTGAGTATTTCCTGTGTTTACCTGAAAGGTTTACAATAAGGAGAGCAGGGTGTAGAGGACAAGTGCTGCCACAGAGACGCAAACCAGCTTACACAGCTGACTGACAGGCTTTAATGAGTAGTGGCAGATATGCGAAGCCTGGTTTCAGTGACCATTAGGGCAAGAGACTCATTGAAGACTCTACCTCAGACCTGCAGAAGTAGGAAAACTTCAACAGCATGCATGTCAGAAGAGTAAACTGACATGGAATCAACAGCTAATTCCCGAGGAGTCTGAGACTTTGGTTAAGTCAAGAGCTGCTTCTCACCAGAAGGATGCTGGTCACCAGACTGCCGCAGAGATTTTGTCCTGCACCAGTGTAGCCTGGCCTCGGTGATGGTGTGATTCCTTTCTCTGGGTGTGGCCACAGCCCTAGCATTTTGGTGCTTACTAGAAAACCCTTTGAGGTTACTGAGCTGTATCTATGCTTCCCAACCTCTGATTGCCTGAGTTATCTCTCATTACCCTTTCAGGGAAAAGGGCAGAGGTTAAGTGTGAATATTAGGCTTAATATTCAAAAGGTTCACCTCTAAATCCACAGGCAGTTCCCTAATATCAGGTCTTTGTCAGGTGATGCCTGAGATCTTCCACTTTCACATAGGGTAGCTGGCATGATGATAGAAGCATCCAGTTAGAAACCAGGCCTTTGACCTTCGACTTTGGTCATCCTTGGGTGGCAGGTTGTCCAGCCATGTCACCCTCCCATTCCACCTGGAGACAGCCGTACCTTTTGACACTGTTGGGCAAAGACAACTTGACAAAAATTGTTTCAACTGACTAAAATTGTGCTCAGAAAGCCTGTGTTAGCACAAGAGAGGCAACCGTCATAGATGCCTCTGCTGAGGCTTCTCTGGGCATGTTTTGAATTAAATTGAACTTCTTTCTCCAGGCTTGTTTTCATATGGTTAGTTCCTTCAAATTACTTTCTTCGTCTTTCTCTGATCTGAATACATCTATAGAGAGCATTTTGAAAGCACAGAAAAGGAAATACGCTTTAAGGGTAATGAGAATAATTTAAATAAGACTGAGAAGAATTTCCTGACAGTGAAGGTCAGTAGATGGAGCCCTGGGAGCCGTTAATAGGGAAGATTCCAGACTCTTTCTCCTGGGTTTCTTAAAAATAGAATAGATTTTCACTAGATTGGAATGGCCGAGGTGTGGCCCTTCCTTATTAGGTTCTCTGGAGGCTCACAATCCAGGAAGAAAGGCAGCTCAGGAAAAACAGATGTTCGACTCCACTCCTAGGGACACCTGGGGCTGGGGTCTGTCCCGCACTGTCAATGAGTAGAAGCTGTAGTCTGTGGCAGAGCTGCTTCTCGTTGCCTCCAGAGCTTACAGTCCTCACCAGCCTGCCAGCTTTGCCACCCATGACCTGAGCAGTGTTCTCAGTTCCAAGCGGTTTGAGGATGACTGTGCCTCTGCCTTCTGACCCAGTCTCTCTGTGGCCAGCAGCAGCACATTTATAACTGTCCACTTCTGTTAAACCAGAGGAACAAAATGTCCCCGACTAAGTGAAGTAAACTTCAGTTAGTCGAGGTTTTCCAAGAGAATTTAGGATAGCCGCTGGATTATTGTTATATATCACTCAGTGTCCCAACCCTGAGAAAACAGGTGGAGCAAAAACCTGGGGAAGGGTTGGAAACTTCTCTGTGGAGTAGAACTGGGGCACATGACATGTGGCCTTCCCAGGGGAGATGTACTGTAAGTGGAAATACACACCAGATCTTGAAGCCTTCTTACAGGAAAAGAAAAAGTAAAATGTCTTATTAATGATTTTTACATTGCTTCAGTATGAAGTTGAAATATTTAGAACATACTAGGTTAAAGGAAATATGTAATTAAGATTCCTCTCACTTGTTTCTTTTTCCTTGTTGAATTTAGTGACCAACAAAAATAAATTTCATATGAGGCTCCACATTCATGGCTCTCCTCATATTTCTGCTGAACAGCCATCAAAAGGATAGAGAGAATAATTTAGATGAGAAAAATTATAAACGTTATAAAATAGTTTAGGATTATCCAGATTTAATATTGGAATGACAGTAATGACATTTAACATTCTTTTTGTGACTTCCTATGGTATATATATCTTAGTTAATCTTCACTTAACTGTATAAAGTAGGTACTATCTCAGATAAGGAGAGATACTCAGAAGAGTGACAGAACCCACTCACAACCACACAGTGGTGTGTACAATTGAGCATCAGTCTTCCGATGTGCTGCTCTCATTCAGTGGTGTGTGCGAATGTATATTCTAAAGACCTGAGATCTGATCAGTTCCCCTATAGTGTGACTGCTACGCTGGCCCCCCACACCAATATCATAAATAACTGGAATTAAAGACTTTGAACCTCCCTTCACGTCTGGAACTGAAGATGGGCTTACCTGATAGGCTTTTACGTCTTTGAACTGTGTTTTTAATCTGTCTGGTGAAGATTTAAACATGTGACATATGATGATGAAGGATTTTCACATCTTGTATTGAAGGGCATGGACCCCATTCCAGCATAACATTCCGAGCCTAGGGGTATCAGGTGTAGAAGCCTGTATGGCAGTGGATTAAATAATTGTTAGTTTTTCATCATTTTTCTCTGACAAGCATGCTAGTGATACTCTGACTTAAAGGTTGAGCGAGTTAATGTGGGTGCTGAGTACGGATGCATTGAAGGCAGAATAAATATCCTGGCCTGTAGTGGGCTAAAGAATTGTGTGTGACTTTAAAAAAAATGGAGCTTTAAATGTGCTACATAGAACAGATGTGGGTCCCCTACACGTGTGTACATGTCCATATCCACACTCACCCTCCCACCCCATCTTCAGCTGCTCCTGTGCTTAATAATATTCGTAAAAATACAAAGGGTTGTTTTCTACCAAGTGAACCTGGAATTCCCCCAAAGTACACATTGCCAAGAAAAAAATGAAGAGTCGCTCCCCTGTCTCCCCAGCTGAGAGGGGTGGTCTGGTTTGCTGCTGAAGCGTGAGCCAGGCCTGCATCTGCTCCTGTCTGGTCTGACGCACCAGGAGGTACAGCCCCAACCAGGGTGAGAAGCCATGTGTGCAGCTGCAGGCAGACCAAGCATAGCTGTTCTGAACTTTCTGCCTGGAACCTCCCGGGCCACCTTATAAAACAAGAGCCAATGGGGTGTCAGGCAGCTTGGGCTAACCGCAAACAGCGCCCTGATTTCCTTCATCATTTATTAGGTGCCTTTCTGCAAGGCCAGGCACTCACCAAATGAGCCAAACAGATGTCTTTCCAGTCCCTCAGCGGGTACCGGGTAGAGGGGCTGATGCTATTTAACATTTTAAAGAGCTGGTGAAGGAGATAGATTTTATGGATTAGAGATATGAATAAGCTAATGGCAACACCTCTATAGGTAGTCAAAAGTTTATTTAGTGACAGGGATGATAAGATATAGTTCCTCAGGTCTACTCTGGGGTGACACCAGCAGCTGAAGGGCTGTCCCCCTGAGTGAGGAGGAAGACCCTGATGGAGGCCCTTAGGGAAGAGTTGGTGAGCTCTGTGCTGGTTGAGAACAAAAGAGAACCATCTCCCTGTGGGGCTGTGGCAGAGGGCGGAGTGTCAGGATGCATCAAATTGATGTAATCATCCGGGGGACCCCCTCCCCACCACACACACACACAGCTCCAGGACGGGACACCAGGCACAGGCAGAGTGAGGAGCCCATCTCTGGGGGGGGGCTAAGGGGTCCAGGCTCTGGTTGCCTGGCAACAACCCCTTCTCTGCTCCCCTCCCCCACCCTTCTCTCCATCTCCCCCCACGCTTTTCTGTGGCTCACTCCCCCTTGATACTAATTATAACCGATTTTAATATGTATTTTTTGGAACCATTTGAAGCTGCCCAATATTTGGCTGACTTTGTCCTACTGAAAGGACAGTTTTATGTGCTCCAAACTGAAGGTGAAGTGAGAGAAAAGACGGAGGTGGGGGGGTGGGAGGGAGGTGAGAGTGCCTCTCCTTCTCTTCCCCTTAATGAGACTCCAAAAAGTTGCAATAATATTGTTGTTGCTGTGATGTTATTGAGAGTTTTTTTCCTTATTCTTAATTCTTTTCTTCAGAAAATCATTAACATGTATTCTCTAGGTTAACTCGATAGATAGCAGAAGAAGATAGAGAAGCTCCTAGCTTCTCCCTGCTGGGGGTTTAGGGCCAGGGACCAGTCTGGGGGGTCACGGGGGCAGGCAGGGATAGGGGGCAGCACTAAAATGCCCTTTACACATTTGTGGTTGAGCAAAACATGAAGGGACTAGATGCACATAAACACACACGTACCCTTCAGTGCACCATGTGAATGGGGAGAAAATCAACCATCTGAAAAGGATGTGAGTTAACAGATCTGGGTGTCTTTTGATTTCTATCCATAACTCCCAGATGTGGTAAATCCCCATTGCTCACTTTCCATTGTGCTATGCTAAGTGTACTTCTCTTTGGGGAAAGAGGTTATGTCTGGAGGCGAGAAATGAACTTTGGGCTGTATGACGTTTTACAAGCCCAGAGGCGGCGCTTTTCCCGCACTTGGCTGCGTGTTCTCATGGTTTGTTGTCCTGTGGCCGGGGCGCGCCTCTGAGCAGGTAGACCAGCAGCACCCTGCTACCGCTTGCAGGAAGTGCAGAGGAGGACTGGGAGACGGACCTACTCACTGGGCAGCTCTTGCAGCAGCCTGCCCCGCCCAGCCCACTGGAGGGAGGAAGGCGGGAAGGCTTCTGAGAAACACAGCGCTGTCTCAGAACAGAAGTGGTGGGGAAAGGAATGCAAAGTTCAGAGGAAATTTCAACTATTAGGTATTTCTCCCTGGCTCTTCTCCCACTACGGACTTCCCCCTATGGCCTTTAAATCCCTTTTCCTTTTTCTCACTTACCGAGTATGGAACAACTTACCTGTTGAAGACGTAAGGGAGATTCCAGATCTTGCCAGAGCTACCCCTACACCTCAGCTACCTGCTAGGCTTGTGTTAGTGCCGCATCCCCAACCAGAGGTGTGACTCCCCGCTCCTCAAACCAAGCTCATCTTTTTCTTGCTCCTGCTTTGAAGATGAGCCCACCAAGGTCCAATCAGTCAAACTTAAAAACCCATAGGCCCTTTGGACTTATTCCTCAGCCCTATCCCCCTCCGTAAGTCTTGGCTGGCCCCTCAACCCCCTTTTAAGGGAACAGGCTTCTCCCTGCACTCCCTCATAAGCCTCGTGTAGGCTTTTAGCACCCAACCTACCTTGCCACCACTCACTGTCACTGCTCCAGAGACTGCTCAGTCTCCTGCCGACCTCCACGCCGGATGCGTCTGGCCATCCCCGCTTGTCCTGGGCCACACCAGGCTTTTCGCTCCTGATCACTGTTTTATGACGTGTCTTTGCTCAGAGGCCTTCAACAGTGCATCTTGTTTGAATTCTTCTTTTGGATTCTCATGCCCCTCCATAATCTGAAAGCATCTTTTTTTTTTTTTTTCAATAAATGCGCATTAAAGAGGTAAACATCATAGTTTTGACTCCACACTGCCTCCTTTTTGGGTTTGCTGTGTAAAATCTTAGTGGCCACCTTCTGCCCTGCAGAGCTGGGGCCTTAACTTGGACAACTGAAGCAAAGTATATCCATAGTAATGGACGGAAGCCGCCATGGGACCGTGCTGTAGTCTTTTAGACCAGTGGTCAAAGGTACCGTTGCAAAATCCTTTTATGAATATCATAGAAATGCAAGAGGTCTGAACCCCACCATCTGTCTGCCACCACTAAGCAGATCCCTCAGGGCTTGGAAGTCAGTTTTCTACATAAAAAAGAAGATAATAGAGAATATAAGTATCTGTTATGTAAACACATTCCTGAACAGTTCGATGCAAATCGGGTTTTAATTATATAAATGCTTTGGGAAGTTTTATAGCTTAGTGCCTAATGAGCACATTCATTAGTGAAGCCCTTCTTTCTCTACCAGATGCTGTTCTAAGTTCTTCATATGCGCTAAATCATCAGTTAGTAATCAAGTGCACAAGTCTGAGGTGGGGAATGTGGTTGTACCCATTTTTCAGATGAGGAAATTTCGGCTGAGAGAAGTGCAGTAAGGTGTTCTGTCTGGCATAGCTAGTAGGCAGTAGAGACCTGTTTGAAAGTCAGGCTGTCTGGCCCCAGAGGAAGAGAAAATTACTTGTTACCAGTGTGAGAACACAGGCTCTGGGTCCAGGTAACTGGTTCAAACCTCGCCAGATTCAAGGTTATAAGCTACCAACTCCAGCCCTCAGCAGCCCCGTCACCTTGTCAGCTTTACCTCCTCCTGCACCTGGGAATAGTAACTGCCTTCAGTGTTCCTGATGTCATTTTGATCTGTAAACTCACACTAGTATACCTGCCTCATAGAGTTGTGATTGGATTAGGGCTCAATGACGTTGACCTCCAAAGTACTCAGAAGACTTTGGGGGCACCTCGCAGGCTCCATCTGACATCAGACACCAGTTTGGGCTGCTTAGTAGCTGTGTAACCTGAACAAGCTGTGCGTCTTTGCTACCTGTCTGCAGAATGGGAATGTCCTCTGCCTCGGCCTTGTGGGGGTACACTGCATACATCATGGTATTACTGTTTCTAACAATTTGACCATCAGTATTATGGAGTAGATGTAGAGTTCAGTGTAAGTTCACTTGACAGGCATGATGGACTGACTGTCAAAAAGGTTTTAGCTGCTTATCTTCCTAGGATTGCCAATATATCATCCTCTGATCTTTTCACAAACACTCATTATCACTGCCAATATCATCTGTAACTCATGACAAGGACAAGCGAGGACAGCATATATGTGGACATTGTATTCCTGCAGAGTTCTGATACCCTCCAGAGAAGGAAATTCAGTTTTGACCTCCCGTTCCGTCAAATCATGCTAACCACTCATCATTCTTGGGGATAAAATAGGAAAAACTATTTGTTGGTTGCAGCGCATTCTCTTATAAATGACCCTATCTATACTGCTTTGCATGAAAATGATTCTGAAACACAGTTGTATACAAATGGGTCACGTTGGCTGTGACAGGTGGGAGGGCACTAACAGGAGCATATAGATCCTTACAGAGATTGGTTTTGCAACTATTCAACGTGAACTCAGGTTCTCACCAGTTCACATATTAACTCTGTTCCTTGACAAAGGTCACCGTGCACCAGGCAGATTTCATATGCACAGTAAGATGGACACTTTTGGACAGTGTTCTGTGCAACCCTGCAAGGCTCTGAAGAATGCACGGCTAATTCCCAAGGTCTTCCATGATTCCCAGGAGAACCATGTAGCCCTGAAAACACCCAAGTGCCAGTTCAAAGCTGGTGAAAAGTTTTTTCTTTTAAAAAAGATTTTAAAATCTCAGGCAGAGTCCTTCAAGGACATCAATAGAGCAACACAATGCTTCTTTCATCTTAACTTGCTGCTAGAACCTGAAATATGGAGCTGCATTGAACTGAGCCGCATGTTGGAATAACAAAAATCCTCCGTTGGCCTTCCTTACTCCTGTAATTGTGTCAGCAATTTCTAAAATAATGGAAGAGTAGCAATAGATTGATATGAAGTATGTGAAATCCTTCAGATAGCTGAGTTCTCCATTTTCTTTTCCCACATTGGCCACAGAGAAGTGCAGGTAAACAAGCACCTCCTCCACCAGCACTCAGATGAATAAAAGGGCATATAATGTAGACGGTGGAATCGAAATGCCTCAGCAGTAAGTTCACTGTCAGACGTGCAGTATGCACTCTCACTGTATGTGAACCTTAGGGAGTAGACAGCCCTGCAACCCTGAGCCATTAGCCATGTTCTCACCGGATTGTATTTTTATTCAGCATCACTTTACTTGAACACATTAACATTAGACGCAATTAATTTCAGGGATGATCTGCTGGCTCCTGACTGTGTCCCTCCCACCTGTACAGTTAAAGGGGTCACTGGCTGGCTACAGCCACCCCAAGCGGCACCTCTTCACACAACAGTATCAAGGGCAGGAAATGGAGTTTCTCCTCTCGCAGCACTTTTTATCATAGAGGAAGAGCCATCCCAGATGGCCTTCCCTTCTCGCACTTCCCTTCACCCCAGACCACAGTCAGTTCATAGTCCCAAATCTGAACCTGTCACTGGCAAAGGGAATGAAATTAATGTGATGGGTTTGAACCAGTGATTCTCAGAGTGCTGTCCTGTTCAGCGCATCAGCAGCTCCCAGAAACATGTGAGAAGTGCAGGTTGCTCGGCTCCACCTTGGACATACTGAATCAGACTCTGCGAGCAGTCCAGTGCCAGAGCCAGTATCTGACTCAAGGCCGACTGCTCTGGACGCAGAGTGCTCACCCAGCACGTTGTCAATTAGGCAGCAAGAGCTGAATACAGAGAACACAGATCTGTATGTGTTGGAGCTTCGCTCAGTAGCTCTTAGGCTAGAGCCAATGACATCAGATGGGTCCAGGCTTTTGGATTTAAGAGACTAGAACATTTAAAGACAAAAGGAAAGAAGGGTGGTAAAGGTTTCTTTTCAACCAAATAAGAGTATTAAAAAGTATTGCTACAAAAAGAGCTATATCTTTATACATGTATATAATATAAAAGAAAAACACCAAAGACTGTGAAATCAAAATAACAGTCATATAGGGTACATTTTAACTTTTTGAAATTTATGTGCATTCATATTATTTTTCTTCTTTCACCTCTGACCCATTGTAAAATGTGCCAGGGAGACACTAGGAGCCATTGATGAGATAAAGCTCACACTTTTGATAAAATCAGAAGCTGATTTGAATCCTGGCTCTCTCTTCCCATGTGGATAATGTGGCCTTGGGAAATAATAACCTTTGTGCATCTCAGCTTTCTCATTGCTAAAATGAGAATTATAATAACTGCCTCATGGGATTGTGATGAGAATTAGAGATAATGAAGCCAGTCACCCTACTTGTGGGTATCCAGTAAGTGGTGCTGGCTGTAATTAAACAGATTGATAGCAGGAACAAAGGAATGAATAGCTAGCAACATAAAAACTCTGTTCTTCAATTATGACCTCTGTCCTCATTTACCTGTGACAAAAGGGACATACTCCATATGAATCCAAGCATATGGAATAAATGATATTCAAAGGAGAAGTAGAGGAAACTAGGAATGGGGTAGAGGCCCACCAAGTTATTGGATCCTCACTTGAATCCCTAAAATTCTGCCATTCTCAGGGTTGGTTGTTCTTTTGCCTCCAGACACTTCTGCCTTCAAGCTCTCAGCTGTATAATAATGGCCTGTGACTGACAACGCCTCTGGTTGTGAAAGTCAAGCAGCAGGACAGTGTCACACGCAGGGGTGTGGAGGAGAGCAGGAAGGCACCAGCTCTGCAGAGTGGTTCTAGCTCTAGCCACCTGTTGTCAGTGCAGACTTCACATAGCCCCAAGAGGACAACCCTCCCTGCAGAGACCAGAACAAGTTTGGGGGTCGCCAGGCTCCCAACACCTCTGAACAATTAGCTGAGAATTTCGGGGTTCCCACATCCCCTTCAGATTGATAATTCACTAGACTGGCACACAGAATTCAGGAAAGCATAATGCTTACAGTTTTATTGTAAAGGATATCAATCAGGACCGTCAATGAGGAGACCCATTGTGTGAGGCCTGGGAGGTTCTGGAATGCAGAGCTTCCATGGTCTCTCCCAGTGGAGTCAGGACATGTTACTCTCTGGGCACATGTATATGTTCACTCACCAACCAGTGCCCCACCAACCCTCAGGGTCCAGAGTTTTTATTGGGCTTTCATTATAGGGGTATGATTGATTAAGTCATTGGACATGAGATTGGACCCAGTCCCCAGTCCTTCTCCCCACCCAGAGGTTGGGAGTTCGGGCTGACTGATGACATGAGGCTCAGAACCCCACTCCCCTAATCACTTGGTTGGTCTTTCTGGCGACCAGCCCCCATCCTCATCTCATCAGCAAAAGCTCAGATCCAAGGGACTCTTACTTGGGAAATTCCAAGGATTTGGAATCAGGTACAAAAGCCCAGTTCCTTTGAGCAACAATAGGTAATGAATGCAGGCATCCAGGCCAGGCCTGAGCTTGTTGACCAGACCAAAGTTAATGTCTGACATCTTTTTTTTTTTTTTTTTAAAGATTTATTTATTTATGCATACAAGCACTGGGGTACAGGCCAGAGGTGTGGGGGGGTGAGAGGATTCATCACAGAGAGCGGGGAGCAGAACAGGCAGATCAACCGAAGTACACCGCTGAGGGGAGCAGCGGGCACAGCAGGAGAGGTCTGCCACACCATGTGGGTCCCCTCCCTGGCCGGCAGCAGGGATCGAACTCGTGCTGCGGCGGCTGCGGTTTGCCTCATAGTGTGTTGCTTAACCCACTGCGCCACCAGGGGAGGCCCAATGTCTGACATCTTGACTGTCCCCAACCATGAACTTTGACATCAGACCACTTTTTAACTGTCTGACCTACAGGTTTGCTGGGGTTGTCATAACACAGTGCCATAGACTGGGCGACTTAAACAACCCATGAATTTCTCACAGTGCTGGGGATTGGAATTCCAAGATCAAGGTGCCAGCTACTTTGGTTTCTCCTGAGACCTCGGGCCTTGACTTGCAGATGGTGGCATCCTCACCATGTCTCATACGGCCTTCATGCTCATGCATCCCTAGTGTCTTCTTACAGGACACCAGACCTATTAGATTAGGCTTCGTCCTTCTTGTTTCATTTAACCTTAATTACCTGTTTAAAAACCTTCTCTCCAAATGTGAGCACATCAGGAACAAGGGCTTCAGTATGAGTTTGGGGGTACAGTTCAGTCCATAACAGTAATTTTGAGCAAAGACCTTACTAAACCTACATATCTGAATCTGCTTTTGTTGTTTTTTGAGTAAGTGTAAGTGCGTAATGATCGTTCTTTGAAGAGCAGCTGTGAAGCACAAAAGCAGCAAGCTGTATAAAGCTTCCCAGTTACAGATGTTCTGAAGCAGTGAGAGGGCCTCCTATCACCTGTCTTACACGGTGCAGCACCTCTGTGCTGCTCCCCGTTTCCCTCCCGGGAGGTGGGTCGCATGGGCTGGGCCACATTCTTGGCTCTGAGGGCAGTGGTTGCCCTCAGAATGGGCGTTTAGCAGAGGGCCTCGGTGCGGGGTCAGCCCATGGCCTTTCAGGCCTGCATCTTCACTGTGGGGCTGGACATCTGCCTCTCCCCAGACTTAACTCTGGAAAGCAGGAGTGACTCCTCATCAGGTCCCCTCCTTTCCCGAGCCTGAGGCTGTGGGGTGAGCTGTGATGGGGCCTGGGCCCAGAGGCACTGCGCCCCCTGTCTTTACTGATGATATAAACAGTTGACGAACGCATATTTTGCGTGTTACATGTATTACATACTGTATTCTCAAAGTAAGCTAGAGGAAAGTGTTATTAAGAACATCATAAGAAGAGAAGATATATTTACAGTACTGTGCTGTATTTATCAGTACCTTAAGTTTAGGGTATCCCTTTACAAGAAATCTGAATATAAGTGGGCCCGGGAAGCTCAAACCCCTGTTAATGTATAGTCAGTTGTCCATTTATACTGCCTCATAGCTGTTTTGGTGGGCACTATATTCACGATCCTGTTGGCTGGAACTATCGCTGAGGAGGTACATTTAAAAAGTCTATCCTCATCAATATAATTTCCTTAGCCTCTGTCCAGAGGGATGGCTAAGTAAATGGTGACCTCCTCAAAATGTCTTTTGAAATAGCGATTCTTCCAGCCAGGCCCTATAGTTTTGTTCATCACCATGTTAACCTTAATCCTGTTCAGGTGACTTTTATTCAAAGTTAAGGTCGTGGCCAGTATTTTATACCATGTAATAAATGCAAACAGGCAATGACCACATCCCCCAGGAGACTATCGTCTAAGAAATAAAATGTCAGTATGGTCAGATGTGTAGAAAACAACTCAGAGAGAAAACAATAACAAACCAGGAAATGCAGCAGTAGAGGTGGCTCGGGAAAATAGACCAGCCAAGGTAAATGGAATCCAGAGTATCTCTCCCATGGCATTTTGAAGAGGAGAAGAATTTCCTGGACAAGATGATTTCTGGAGCAATTAAGCTTACTTTCCCACCCCGTCACTGACGGCTTACTGGGCAGGCCACCACATTTGCCAGAGACAGATTCCTGGCAAGCTGTGACACTGACAGACCCTGAAGGAGGAGAAGAGCGGAAGTGAGCAGGAGGCCCCCCAGGTCAGCGTCAGCAGAGCTGTGAGAACGGAAGGAGCACTGTGCAGAGAGGAGTAGAGCAGGGATTTGATGGGAGAGAAGCAGGGAGGCGCAGCCACACCACCTCACACATCTCTAGTAAATGCAAGCTTTGCTGTGGAGTCGAGCCCTGGGTTGATGTATCTCTGATGCCCACTTTAGAGCAGAGATGGACTCTGAGGAATAATCTTGCCTAGAAGATAAAAATTTGGGAGCTACTCTTTACCAACTGTTGGAAAAGCACAGTGACAGAAACCATGACCCTCTGATCCTTTGTAACTGCCGCGCTTTCCCTACCACTGACTTTGGAATCTAGAGAAAACTCTGGACAGCTTTATTAGAGGAGGTCAGGCAAGCCGAGCTGGATTCCTTGACTTCTTGGTTCTTGTCATGGGAAAGTGGTGATTCAGAGCCCAAGTGGGACTCTACAACCCAAGGTTCGGTGCCCTTGGACCTTGGTGTGTTCAGTGTGTTGAGAGAAGTTTCCTTCCAGCTCAGTGACCATATTAAGGGAGAGGGAAAGGAGGCAGTTTTAAACTTGTACTTGAACGGTCTTTCCAAAGGGCAACCCCTCTGAGGAAACCATTCCATGAACCAGCCTTTCCAAAAATATGTTCCATGAGTCCCAGAAAGCTCCCCATGAAGGAAGGGTTCTGGTCAAGTAAGTTTGGGAGATGCCTGGAAGTCTCATCTGAGATGTGGGCACATTTGCCTGTTGAAACCGTGGAAGGGTCCTGCAGTGAAAACGCTGCCTGGCTAGACCACCCAGGCCTCCTACCCATGAAAATTCCTCCCTCTTAACCCATAAGCTCCGTTTGGGTTTTCTAGCTTACCAAGGACCTTGAGACCAAGGCTTGAAGCTGTAGTACCTTGTCCCCTTGGTAACCCCTGTCCTAGCATAGAATGTGGGGCCTGGCTCTGAAAAAACCCCTGGCTGGCTGTTTTCAGTTTTTCCAGAAAAAAAGTTGTTGATTTCATTACTGTCTCTTTTTCCTTTCCCTGAAAAACTATCAAGATCAAGGAAATGGTGGGGGGAAAAATGCTTGAGCTCTTTAAGGAGATGGTGCTACCAAAACGTTAGATGAGTAGCATAAGCGTTCCTTCAAAGAATTTTTTTCGCATGTGTCTCATAGAAAAATTCTATCCTGAGCTGTGTAGTGCCAGGCCCATCACTGGAAATCTCTCAAAATGTGTTGAATGAGTGAATAAAAACAGTAACAATATGTAAAGAGTACACTACTACATACACAAATATATAACTTTCTGCAGAAGCTAGAAATATTAACCTGCCAGATGCACTCCTGAATACACTTGTCTGTTTCCCCTGGTTCTTCGTCCCAACTCTGGGAGAAACCTTTCTCATCTCCATTCCACAGTAATCAAGGAAACTGAGGCGTAGTTAAGTCAATTGTTAGAGGTCACACAGCATCAAGAATGTAGGACCTGGGCTCAGACCCAAGTTTGTCTGATAAAAGAGCACAGCTCTTACCCATTACACGCAGCACTGTGCAGAACGAACACATTATGAAGAGGAAAAGAAAGTCTTGTTTCTTTCTGGTCCACTCTGATGTTGTGCGTCTCAGGCCATCCTTTGGCAGCCTGACCCTTTGGTCTCAGCTGATACCCTGGTGGTGGCACTCTGCCCATCGCAGGGAACTCACCTGGTCGTGTGGTGTCTCTTTGCCGAGTGGGACTAAGGAACGCAGCTGAACAGAGGGGAAT
This sequence comes from Galemys pyrenaicus, assembly GCA_019455555.1. Classification (NCBI taxonomy): domain Eukaryota; kingdom Metazoa; phylum Chordata; class Mammalia; order Eulipotyphla; family Talpidae; genus Galemys; species Galemys pyrenaicus. The sequence continues at coordinate 5,517,762 of JAGFMF010011694.1, forward strand.
TTCAGAGGGAAGAGTCTGTAGTCAAGGGGAAAAGTGTCTACCCTGTCTGCTTAAAAAGCCATTTGGCTCTCTCTGGAACTTACTTAAGTCACCCTGTTTAACGTCCCTCCTGGAAGCTCGTGGCATATCACCTGGGCCAGTCTCTGCTCCCTGTGCACCTCCTGCAGGCTCCCTTTCCTTTTCTCTTTATGTTCGCTTTAACCCTGAAGACAGTTCTCTGGGCCAGAAATTTCAGGCACATCAGTTTATTCTTCCATAGGCCCTGGGGGTTGAAGTCAGTCTCTTCAAAAGTCTTCTTTCTTTCTAATGTTGCGTTTCAAATTCTGGTACCCTTTGACTATTTAAAAATTAATACTTGGAGGAGCTAAAAGCAGCATTGGGGTAAGAAGACAGGGGATTGAGCTCTTGTCTGCAGGTGGAGTTTTGTTTTCGGGAATAATACACAAATCTGTGTCCAGAGACTGATGTCTTAAGAGAGTTGGTTCTCTACCTCCACACTCAGTACTTTTCAGCCAGCTCACAGTCTCAGGGAAGACAGCCTCCTCTAATGTGTGACCTCTTTGGACTTGACTTCTAAGCACCCCGAGTCTACTTCTGGGTGCAACCAGAGCATGTGCCTAAAAAAGTCCTAGAACTGGGTCATGCCCAGGAGAGGGACTTAGCTGATGCAGTGGGTACCTCTTCCTGTTTGAACCATGTGCCATCTGTTTATTGGTTTTTTTTTTAATTTTTGAGTAATTTTAACATCTTTATTGAGGCTTGATTGCATTACATCAAACCGTATGTATTTAAAGTTTATTATTGGATTGTCTCAATACGTGTATCTACCTGGGAAGCCAGTAAAAAGTTTTGCAACAGCAGCCAACAGAGTGCATCTCCCCTGGAACCCACAAGTGAACCCCACCATTCACTTCACCCCTTCTCAATGAAGCTGTTGGTCACGAGCCCCACAGCGCTGGCCCTGGAGGAGCCAGGCCAGCAGTTTGTCACACGGTGTTCGCAGGCCCTCTGGAAACCACGAAGGGATGTCTTAGGGTCTCTGTATAGGAAAGACCAACATTTCTTACTTCTCCATGCCTTTACCCCATGCTCCAGACTGGGTTATCGTGGACCATGAGTGCGGCCCAGGACGTTGTCCCGACCTGAGAGCCTGTGAGGCTGAGCAGAGAGCTGCGTTCCCTTGTCAGCCAGGCGCTCGGGCACGCTCAGCACAGATGAGGGTTTCACTTCCACCTAAGCTCCAACACAGGAAGGCTGGGCAGGAAGAGTCTTAGGAAGGAGTTATTTCAACAGGAACTGAAGCTGAAAGAAATGCTGAAGGCAGGGCACAGGCAGCAAGGTGTGGTCACCTCCGACCATGTTTCTCCCCCAAACCTATAGAATCAAATCCCAACTTTGCGACAGGGCTCAAAAGTTCATCCTCTTCTTTATGGGCCCCTCTTCTCCGGACCCCCATACAGCTTCAGATGTGTTCTTCTTCCTCATCCAAGTGAGCTTTAGAGTCTTGCCAGGCCCTGCCTCTGTGGCGGCCCTCAAACATCGTACTATGCTGAGAGGTAGCTGTTTGGGCTTCGTTTCATTCTCTCTTCCCCACAAGCAGCACCAGAAGCAGGACTCAGGCTGCCTGGTGAAATGCACAGGCTCAAGACCCGCTGCCTGGGCTGGAAGCTTGGGGTGATCTTCGCCGCAGGAATGGCAGTCGTGTTCGCGTCGGGGTGCTTGAGATTAACACAGTATTGGGTACTCTCCTGAGCTCGTCTGCCTTACTAGATGCCAGGCACTGCTCTGTTACGGCTCTGAGTCCTCGCCACACATGGGTATTGTACTAGTGTTTCGTCTGCCTGAGGCCGTCCTGCTGTGAGTGGCTCTCGATCAGGCTCTTACCACGTGGCTGGGGCAGGTGCCCTGGGAATGTCAGTAGTAGGAGCTGTTTCACTGTGAGCCCCTTGAAAACTGGGGACTGGGCCTCCCTGGTGGCACAGCGGGTTAAGCAATGCACTATGAAGCGAACTACAGCCCCTGCAGCACGAGTTCAATCTCTGTTGCCAGCCAGGGAGGGGACCCACATATGCAGCAGACCTCTCCTGCCTCGCCCGCTGCTCCCCTCAGCAGTGTGTTTCAGTCAAACTGCCTGTTCTGCTCCCCACTCTCTGTCTCTGGTGGATCCTCTCACCTCCCGGGACTCTGGCCTGTACCCCAGCTCTTGTGTGCATAAATAAATAAATCTTTTTAAAAAAAGAAAAGAAAACCAGGAACTGTGACTGGTCATCGTGTACCCCAGCACTGGGCACACCGCACAGCATATAGTAGGCCCCATAAACACTACCCCTATGCCAAACCCAGGGTCATACACAGGAAGTAGTCTGTGTTGGGATTCTGATAACGTCATGAATGAACATCCCCCAAAAGGATGCTGCTTCTTCGGAGTACAGCCAGTCCCCGCTGAGTGTTAGAACCGACTGACCTCAGCCACTCCCAGACCAGTTATGCAGAATCTCTGGTGGGGGTGCAGGTGGCCACTGCTTTAGACTTCCCAGGAGACCCTAGCATGCAGGTCTCCTTCCCACTGTAAAAAGTGTGTCTAGACCATGCACCAGGGTCTGTTTGAAGAGAGAGATTTTCCTGGTACAGTCAACAGTCCTTGCCTTTGGTTCACCAGGAGCACACTTCAGTTAAGGCGCCAGGAAGGCCCTCCTTGAAAGGAGAGCCTAGAAGTTACCTTGGAAGAGATGCTGCAGAAGAGGGTGGTCTTCAAGCACGGAACACAGCAGCCAGCACAGCTCTCCTGTCTCTCTCTGAGGGGAGAATCAGTTCTCCTGATCCAATTCTCTCCAGTACCCACACCACAGGCATCGGACTGTAAACAGGAAGGGTTTTGTTTTTATTTTTGCCCTGTTTTACTTTTCCTTCCACTGTCAGACTAAGGAAGTGAAAGTCTCGAAGATGATGTACTGAAAGGAGACCTTTCTTCAGCTCGGCTAAGAAGGCCCTGAGGTGAAAGGCTTGTTACACCAGGGATCGTATGACTCAGCCGTGAGGACTGACTATCCCCTAGCAGCTCAGCCTCTCCCCCCTGTGAATGCCAGGATGCTCCCCATATTTGGGGACTTGTGCCCAAAGTAGGCAACAGAAAGGAGGATGTGGACAGATGTTGGGTGTGGAGGGAGAAGTGCAGAAATGAGCAAGCATTAAGAAATAATCTTGTGTCAAGTGCTGAATAACATCTTGTACACATGGTCTTATTTCATCTTCGCAACATCTGAAAGGCAGTGACCTTATACCCATTTAGAGAAAAGAGACTGAAACTCTGAGAAATGAAGATGTTTAGCCATGATCCCAAGCCGTTTCTTGAGCCATGATTCCAGTCCAGGTCTCTGACTCCAAAGCCTCCTGTTCCCTAAGAGCTTCCCGGCTTCTTAGGCCCCAGGACTCCAGATGGCAGCCAAGTATCCGGCGGCGTCTGGAGCACCACTGGGCCATCAGAGAAGTCACATTTGGTCTAAAAACCCAGCAGAGACTGGAAGTGAGAGTCGCTGTTCCTCTTTGTCCAAACAAGAAAGACAAAGGTCCAGAGTAGGTTTAAAGGTCAAAAGTCGTGACCTGAGGACTCAGGCCCTCTCGCTCTTCTGTCTCCCTTTCCTTTTCTCTCCTCTCTGATCCTGACCATACTTTCTAGCCTCTTAAAAAGTGTTGCTGAGCTCTTACTCATTTGGAGCCTCATGCTGGTTCTGTTGGGGATGGGAGTTCGTGGGGTGGGGCAGGTAGATGTCAACCTTGTACCCCAACCTCCCTGCCCTGCGAGCCTCAGAGCTGCACAGGTGCCGTGGATCTCGGTCTTGGCCCAGGGCTCTTTCTGCAGCACCGTGACTTTGGAGAGGGTCCAGGGGAAGATGGTCACATTTTCATGCTTTTTTCAACTTCTCGTTCTAATGCTATTCTCATCTTGATTCCTTGACTTCTCTGATAAGTGCTTTTCAGAGAGTCTTTGAAAGGCAGCAGCAGAGACAACAGAATTTCTTCTGTGCCTGTGGCCTGGGTCATCGTCTGACCCTTCCTCCTGCACATGACAAGAGTGACAGCTCCTGGCCCAGAGGGCACCCTGCCTAGCAACCAGTGACACCGCGGCCATGGGTTACAGCCTGTGATGATGTCTCTCTGCGGACTGACACGCTGTCGTGAATGTAAAGCATACCAGCTCCAGAAAAGGAAGATGCAAGGCCTTGAGAGAGCGCAATGAGCGAAGCGAGGCCTTGTCCTGGATAGAGCCTTGGTAGGTGTGAACGCCAGTGACAAAAGGGAGCAGAGCGTCTTCCACAGGGCATGAGAACATTCAAGGGGCGGCTCCAGGTGAATGTTACAGATGGCCCTGCCAGCCCCTGAGTTACTTTGATGAAGTAATCTTGACATGGCAAGACAAGCAGGTGACAGGAGCAAAGGCTGGAGTGTGTACCTTTAGCCTGGCTTCTCTCGACTCCCACTGACACGCTTCCTTGGTGCCGCTTATTAAGGGTGCTTGGCGCTAACAGGATAATGCGCCGAGAGAAGGTGTCGGACAGAGAAGTGCAGATCCCAGCCTTTGAACATGCCTCTCTGACTCCTGCCTACTAAGAAGCCGGGTGTGGGAGGCACTGGAGTCTGGCAGGAATTAGAGTCAGGAGAAGAGACAAGCTCCTCCAAGACCCATGTGCAAATCAAGCCTGGCCTTGCTTGGGAGTGGACTCGGGAACATCAGCATTCTGAAGGCTGCCTCCTCCTGGCCGTCTGCCGTGTATGTAGTCATTTATTTGGGCCATGCTCTGTGGAACAAAGAAAGAAGACACTGTTTCTTGAGAAGAAATAGAGCGTGAACAAAGATGAAAACACCAAGTGACAGTGGAAGCTGAGACCTCTGAGAGTAGACCCCACCCTGGAGCTGCTTGGCGGGTGGGAACCAGAGAGAGGGCTGGGGGGGCCTAGGTGCTTCTCTGCAGGGTTTGCCATTCAGGGTCTTGAGTAAGAGGGAGTTTGGGCAATAGAGAGAGCAGAGGGGCTGGGAGGCCTACAGAGAAGATGTGCAGAGGAGAGCCCGGTGCTCAAGAGAAAGCAGGGCCCCTTGAAAACAGGTAGGAGCAGAGGGACCCCTTCACCCTCCGGCTTTCCTGCCCACCTCCATCTCCTTAGAAGTCTCCGGGCAGCCCTGCCCAAGCGGAATCCAGATCCTGTCTGACCAGACCAGCGTCTTCTCTCCATCCAGCTCTGGTCTAAGGGCACTTGGCTTGTTCACCTGCTTTCACTTTTTTGAATGGGATTTTTAAAATGTGCTTCTCTCCTCTTGCCTTATTAGTCTGCAGGAGGCTGTTTCCCTTCACCTGAATTGGGAGTGACTTCATGTTTCTTATGTGGTTTGGCTGCAGCATCAAAACAGAATGCCCACGCCAAGCTGCCTCATGGCCAACATTAGCATGTGTTAAAAACCTAATAAAACAGTGCCTCCAACGTTGCTGGCCAGATCCACTTATGTAAATATCGAACATAAAACCTCTCCCAGAACATCCCTCGGGGTTTCAGGAGATTGCTTTAAAATCTGCTCCCGTTGGTGGGAATGGTGCATGGATTGCCCTTCTTCCCGGCTTCTCTGGGGGCTAGAGTGTGAAGCTGTTGCCGGGGGTCTTTTCTGTCCTTCCACGGACTGTGTTGAAGACGTGCTGTCTGCTGTCCCTCGCTCTGGAAACTTACAGTAAATTCCTTCTTGGGTGTACTTCCAGGAAAAGCCTGGCCTGAATCTAGCTGCTTCTTCAATCTGCTAGTGAGGCCTGTGTAACCTAATAAACCCTGTGCCAGCAGCAGGAATGAGTTTATCTTGTGTGCCTGATGTCTGCAATGGACTCTGTCATATTTATGTTGTTAATTCCCCTGTTTTATACTATTAAAAAATTTGCATGCCTCCTCTCGGCCTTCTGAAAGCAGGGGGTAGGGAGAACTAGAGGTAAGAACTACAATGATGTTTTTGATCCAAGAATGTGGCTGTCACAAGCACACGATTTTCCTCTGGCCCCTGCGGCACATCATCTGTCCTCATGCACTTAATTAGCGCAGCGCAGGGGAGGGAGGGGCTGTGGCATCTTTTGCATCTGTTCTTGTCTGACTTTAATGGAACTGCTCTTCAGGAACGAACATTTTTCAGCTAAATGTTGATCTTCCCCCTCTTCAACCTCCTGGGAAACCAATACCTGTGCACTTTTCCATTACCCTTCTACCCCAGCGAGGGTACCTTTTTAATTATGTTGAAAATGACATCATCGACAGAGGGAAATGTATCGCTCCAGCATGTACCTGCCAACAATTTGCAAGAGCAATGGGAAAGGGTCCACAGGGAGGAGACTTGGGGAACTTCCAAATTAAAATGCTGACAAACACTGGGAAGCCAGTGCCCCGTCTCTGGTTATAACACTGGCACAAGAGAGACTTCATTCCCTGCTAGCCAATAAATGTCATTTTAACTCTAAAGTAGCAGGATATTGGGACCAGTGTGAGAAGGTAAATTACTCAAGCGAGTGGAGGTGGAATTACTGAGCAGACACTGGGAGCTGAGGATGTGTGCTATTTAGAGCAAGTCTGCCCAACTGAGTTTAATTCCAAGGGAAGTTGTCTGCTTTCTGTTCTCCTTACCGTGTGGTGATGATTTATTCATGGCTCCTGAGATAAAGAATATGACAGTTCACTCAGAAGAGGATTTAGATTGTGATCAGAGTAGGTCCTTGTCAAAGTGATGAAGGGATAAGTAATTTTTATGGGGATTCAGTTACTGATTGAAGGAGAAACAGGAACCTACTTTTATTGAGCACCTTTAATGCACCAGGTAATTTATAAAGGATCATTTATTGAATCCTCACAACAACCCGTGAAGTAGGTGCTATTGTCCCAACATTTCAAAGTGAAAGTTAATGCTAATCAGTTTACACATAGGATGGCATTAGGTTTGTAAGTCCTGGGGGCCTGACTATAATCCACTGCCTAGATTTCATGAAAGGGGCGCTTACATTTTAAGATCGATCACAGCAATATATACATAGAGCCCCCCTCACCACGCCCCGTTCTCACCATCATCACGCTAGAGGTGAGCTTTCTCTTTGCAGGAATTCAGACCCTGTATCTAGTATGTCACACCAGCCATGCCCCAGACAGAGGACAGCAGGTGCCACTCCACAGAACGTTACATTGGAAAGGGAGTAACCAACCTGCCTGTCTCAGAAAATGGCTCCACCTTTACTCTTTCTTCCTGTCCAGTTGTCATATGCCTTTACTAATGAAGCTCCCAAGAGCCCGTAGCTACTGCTGAGTACAAAATTGACGATTGGAATGATTGAACTTTGCCTAAGGCTTCGTGGTCTCCATATGTACCCTGAAATCCTATTTCAAAGCCAAATCCAATTTCTTGTGTTCTTGGGCAGTACCCTTCTGCTTTATTTCCCGAGCACCGAGCAAGGGGAATAAGTCAGTGTGCTATGTCACGAAGACCTCAGGTTTAAATCATTCCTGGTGCCGTTTGGCCAACTGGAAAAAAAAAACAAAAAAAACAATCTGCCAGTTTGATCCTGAAGAACTCACGTCACTCCCCAGTGAATGTATGAGCGATTTACATCCAAAATAGTAATTCACTGTAGGACAAGAGGGGCTTATAACAGAGCTTGCACAGCAGGTTTCTTTTTAAAGAAAAAAAAAAAAAGGAAGTGATAGGCAGGACCATGGAGGATGAATCTCAAGAACCTTAGTGTCTCTGTATTTGCTGGCAATATTGCAGAATTGGGGCTGCAGACTTCACAGCCTTAGCTGGTAGAGGCAAATTGAGGACCATGTGGCTTTCTGTGTTTTTGCTTCACTGAAACAGTTGCCATTCCATTAATGCAGAGAGGCGCCACCGTGGACGAACAGTCCTTGTGACATTGCCCTGAGCTGGCTGGACTCTGGGGGTTGCTGTTCATCAGCAGACGCTCCCTAATGAACACCTGCCCGCTGCCCAGTCCCGAGGGGGCGGGTCCTGTATAATGCAGACTCCCCAGCAGACTGGCAAAAGCAGTTTGTGTTTCAGAAAGACCAATAATTATGTTCGCCTGTCAAAGCCTTCCCATTGGCCGTCATTCAAGTGCATAGATGAGAAAGACAGGGCTTCCCAGACTGATATCAACTCCCAGCTTTTCCCACTGCTGAGACCAGGCTGTTCCTCAGCAAAAATGTGGGGAAAAAAATGTAGAAATGAGAGGCAGAAATCAAGGGACTAGTATATAGTATACAGAATAGTATATAGGAAAAGCATAAAGGTGGGGGGAGTTGTAGCTGGACAACTGAAAACGTTGTTCTCTGGGACTCTCTTGTCCTGGGTTAGGTGGGGGAGTGTTGGAAGAAGAGAGAAATGGAGAGGAGGTAGCGGTGGCCTTTAAAAAGCAGACTGCAACCACATTTGGTGGTCTGGAGAAATCATGGTAAAGACACGCCACATCCTTTCTGGGAATGCTAGCGACGTTGCCAAAGTATGTTTCACAGCCTCCTTCACGGGTGCCTGGAGGTATGTGATGTGAGAGAAACCAGAGACCCGCCCACCTCCGGTCCATCTAGCGATAGCACAGTCTGCCCAGCAGTTCTGAGCGCCCTTTATGCACTTTATGCCTGGAGAGCATGTGAACGCTTCATTCTCTCCAGTGATCTGCTTTCTTGCTAGTCAAATATGTGTCCCTGTCATCTGTCTCATTCTGCCAACAGAACCCTTTATTAGGCATCTCCTATGTATCAGGCTCTGTGATAGGCTCGGGGCTACAGCTACTGATAAAACCTGAATCCCTGTCCCCTCCCTGGGAACTCTTGTCTGACAAAATTCTATGACATTTAGAAAAAGCACCTTCACCTTCCCTCCTCCCCCCTCCGGTTGGGCTGTTCATTACTTGCTGGAGCCGTACCCAGCATTTAAAACCAAAGCTTTGGCATCAGACCTACATTTGGGCCCTTACTATGCTCTGTGCCCTTAGGGGTTGTAACTTTGGGAACCTCAGTAGATCTGACCCCACTATCCGAAAACATTGCAGGATTACTCTGAGGACTCAGTGAGATGATGTAAGAGAAGTAACCAACTGGACCTGCAGCAGACGATGGCTCTGGGGGTGGGGCCGGGAGCGCAGATGAACCTGGATCTTAGTGTGCCAGCGACCCCTTGCCATTTATGTTATTTCGTTTTCTTTCCTTCCTGCTTTGAGCTTTGCAGCCTTTTCTGGCACATCCTATTCTGTCCCAGCTGAAGAGCAGAAAGGTCCACAGCTGCAGTAGACACCCGAGTCCTGGCGCAGCTATACTGTAACTAAGATCACATCCCCTAGCCTTGGCAGCCTCCTCTGCCCCTCTGAGTCTTAGTTTTCTCCCCTGCAATTTAACTGTATTTGGTCTCTGGTTCTTTATAAAACCCAGAGTTCCTAAGTCACCTATACCCACCTTACTGCAGGGTTAAGACCTGCGGTTATTAGCTGTGTGCATTTGACAGGGTCCACCCCAGCGGATGGAAGCAGTTAGTACTGGTCAGTTGACTTTTCCAGTAAGTGTAGTATTGGCTTCATCGTGAGGTTCTACTGTGGGGCACTCTCAAGCTGGCAGTAAGGGATTTGTCTCAAGTCCTAGTGGGTTCAGGCTGCCTCCAAGACAGAGAAGTGCTCTCTGGCAGCATCCATTTGCTGCACTGCAGGGTTCTCCCATCTTTGCTTTAGGACTCCCCCTACCCTCTCTGTGCTTGACAGCCAGAATTGCTGGGGGGCAGGGGGACAGCTTTGTGGCTCACACATAACGTTTGCAGACCCAGGGGCATGCTCAGCAAGGGCAGGAAGGAAGCCAGCCTCCTTGGCTAATCAGCCAAGCATCAAGAGGGTGTTGGGGAGGGGGGCACACCAGACCCGTCTGTGTGCAGAATGACCTCATCCTCATCGTAGCCCCCTCCTTGGGAATAATGAGCAGCCAATGAGCTCTCTGAGGCTTACTACAGAGCCCCAGGGGGAGGGGGAGGCAGGAAACCAGCTCCCAGCTGCTTCAAAGAGGCAGCCTGCTCCTGCATCATTTATTCAGAGCTGCACCTCTTCACCCCCTCCCTGCCTTTAGGTTTTCAGCAAAGTTGGAAAGAAAGGGCAGAGCCACCAAGCTGTCTTCCCTCTCTCCCGGGCACTGTCATGGCACAGCTCTGGACACTCCTCCAGGGCCTGGAGTCGCCGTTCTGTGGGGCGTCGTCATCTGGGTGGGCGTGATCCACCGGTGCAAAGCTCACCCCAGCAGCCCCCTGGTTGTTGTGTGGCTTCAGCGAAAAGCCTTGGGGAGCAGGAAGAAGTGAGTCAACCTACAGGCTGTGGTTTCTCCCAAAGCACAAATGGGTTGTGATGTTTTTATTTTGTAATGCAATTCAGCCCAAAGTAGCAATTCCCTTGATTTAGAATCTGTGAGCTGCCCTAAGGGAAGAGTGAATGAAAGAAGTGCTTGGGGGAGAATTCCCTGAGTTGAAGCCCATGTTGCCCTTGACCAAGCTAGGGTAAGCTTGGAGACAGAGGCTTCTCCACCTAAATTCCGAATGTGGCTTCCCTGCCCAGAATATCAAAGGAGCTGTAGAGAGAGGAGGCAAACACACACAAGGGCTTCAAACTGAGATCCCCATTTACTCACATCTCAAATAGCCAACAAATGCTGTTTCCCAGCATTAGAAACTGTACATCAGGCACTGCGGGGGTTGGGGTTTCAACCTGAGATTATATTTCCTGTGGCTGCTGTAACTAATTTTACCACAAATTTGGTGAATTAAAACAATAGAAAGTTGTTCTCTCACAGTTCTGGAAGACAAAAGTCAACATGAAGCTGTTAGCAGGCCATGCGTTCTCTGGAGACGTGAGAAGGAAATCAGCTCCTTGTTTCCTGTAGCCTCGGGAGGCTGCCCAGTGTCTCCAGCGTGTGCCTGGTGTCTCTGGTCTCTGTCTCTGTCTGGGGTGGGGGGGGAGTCTCGTGTGTGTGTGTGTGTGTGTGTGTGTGTGTGTGTGAGAGAGAGAGAGAGAGAGAGAGAGAGAGAGCTGCCTTGCCCTTTTCTTATTTTTATTCCGATACAAATAGTGCCTATAGAGATCCAATGAATACAACTAAGACCAACCTGGTAAATCCTGGATTAGCACCAACAGTCAAGAAGCTTAATCACATCTTTTGCCATGTAAGGTTTAGAAGAGGAGAAAAACGTTAGCTTCATGAACTCCCCCTCCCCCCAGCTTGAGAAGTTTATAGTTATTCTTTCTTTAAATAAACTCTCAGCTCCGGGCCCGCCCTGGTGGCGCAGTGGGTTGAGCAGCGTACTATGGAGCAGACCACAGCCACTGCAGCGCGAGTTCGATCCCAGCCGCCAGCTGGGGAGGAGACCCACATGGTGTGGCAGACCTCTCCTGCCTCGCCCGCTGCTGCCCTCAGCAGTGTGTTTCTGTCAATCTGCCTGTTCTGCATCCTGCTCTGTCTGGTGTATTCTCTCACCACCCCCGTACCTCTGGCTGGTACCCCAGTGCTTGTATGCATAAATAAATAAATCTTTAAAAACGCTCAGCTCCTTGCTTCTTCTCTTCACCACCTTGGATACCCATTATCCTTATGGTTGCCTTTCTTATTTTAGTCAGCTAGCTCTTGTGGCCTTATCTTCAGCTGGCTGTGTGTTCAATATTCCACTGGAATATCCCAGTGCCCCCCGGGAACTCAGATCTGGGGGATAGAGTCAGACCAGCAATGACAAAGAGACACTCTGCCTCCTTCCTAGAGAAGTGACTGAAGGCCAGATTCCCAAGCTAAGTTAGTGCTGAAAAAGTCATCCTATTAACTCTGCGAGACACTGCCATGCAGTGCATCTTGATTGGGATGCTAGGAAGAGATTATATTTGTCAGATATAAGGAAGAATAAAAGTTTAAAAGGACAAGTGCAAAGGAGTCGAAATAGAAAAATAAAGTGAAAAGAGAGAAGCTATTGAGTGTGCACAGTTCATCAGACTGAAAGAAAGTCAGTTCTGCAGGGTGAGGATGGCCCAATATGACCCAAAAAGGGCTTTTTCCAACCCTGGATGTTTCGGCCTTGCCTAACTTGCATTGGTATTGAGGACCATGCCTGGTTTGTCCTCTAGAACGTGATTGGGCCACAGGCTGCCTTTCTGGCCTCACTCCCAGCCTGATCCCTGCAAACCCCACAAATGTTTACAACACAAGTAATTGGCAAATTATAATCAGCAGGATTTTGTAAACATCCGTTCAAAGTACATAATAACATAAGGCCTTCTGCTTACTGAGCAACTTTTCCTAAATGAGTTTAAGAAATGTTCAGAACAATGTAGTTCATTAATCACCATTGCTTCAAGGTAGGATATTGTCTTAATTCATAAGATCAGGAAATCACAGAGTTGTGGCCTTAAATGGTTTTAAACCGAACACAGAGGAAACTGAAAAGTCACTGCCAGGATCAGTCAGGATCAGCTAGGTTACGCTGCGATGACACAACCCCAAATGGTGTGGTGCTTTAGCAGTGAGGTCTAGTTCTCTATCACACTACACGTCCATCAGGCCAGTTGGGGCAAGTGCTCACAATAATGGAGTAGCCACCAGCCGGGTGTTGCCAGAACCATGGCAGTAGAAGAGTGGGGTTTTTAAAAGGACTTACGATTCTGGAGTTGTGCCCTCAATGTCTTATCTATTATCTCCCCCTTCAATGCCTTTATTTCCCTATTTGTAAATTGTGAGTGGGAAATACTCTTCATTGAGAGCAGTACACATGATCTATAATCACTGTTGTATGAAGTAATGGGACTAACCTTTTTTTATGCTTCAACCAAAGATAATGCATTCAAGTGGGTACACTCATTGAAAAGTTAGTTTGCGATAATGAAATTTATTCCAGTGATTCTGCAGTTGCTCAGAGCCTTTTATTTGCCTTCAGTTTATGAGTCATCAAGAACATGTATTTTCTTAGTGTAGAAATTCCAATATAAAAAGGGTTGTGGCTACAGGCTAAGTCATAGGGGTATGTCACCATGGAGACACCAAAAGTCAGTGTCCAAGAGGCACTCAGGGCGGTGTCCATCACTCTGGTGACTTCTTCAGCAAGAACATTCACTTCTTTAGCTGTGTAGGCTTGGAAGCCTGGTTTTTCAACCTTGGGGTAACACCGACATTGCCCAGTTTAGACATGACCCAGTGCAGACTACTGATGTATAAATCAGTCATATCATTTCCAAAAGATACTGGGATAAAACTCTATCCCCGACAGGGCCTTCAGGGTGCGTGATCCTCGGCCTCTCCCAGAAAGGAGAACCAGCAGAGACAGGATAACAGGGGTCATGCACATGGTCCTGGGGGCCAGCCTGACTCTGCTTGGAAGCCTGGCTTCGCTGTGGGACTGAGGACAGCCTCCCCGGCACCTCCAAGCCTCAGCATCCTCACTGGCACAAGAATGACAGTCGCTTGCTTTAGACAGTGGTGCGGCCCCCATGTCCATTACTATGCTGGGACTCAGCAGTGGCTCAGCGGTCCTGTGAAAGGCATGGAATTAGAAGAGAGTTAAATTGGTAACTTGGTGTTTCAGCTAATCAGCCATCTATCAGCTGATGTATGAGTCTGCAATATCAGTGTCCAGGTTTCAAGAGAGTAGTAAAACCCTCTGCTGTCCCTTCATTTCTCCCAAAAGGACTTGTTGCTGCAGCCCAAATACTCAAGATCTACCAGGCCGATTAGCTAGGACCACAATCACTTCTGTTTGGTTCTCTTTCTCAAATTGCTTCTTCAACATCCTGTCAACACACCACCATCCGTTTGCTTCTGCCCAGTCTGTGAAACAGTCGCTACATTTAATCTAGTTATAAATTCAGTGAGTTTATCAGAGTATTGCTTTCTGTTCTTGGGTAAATTTGTGTATCTTTGGTCATTTCCACGAAGATGCTGATTTTAATTTAGCTCAAAGAGAAGGAAATCTTATTTCTGTCATTTCTAACTTCGTGTTGAAAACTTTACCACAGCCCTCAAAAACCTATAATAAATAATCATTTTATTGTCACATATCCTTTTCCCAAACCAGCTGGACCCAGGTTGCTCCCCTCCTCTTTGCCTGCTCGCTCCACTTGCTACACTTGATTTCAAGTCACTTTTGCATTTGAAAAAGTCACCTGCATTCTGAGTGCAAGAAAATTTATCATGTGTGGGTAACAGGCTTCAAAGGCAAACCCTAAAGATGATCAAACATGTTTTAAGAAATGGCAGGCATCATAGAAACACTGTGATACACTTTGAAAGAGATGGCAATCATTTGGACAGATAAATTATGGCATATTGTAATTTAAAACTCACATACTACCTGTATTCAGTCACAACCTCTACACTAAATGCTTTGTATCTGGGCAGTCAGGTACCTTCTAGGAATAGAGGTAGTGCCGGCAACAGAGCCTGCAGCAGCCCATAGCAAACACAATTTGAAGCTTCAAGAGCTGTTTTATTGTGGATTCTGCTTTGGACTCTATCAGTGACACTCTGAGATGTGCCACGTTTATGCCATTGCATTCCCTTGTGGTAGCTATCGACTATTTATGAAGGAAATTCTTATATAAAAGCTTGAGTTCCCTGTTAGTTACAGAGATTGCTTCCCTTTTTCAAATTTGACTGTGAAAGAAGTATAGAATATTAGATGGTATACATTTGTCGAGATGGATTCTCCTGTTGACTGATCTCTTCCGAGGGGAGAAGGCTCTGCCCTAGCTTCACACCTCCTCCTGTCGTTTCCAGCTGTTTTCACGGGTAAATTGATAGCTGCTGAGGTCCTAGAGCTGCCACCTGTGGTCCCAGGAGTGAGACAGCAGAGGGAAACCATCTGCTTTGACTTACTTGGCTTTGGCTTTTTAAGACAACACTAGCTCCTACTCTGAGCCTCTCATAAAGCTCTAACATCCTATGGGCAGGTGCCAGTGGTGGTCATTTTTGTGCCTCCTGCTGCAGAGTCCAGTGGCCCAATGTTAGTCACTCAGTAAACACTTGTTGAATTAAAGGAAGTGGGCTTGTCTTCATCCGCTTGGGCTGCCATCAAGAAAATGCCACAGATTGGATGACTTAAACCACAGAAATGTGCTTTCTCATAGTTCTGGAGAC
Source organism: Galemys pyrenaicus (assembly GCA_019455555.1). NCBI lineage: Eukaryota > Metazoa > Chordata > Mammalia > Eulipotyphla > Talpidae > Galemys > Galemys pyrenaicus. The sequence continues at coordinate 5,532,903 of JAGFMF010011694.1, forward strand.
TGGAGGTTTGAAATCAGGGTGCCGTCCTGGGCAGGTTTTAGTGAGGGCTCTCTTCCTGACATGCATGTGGCTGCCCGCCACAGTGTCCTTGCTTGGCAGGGCAAGAGAGCGAGCCAGCAGTCTCTTTGCTACCTCTTCTTCTAAGGACACAAATCCCATCATGAGAAATCACCCTTATGGCCTCATCTGATCTTGATAATCTCCCAAAGGCCCAGCTCCAGATCCCATGGTGTTGGGAGTTAGGACTTCAGCATATGAACTCGGGAGGGAGAGGCTGCAATGTCATCCAGAACAGCACCCAGGAAGTAAAATAAGAAACCAAACTGTCCTATAATTCTTGGTTTACATGTCTTATCAACTCCCTAACAGAGAAATTCAACAGAGACAATATAGACCAGAGTAGGAAATAGGAGGTGTACATTAATGTGCATAATGCAACATACATGTACGCGTGGATACACACATTTTCTTTTCTGGAGTCTTTGTTTTTGCCCTGCACTTGGAGAAGTCCAGCACATTTGTCCTAAAGGCAGTGTGTTTGTGTGTGTGTTACCAGGCACCAATATAGAAATGACTCTTCCCTTTTAGTTCCACATCTCCATCCAGTAGGTCCCCCCACCTCAGATGCTGACTGTCTGTATTTTCTTCAGTATAGACCAAGGTGAACGAAGAGTTACCAGTATAGACAAATGCAGTGATTACATGCCCAAAGCCCTGGGACAATCCACTATATTGGCAGAGATATTTAAGAGATAGTTTATGATAAAAAATGTTCTTAGGTTAAGACTGCTCTTCTTTAGAAAGACAAGGGGAGGGTGAGTTTTCCATTTATTCTTAAATTTTATTCCTAAGCATTTTTTACCTTAAGGTAAACATTTCTTGCAGAAGGATGCTTTTAGTTTGGGGGTTTTACATTATGGGAGCCTATAGAATCTCTAGAGACGGGATTCAGATCCCAGCCACAACACTTGCTTAATCTGAGTGCCCAGTTCCTCCATTCAGTGGCGTTAATGATGGGAGTGCATCCAAGGGTGTGCTGAGGATGAGAGATGCAGGTGCTTGGGTCGTGTTTCCAGCGCAGCTTGGCACATAGCAGATACGTGCAAGTGTACGTTTAGATATATTTCTGGATGTGAAATGAGGCCTCTTTCTGTCAGTTCAACATAAAATTTTATCCTTGTGGGGAAAGAGAGCCACAGGGGTTGACCATCGTGCCAACGACGCAGCATCCACAGCAACCCACGGAGGCCAGGCAGAGCAGAGAGCTGTTGGGGCCTGTGCTCAACTGTTTACTCCGCGGCTTCCTCCTTGTCTGCTCCTTTAGGTTTTATTTATTTATTTTAAAGGTTTGTTTATTTATGCATACAAGCTACTGGGGTACAGGTCAGAACCACAGGAGGTAAGAGGGTCCACCAGAGACAGAGTAGGGAGCAGAACAGGCAGACTGAAACACACTGCTGAGGGGAGCAGCAGGTGAGGCAGGAGAGGTCCACCACACCATATGGGGCACCTCCCGGCCTGCGGGGATTGAACTCATGCTGCAGTGGCCTCGGTTTGCCTCATAGTGCATTGCTTAACCCATTGCGCCACCAGAGAGGCCCCCTCCTTTAGGTTTTATAAAATTCATTTGCATCGACGCACCTGAGCCTTTACATACTGCCTTTTAAAAATGACATAAACCTGAGATTGCCTGTTTTACAAAAGCGCTCACCCTCTTTCATCTTATTCTCCCTCCAGCCCAAGCTTCTGGCGAAGGAGCTTCTTGACCTGGTGGCCTCTCACTTCAACCTGAAGGAAAAGGAATACTTTGGAATCGCCTTCACAGATGAGACGTAAGTGCTGCCCCAAGCCCCCAGAACCTTCAGGGAAAGTGCAGAACCTGAACTTGCACTGTCCTGTCTGTCAACGGGGAAATCAGCCGTAGGCCACGTGGGCCCTGTGCTGTGGGGTCAGTCCAAGTTCATGTTCATATTTCAAAGGCCTTGTGATCAGGCCTGGAACAACCAAAGCATATAATTAAGGTGATGCTAATATTATGAAATTATTAGGTAAACTAGTTCTTATAATCAAGCAGGTTCATGTTAGGAATGAAAATGTTCATTTATTTTTTAGGTAGATTTGTATGGTTTTTTTTTTTTTTTTTTTTTTCTTAGAGTTAAATGAAGACTACTGAAAATCAAACTTTTCTCTCCGGTGTTAGAATAACAATAACAGGAAGTGGATTTGATGATGAATTCAAAATGAAAAGAATTCGTGTGCTTTTTCTGTCTAAGCTGAAATAGAATATAGAAACAAAAATTCAGGTCACTCATCTGAGGAAAAGTGCACATGCTGACAGTCCTCTTCCCTGTGTCTGCACACACTCCGCTAACTACCTGTACTAGGATTTCATTCTCCTTAGTATACTGTTCCCAAAAGAGTAGCGTGAAAACCTGCATGGACTGCTAGGTAAGAAATAGCTATTCAAAACAAATACTTCACCATTTTCTTTCCTCTGTGTACACATACACGTGCGTGCACATGCACTCACACTCTCCTCCAAACCCTTGGAATTACAGAGATGATTTCCTACAGTGTTAACGTATCAGCTAGGGGCTGGACAGAGCAGTACAGGGGAGGCTGCTGCACTGATGGGCTGGCAGCAAGCTCAGAACAAGGACACCCACGCTGTCAGGGGGAGGTGTGATCAGATACAGCTGCACGGGAATTCTCTTAGCCTCAGGGAGGTTCAGATGGGCAAGGTGGCAGGGTTTTGTCACCCCCGTCAGGCCAGTGTGAGTTAAGGAGGTATAAATTGCAAGTGTCTGGGGCAGACTGGAACATAGTTCCATAGCTAAGGTAGTGACATTCCAGGGGGCTGTGTGACCAGGATGCAGGCAGTGGGAGAAGTCACATCTTCTGATAAAAGCAGGAGGAACAAGGTGGGCCAGTCGCCATGGAGCCTAGAGGGTCCTGAGCCGGAAGGAGGGAGGAGTGGGTGCCCTTCCCGTCCTTCCCCCTCCCCCAACCCTGCCTACAAGGGTTGCTGAGTGGCTTGCAGGGTGTGGCAGAAAAAAGCCAGCATAGTAGTAACAAAAATGCTTTAAAACAAATAAACATTGTGAACAACTACTTTTACAAATGCAGATGTTTTCTGCCCTTTCTCTTAAGAATCATTGCACACCCCCTAAATTTGCTGCTCAGACATTTTTCACTAATTAGAAGGAAACCAGAAGTTTCAATTAATCATATCCCCATTGTTCACATTTCCCAAAGTACATTTACTCTTCTACAAGATCCTGTGAACTCTCAATGAGTCCCAATTAGACTTCCCTTTTGAATAAACACAAATCAACAAATGAGCATGTTGTCCTGGGCCAAAGAGGAAGAAATACGCCTGCTGATTGTTTCAAATCAGTACCGCCAGTGCCCTGGCCAGAAGGCTCGAATGAAAGGTAATCTCTCTTACCCCGGGAGAGATGAGCGCAGGGAAACCACACGTCACTGAAAGAGAACGGGAGGGCACGCAGCATGGCACTAGGCCTCCCTAGATCCCTGCTACTCCAGTAGAACGGCTTCCCCATTCCAGCGCCAGCCAGGAGTGAGTGTGTGCAGGACGGGTTGAAGGCAGTCATACCTCCTTGAGTGGTGAAATTGGCAGCACGAGGGCCTCTGTAGTGATGTGATAAAGGAATCATGAGCCATTGCTGGCATGGTCCAGAGTCAGGGTGGCTGCAGTGGCGGCCAGCCAGCTACAAAGCCCTGGAAAAGAAACACAGCTGCAGAAGGTTCCCAAAAAAGCACTAACTGGCAGGTGGGACTACTGACTCATGGGGGAAATGAGGAGTCAGGGGCCCAGAGGAAATCAGGAACCAAGATCTCCAAAGGACCTGGACCAGGAGACAGAAACAAGTGGGGAGATGGGTCAGCTGTGACTCAGGGCAGAGTCAGCCGTGGCCTGGCAGCACCTGCCCCAACAGGTGTTCAGTGGTGGCCTCTCTGGTAAGCTAAACGCTTCTGCCTCTGCTGGGAGAAAGGGAAGAATGAATGCTGGCGTCCAAAATGCAGTGACCAGGGCTGAGCTCAGGATAGGCTGCTGGCCTCATGTCCCCCAGCCCTCCACATGTGCGCGCAGACACTAACACACAACCTTGGCATAACCTTGGTTGCAGATTGTGGATGTGTATCGTGACCCGAAGTGTGTGTGTGCGAGGGGGCAGGAGAGATTGACTGATGCAGGTGCTGTGTTTTATCGTAAAATGGACACGTTTCTTCCTTTATTATGTGAAGCCTGTGGAGCTTCACATGTATTTGCCTATTTCCTGATGCAAATCCACAAGACCAATACTGAGAAAGCGCTATGAACTATAAAATGTTGTTCAAGCATAAGAGATCACCGGCAGCATTATTCCTAACAGAAGACTTTGTGTCTCTTAGGCCATATATCATCAATGAGTTTCTCGATTGTAAATGCTTTTATGGGTTCTGGATGAGCCTGGAGAAAAGACGATAAAGCAGAGCGTAGGAAGGAAGATTGGAAGTCGGCTCAGCTTCTTTCACACCATAAGTTGTATTCTTCAGTGACGTGTCTAAGCTCCTGAGGCCCAGTGGTGTGCGCTGGGGTCTGTTAGCATCACTAATACTAGCGCCCCCTCTTTAAATTAATTTTTGAACTTTTCATTTGGAAATAATTGGAGTTATGAAAGATTTGCAAAAATAGTATACAGTTCCCACATCCTTCACCCAGTTTCCCTAAATGTTAATAATCTTATAAACCATTTTACACTTACCAAAACTAAGAATTTACATTGTGCTGTGCCATTAACTAAATCCTAGACATTATTCACATTTTACCAGTTTTCTCACAAATTTCTTTATCTGTTCCAGGATTTAATTACATTTAGCCCCTTTAAATTTTTTTAAATGATTTTTTTTTTGCATAGAACTGGGGGGTAGGCCAGAGGTGCTGTGGGTGACAGAGTGGGAAGCAGAACAGGTGGATCTACTGAAATACACTGATAAGGGGAGCAGTGGGAGAGACAGGAGAGGTCTGCTGCACCATATATGGGTTTGCTCCCTGGCCGGGGATAGAACTCGGACTGTAGCAGTGAAAGCGCTGAGACTTTACCTCTAGGCCACCAGGGAGGCCCTAGCTCCTTTTAATTTTTAATAACTTTGCTAAGGACATTTTGGCTGTCTTCAAAAGCCGCTGAAGCAAAGTAGGATCTAGTATAAATTCAACCTTAAATAATTACTTGTTTTTCTGGTGCCATGGTTCTCAACTTTGGCTGTACATTGGAATCAGCTAGAACTCTATAAAATGGCAAAGCCTGGAATCTACCCCCAGAATTCTGATTTCATTGGTCTGGGTGTATCCTGAGAGTTGAGACTTTTTAAAGCTCCCCAGGTTGATTCTAATCTGCAGCCAAGTTTGAAAGCTCCTACCTTCAGAGACAGGGGCATGCTGGAGGAAATGTCCTCTGCTCCTTACTCCAGATCCAGGCAGAAAAGCTGAGTTCACTCACACTTTGAACTGAACCAGTCATGTCAGGGTGCTTTTTAGACAGATTCTGGACAGCCAAGCATTTGAGAACCAGTTCAGAAGTTCAGATTTACTATGTCTATAAGTACAAATAATGTGATTGAGATTTTCATTTAGCAGATGTTTGCATCAGTCATTTAAGGAAGGATTTTTTTTAAATTTTTTATTGTACTTTTGAAATGCTTTCTTTGCTATATTAACAAACATGTCAGTTTTCAGAACCAGGTTTCTGGTTGTGCACAGGTTGCCTCTGCTTTCCAAAAGCAGAACATGTCTATTGGGTGCGCTTTCATACTTTATTCTTTGGGGTCTGGTAACATTCAAAATTTTTTTCGTATAGATTAATGGTAATAGTGTTCCCAGACCCTAAAAATAACCTACCAAGTAATAATAAATAGGAGTCTTCTACTTTCGGATTGTGGAGGAAACCTGTAATTTAAATCACTAAAGACCAAATTTTAATTATCTGCTTTATTCTCAATCATAATTTTTGTTTCCTTTATTTGGGTTTTTAACAGCTTTATGGAGGCATAATTAATGTACAAAAAACTAAACATGTATATAATTTGATAAGTCTGGACATATGCAAGCACCCTTCAAACCCAAGTTTTTAATTTAAATTTTTCTCAATTGTTGACAGAAGACTTAGCATCCAAAACTGTAAACTTTTAGACTATTTAGCAGAAATAGTCAAACACACCTCAAGCTGAAGTAATGGTTACCATAATGTTTACATTGTAATTGAATCTCATGTCATACATTTTAAGAACATTCATCAAATATTGTAAATGAGTATTTAATTTAAAAAAAACTTTAAAAAGTATTTAGAAAGTTACGGAGGAAAGATAAAAAGCTTGCTTAGCTATGATTGCACATTTTAAAAGCCAGGTACAGTCAGAGTGTATTTTCACATAGTAATTTTATTTTTTTAAAAGATTTATTTATTTATGCATATAAGAGCTGGGGTACAGGCCAGAGTCGTGGGAGGTGGGAAGATCCACCAGACAGAGTGGGGAGCAGAACAGGCAGATCGACTGAAACACACTGCTGAGGGGAGCAGCTGGTGAGACAGGAGAGGTCTGCTGCGCCGTGGAGGTCATCTCCCCAGCCGGTGGCAGGGATCGAACTCGTGCTGCAGTGGCTGCGATCTGCTTCATCGTGCATTGCTTAACCCATTGAAACATCAGGGAGGCCCCTCACATAGTAATTTTTAAAATGAATAGTCCTTAGCCTCTTATTTAATCACAGACCCCTTTGAAATTTTTTAAGAAGTTTTAGTCCCTCTCCTGCACAAAAGTAATCATTGCTAAAATTTTAGAGGGCTCAGACACCCTGAGGCTAGAATCCTACTTTAAGAACCAATTAAGGATTTTCTTTTAATCACATGGTATGTCTCAATTAATTGAATCACTTGCTTAGTACTATTTGAAGGGTGACTTTTCTGGAGATTTAAGGTTCAGGATACCCTGATGCCCTGGTCCCAGTGCCAGGGCAGTGGGGAGAAACCTCCACTCTTCAGTGCACTGAGTGCTTGTGGCTCATGAATAAGGAGAACTGTGACTGGTATTGGCGTAGGCATCTTAAAGGGTCTAGTTGATTCCCATTCTCAAGCTCATCTACAATTTAAAAACAACAAAGTAGAAAAGCAATTTTCAATTGCCCAAGAAACAGCAACAACAATCAATTCTGGGAAAATAATTTATTTAGAAATAGGTTTGGGATTTCCATTCATTAAATGCCCCGAATCACCAGACTAAGGAGAAAATCGATGCCTCCAGCCTCGGTGGCTTGGATATATAACTGTTTCTGATGACGTTCAGTGTTCATTACTACCCCGGTGTCGCTGTACCCACTGAGACTGGCAGGTGTTATGGGCACTCAGCAGTACCTTCTATGGAGTGAACAGAAACTCTTTCCGTGTGCAGTTAAGAAAAATGGAAAACAATGGGAAAATCTGAGCAGGCATAAGGGAGCTAGACTTCCTACTGATTTTCCATCCCACTTCACATGGCAAGTACAGTGGCTCCAATGTGGGACTGTGTGAACAGACTGCCTTCTCACAAAAGATGGAGACTTCACTTAGGGTGGGAGCCTTGTCTGTGCTAGATGGCAAAATTGGTAACAGTATCGCTCTTCGGGGCATGTTTGAAGCTGAAATACTCATTCTGTTAAATGCTTATGTAGTCTCCACTGTTAAGCAGCAAATATACGGAAATAAATGAACGCTGACCTTTTGTAGGGCTTGTATTTTTCATTTAGGAGGTAAGTAACAAGAGATAGTATAGCAGGTGTTATAAAAGAAATTTTGGAACAGCCTCAAGAGAACAGCGTAGAGCAAATAATTCCCCCATAAAATGCAAGAAATTCAACTGGATCAAATAGTCCGTGATTTAGTAATCTCTCCTTCCCAATACTTTCTTTCTGTGTGTGTGTGTATGTGTGTGTGTCTCTCACATACACACACACATGCATACATGTACACACACACTGATATTATTAAAGGCCACTATTTCAGTGTTTCTAACTAAGTCAGTATCCCTGAGCACATTCACTTCTAATTTAAGGTTGCTAAATTACTAAACCTCCATTTGATGAATTCCCCTTCCATTCAGCAGCACCTAGAAGAATTTTATACTTTTGCTTTGGCTTTCTGTGGAAACTCATTCAATATGAAATAAGCTACCAGTAACAATAACAACGACAACAAAAAACCTGTAAAAGGCACCCGGTATCATTCTCCCCTGAGGATGAAGAAATGATCACTTCAGACAGACGTACCACCTACCGCCTCCTTCCAGTAACTCTCTATAAACAATGCTCTTCTTTAGGTCATCTCTATTAAAGGTGCCAAAGCTTGAACCAAAAATCTATTTGTATTATATGTAGAAGCTAAAAGCAATCTGTTAAATAAATGCATCCAATTTCTGTTGCCCGGAAGCAATTGCATATTTATTACTGACCCAACAGTTTGACCTACTGCCACCATAAACCAAATGAGTGTTATCTTGCCCAGCTTTAAAGATAGTTATCAGTCAAGCAAGAACAGAATACTCTTGAGTGTCTACTAGGGCAATTTTTTTATTGTTGGTTCTGTTATTGGCAAATGCACTGATGTGAATTCTCAAATGAAAAATCAATGAGTATAATGAAAGCCAAGCTATCAGGCATATCTTAGTTAAACCATATAGAGAAAATGCTTCTTTTAACTCTTTGCTCCCCATTCCACCCTAACTTAGGGGGGAACAAAGTTTGAGAAAGGGACTTCATTTAGGGACTGAAGTGTGTTACATAGGTATAATAAAATCCTTGATCCTTTAGAGTATAGGAAACATGACTTTGAACCCAATACAAGGGGAAGAAAATATTATATTTTCTCCTCTTACAATGTTTGCTATCTTTTCTAGGTGTAGAACTTCCACCACCAATTCACCCATGTGCCGTCACCATAGTCCTTTGTGCTCTTCCCGTCCCTGCCTCGATCCCAATCCCTCCCTCTTCCCTGCAAAATGTCTCTGATTTGTAGCTGTGTGCTTATTTTTGTTTTGTTGTGATTTTTTTGTTGATGATGATGTTTTATTATTTTCCTTGATCCCTATATTCCTCCTATAAGTGAGACTATCCGGTATTTAAGAAAATAGTTTAACTAGTTCAACGGAAGCTGACAAAGGTGGCCTCAGATCCAGGGTTTCCAACTTTTCATCCGTCTCTTAGCTTTTGCCCAAATATTGAGCACATCATTGGCATCAGAGATGAGTCACCGGCCCCTCAGACTTTCTCTTTGTTAACAGCGGAGAGATTTTTGCAGGCACATTAGACGGAGGGGGAGAGTCCTTCACCTGGGACCCAGGAACGTCAGGTAGGCAGCCCACCCGCTCGGGTATCAGACCCTGTGTGTGTTCTGTCTGCCTTGCCAAACTGGGCTTGTGCTCAACTAGCAGAGAAAGGAAATCATCTCAGGGTTACTTGTGCAGCTCATTCCCTGCTGTGTGACCATCTTCTTACCTTCTAGTCACCTCATTGCTTCATAAACCCTAAACCCGTACATGACTGGGCGCAAAGGAATTTCTGGTTAAATAGATTCACTGATAGAATTCATTCCTTTAAAAGGTGTAGTGTTGGAAGTAGAATACTCTAGAGAAGTTAACACCTACCTGTTAACGTGAGTGAAGAACAGTGGGTGCAGAGCAGCCCCCGATAGATGGGTTTTCAGAAGATGCCAACCTCTGTGTCTTTCTAGGGAGCTATGAATAACATCAATCTCTTTTTTTTTTTCCAGAGCCATTGTCACTCAGTCACCGTCATAAATTAAGATCTGAACCCTATCAGTTGCTTTTGTAGGCCGTCATCCATTCAATGAGCAGTTAATAACTAACTGCCCGGCACAGTGCTAGATCCTATGTGTGATCCCTTTATAATGCTGAAAATTTTAGTGGAAGGAATTTAAAAAGAGAACAGAAGAAACCCTAGTTATTATTTTTTAAAAAAAAGTAAAAGAAAACTTGCAACTTAGATAAATTATATTTTTAAAAATAATGATTTGTATGAGAATATGCCAGGTGCTTTTAAGATAATGCAAGCTGGAAGCTCAGAAAAGTTTGAAAGAAACACCAGAGTTAAGCAACCAAACAAGGCTTCACTAAAAATAAGACTGGAACTCAGTTTCGAACAATGGTGACAGCCAGATAAAGAGGATGGTGACTGTCCCAATTAGGGAAAGAGTCCGTGCAAGGTCCTGTGGAGAGCACGCCTGTGGCTGCAGCGGGAGGCACAGAGAAGACCCAGGAGATGTGAGACATTGTCAAAGACAGGAAAGGAGCGGTTATAGTGTATTGCTCCCTGATAACCAGGTCTCCCATTTGTCTTAACACCTCCCAGTTGACCAAACACACACATACCTTTACCTAATGAAGCAGGTCTCTTTCCCTGATGTACAAAGTCTGTTGGGGAAAGAAAGGACACACAGAGCAAATCTCATGGACTGGGAGCAGCACAGCAACAGAGGTGGCCAGGAGGGTACTAGGAGTCTGGGGGGATCTCCCACCCAGACTGGTATGTGGCGTGGTGGTGGGAAAGTGCATCAGGGAAGGCTTCCTGGAGGGGACTCAGAACCGGGTCCCGAAGGCTAGGTTGGAGCTCGCTGGGCAGTGCAGGAAAGGAAGCAAGGCCCAGAGGTCTGAAATGACGTGCGCCCTCTGGGAAACTGTCATTCCAGGTCCAGCCAGAGAGCACCAGGCCTATGGTTCCAGATCGCGTGTTCTGGCCGGATGGGTTTATCCCACCTTTCTAGAAGAAGTTGGTCTAGTCATTTTACTTGGAAAAAAATCATTCCCATTGTTTTTTATTCTTACTGTATTCACAGAACAGTAGCCAAAAATTAAAGTTAATAGAAAAAAAACTTTTTTCTAGAGATTTTTAGAAGGTAGGAAAAGAGGCCAAAGGCCCCTCAGGTCGAAGCTTTTTGGAAGCAGATCTGCATGTCATCCCTAGCACCATGGGCATGGACTAATTGAAAGAGATTTCATGGGGTCAGTTGTGTCTGTTCAACGCCAGAGTACTAAGTCCAGGTTATAGGAGCTGAGTCCTCCAGGTGGATGGTCTAAAATTGGTAAGGAGAGAAAAGGAAAAGGAAAGGGGTCAATTCTCCTTCTCACACTTGTCAGCGGATCTGACTTACTCTTTGAAGACCACCTCCCTCCACAGGCCTGAGGGCCCTGGCGGCTGACCCCACCCCTCTCCAGCCTCATCCCTTCCTACTCGCATGGTCTAAGAAAGAGTCTTTCCACATCAGGATCCCTCTGCTTCGAAAGTGGTTCCCCTTCCTCATTGCTGAATTAACTCCCATCATTCTTCATATCTCACTCAAAAACCAAGCAGTGCTCCTCAGACCCCCATACTAGATGAAGTTCTTGCAGGTTCTCATCATAGTTGCTGAGCATCTGTCTCCTTACAGTAGATAAGTTCAAGGCAGACAGGGGTGATGTCTGTTTTGCTCACTGCTGCATCTCAGACCCTTTTACAGAAAGGTGATTTCTTAACATTTAGGAAGGAAAGAAGAGAGGAAGGGAAGAAAGAAGTACAGAAGTGACTTCACTTGTATTTCATCAATTATTTCTGTGGATCACTATTTAAAATAGCTTTAATGAGGTAAAATGGACTTTCAACAGACTGCAAATATTAAAGCATACAACTCTGTAAAAGTTTTGACATATGTCTAACCCCTGAAACCATCACCACCATTAAAATAATGAACAATTTCATCATTCCTTAAAGTTTCCTCATACCTTCCATAACCCCCCCGCCATTTACCTCCCTCCCAGGCAATCACCAATCCATTTTTTATCACTATAGATTAATTTGTACTTTCTAGAATTTTATTTAAATGTAATCATATAGTCTGTAGTCTTCTATACCTGGCTTCTTTCATTCAGCATAATTATTTTGAGATCCAGCCATATTGTTGTATATGTCCATTGTTCATCATCTTTATGACTGCATAGTATTCCATTGTGCAACTATCAATGTATCATAATTTTTTATTCATCCTCCTGTTGATAAACATTGGGTTTGGGGCCTGTTAGAACTAATGCAATTCTAATAGCTATATGTGAAAGTGTTTGTGTGGGCCTAGGCTTTTATATCTCTTGCATAAATACCGGGGAGTAGAAAGCTGGGTCATGTGGCAGGCATAAGTTCAGTTTTTCAAGAAATTGTGTATGATTCACTTTTCACCCCATCTGCTTCCAGCAAATGTTGTGATTGCAAACATGTTTCTAAATGTGTTTTGAGTCCTTCAGGGAAAAAGGCAGCAAGGAGTGTGGTGGGGAGGGGCTCGGGACAAGAATGTACTGTAGGAAATGGAGAGCAGGTCTCAAACCCCTGACTTTCTGATTGTCATTCTCTTCATTTCACCTAGTATCCCCTGCTGAGGCACTATTGTTCAGGTAATTCCCTTGAATTCTTCAAATATTATAAATTTAATGGTAAGGAAAATCCCATGTTTACCTGTGATCTAGCATATTCTGAGATATACACACATATTTATTGCAAGAAACATCTGCACAATCCAAACTCCTAATGAGCTTGTCCTTCTTTTCCTCAGGGGACATTTGAACTGGCTCCAACTAGATCGAAGAGTATTGGAACATGACTTCCCCAAGAAGTCAGGACCGGTGGTTTTATACTTTTGTGTCAGGTATGTGTACCTGGTATCCATCCTTTTACTTTTTTTTTCTTTTCTCAGAAAAATCTGGGAGGGCAGAGTGGTTGAAGGAAAGGGGCATCAAGTCTGTCTTGGTTCATTGCCAGTAACAGCGTGGCGTTGAGCTACATTCCCGGCACATGTGGATGCAGGAGTGCATGAGTGGGTGCAGTGCTTGCTGTGCGCGTGCACTGGGATGCTCTGGAGCGACAGCCAGAGTCTTTTTCTTTTTATAGGAAATGGGTATACATTTTACATTCAACCAAGTCTCTTATAGTAGCCTTGGGTTATCTTTTGGTGGCCATTGGAAGCTATAGAACAGACATTTATGTATCCTTTTCTTTGGTCACAGTACCGTTGCTCTCCTGGGATTTGCCTACTTTATCGCAGATAAGAATAGTTGAAACCCACAGATCAGGGCTTTCCCCATAAGGGCGGATATCTCATAGTTTGATAAAATACCAGCAACAATGTGCATTTTCTGTTTACTGATCTATTGTAAGAAGCTTGGTGTTGTGACTGCCAAGAATCCTCTTTGCTTCTGAGCTAACATTTGCAGCAGTTTAAGAGGTCAGCCAGACTTTCATTTGCAGAAGGTGTATGAAACCAGAGGGCTCATCTTATGGGTTCAGGGGCAAAGTACAAATGATGGCAAGGTACGAAGCTGAGCCCCCAGATCCAGCAGCCCCTGAACACCAGATCTGTGGGGCCACCGGGCTGTTTCTGTCCAGACCTTCCTTGCAGCAGAACCACTTAGGTCTGAATATCCTAGTTCCTAGGTGCTACCGCTTCTCCCAAGCATAGCCCCTTCCTTTTCAAATACATGAAAGGAATCCAAGAGTGAGATAACAGATTTAAAGTTCCCCTCTTCCTACAGAACACACCCAGGAACACAGTTTCAGACGCAACCAACCTGATGTCACAGAAAGCAGTAGCTGAGCCTAAAACCCGAGTTCAAGGACCCGTTTAACGGGCTGAGTTTGTGTCTTTCCCTCAGCTGGCGGAGTAAATTTAAACTTGCATTTAATGCCTTTTTGATTTGTTTAACAGCTGCAAACATATCAGAGCTAATCTTCACCATTTCCATTACTTATGGGCATGATTTCAATATCATACTCCCTGTAATGGTGTTTCTATTTTCTCAATAAATGGAAAAATAACTCCGTAAATCAAAGGGTAAGAATTCCCCAGGAGGAGCAGCTGCACTAGGGGAGACAGGGTGACCTGAAGCCCTTCGTGAACCTGCAGTTGAAGGGGGCTGGCGGGTTTTCCCTCCTTCCCAGCGCTTTTCACCAACACTCCCCAAAAAGGGTTGCATCTTGGGCACTTCCTCCAAGCATCTGTTGTGAGCTGATTTATTTGCGGGTTTGGGGAACCAAGTCTTGGTGGAAATCTTGGGGTGTCCTGAGATTGCCCCATCAAAGGTCTGTAATCAGGATGTGCAGGGGGTTCCCAGTCTCCAAGCCAATGTTTCCTCCAAGCGAGGTGCATAGAGAGATCTGCAGAGAGAGATCTGGGGTGGGGATTGAACCCCAACAACTCTTCTGCCTCCCACCCCGTTTTACCAGTTGACCTCAGTAGGCACCTCACAGAACACACCTTAGGAAAACACCAGGTCACCTTTGGGGGGAGACACTAGACGGGGTGCTGCCACGAGCGGAGTTCCTGTCCCAAAAGCTGATCTTTCTGAAGAGTGTCGGGGTTCTATTTCCACTCACTTCCTAGTCCCTGAGTACTTCATACCCAGCAGGTCCAAGGCCAAGTTCACCCCCACCTCCCCAAATCTTCTGTGGTCACATCAAATCTATGACATCGTTAACCACACAGACTTTATATTTGGAAATCTTTCCCTCCTCTGCCTCAAATTCTTATGTGCATTAATTCTGTACTGCTCCTTCCCCAAAATCTCAAAGCCTCTTCCTCTCTTTTATTATCCAGACTTGGAATTCTCATTTTCTGTCACTTAAACTATTGTACCGACCATGGAGGGTCCTGGCTGCTGAGACCCCCACAACTCTAAGTCCCCAGTCTTCCTCTAGCAGAGCAGCCCATCACGGAACACCAGTAATTTGTTGTCTCTGAAAGAGGAGGCAGACTCTCCCACATCGGTAAATGCTGCATTTTCCCCTTGATTTTTAGCTGAGGAAGAATTCCCAGTTTATAGCTCCATGCCTTTCTTAGAAACATGCTGTTCCCTCCTAAGGGAAGTAAGATAAGTTATCTTCATAAAAATCCAGAATTTGGAATATGTTGGGCTCTATCAGAGAACCCATGTCCAACCAGGTACTTTCCCTGCATTAACACCCTGTTTTTTATAACCAAAGTGTGGCGTGCCTGAACAACCTCGCCCAGCCATCCATTGCACATGAATACCTTGATGTAGAGTGAGCCTCCAGCCTCTCTTAGCCTTTCTCCTTTCATCTATATACTGTGTAAACGTAGCCTTCATGCATAAAAAGAATCGAAACCACATGCTAATAGAGACTGGGGAGAAGATGGGCAGCCTTAAGCCAAGATTTAGGAATTCATAGAGTAGAAATATTAACCCCATACCACTAAGGATCTAAGTTTGGGCTGCCATCCCAGCATGGCTTGTTATTTGACATTTATATATCCTTTCACAAAATGCATATTCAAAACATCTGTAAGAGGAGGGCAGAATTATCGCTTCCAGTCAACCGATTAGCAAAAATAAGAACCAAATTATTTTAAGAAATGTGAATTTGAGCTCACAGAATTCTGCTTCAGCCTCTGAGCCAGAGCAAGTTCTTTAATAAGCACTTATTTCCACCCGGACATCATCTGCAGGACATTCTCAGAAGGGCAGCACAGAGGACAAAGAACTTGCCTTCATGGATCTGTAACTTAGCCTAAAAGACACCAGCACCCTCCAACTCACCAGTCAAATCACCAGGCATATCACACTGACTTCAGGGTTTAAGTAATTATCTAAAAAGGGAAAAGGTTAGCCAGAAGGAACTGTCCATTTTTAAGCACCTATCCTTTATTAAGGATATTATTATTAACAACCCTGGAAGTACATATTGCTCCCAATTAAATAAATAATGCTATGGGGGCCCAGGGTCACCAGGTGGACTCTTCCCCCCACCCCAGTAGTAGTTGCTGTATCTGTTCCCTTAGATCTTACTCAAAACTCACGCCCTTCCCCTACCACGCTGCCTCCCTCTCACAATGGGAAGCCTCAGCTCCTGTGCAGGCAGGGCCAGAGGCACAGAGACCAGGTTCCTGGTCCATACTTGGCCACATCTACAGAAACGCATCTATTGCAAAGACATCCATTTGCACCTGTTAAGGACAGGTGCCACCCGGCTCTGGGTCAGCCATCCAAACAGCCCAGCCCCTCAAGTACTATCATCTCTGACTCAGCATTCCACTGGCAAGGCGCTTCCTGCAGGGGAAGCTGCAGCCATCAAGCTGAGATGTTGTAAATGACACTTCGGGTGAGGAAGGGGCATCAGATTGTCAAGCAGGAGTCCTCCAAAGCTGAACTCCATGCTGTTAGTCCTGCTGGGAAGCATCTCACCCTTCCCTGGCAAAAGCAAACAGCAGTGTTCTTCCCTGTCTGTGCTCTTTCCACAGACTGCACATAACACATACACAAAGAGCATGCACCACTCATAAACACACTGCACACATCAGACATAAGCAAAAATGCACATAACACATGCACCACACACATGAAATACATGCAACACACAACTCACAGATACAACACAGAGCTTAGACACAACACAGAGAAATGTGCAGATACATCGCACACAAATACACACAAATTGCATGTGACACATATATACACAACACATACAACTCGCAAGCAGAAAACACAAAAAATGCATGCTGCACACATACCACATACTGTGCATGCACACACACACTTACAAGGTTGAGTCAATCCAGTCACAATCTCAATCTCATACACATCATCAATATTTCTAGCAAGTGGTGTCAGCTGAGCCTGCTTGGGGCTCTGCTTTGCCCACACTGGCTTTCCCCCTTGCCACAGACCCCAAATCAGAGGCTCACCCCTTTTGCTCTGAGGTGACATTGCTGATGACTTTGCAAAGAAAGCAAAAACTTAACATGAGTGACCTTCAACCACCTCCTATTTCCTTTCCCTCAGACTTGATTCTATCTGCCTCAACTCCATGGCCTTGTTGCCAGCCACCATGTGCACACACGCCCCTCCGAGGAAGAGTGACCCTTACCCCCGCATCCAAGACTGGTGGATCCACATTACTCCAACTCCAGGCCCTATGCCACCTCTCACGGTGCTTGTTCCCTAGCCACTGCTTCACGGCTCCCTTCCCTCCACGACCACCTGTCCCCATCTTGGCCTTCCCTTCCCTTGCATTCTGCTACAGCCACTCCCTTTTGCCCCTCTCTGTTCACAGCCAGGCTCAGAAGGGTGCACTGTCTCCTCCCAGGTTCCCTCAGCTAACCCTGACATCACCCCTTGGTCACTGTCCCCAGGCTTGCTGCCTTCTGGGGCCTCTCCTTCTTTGGGACTGGCACCACCTGTCCAGCTCCCAAGCCAAAAACTGGGGTCCACCCTGATATCACCTGCTCTCTCTCACCTTTCTCTTCCCAAAGCCATTTCATTTCTGCACCCTAAGTAACTTTTACACCATCCCTTGCTCCCCACAGACACACCCTCGACTGAAACTAAGATCTCCATTAAACCTCCCTGGCCTTGAGATCTGCTTATTCATCTCCTCGACTGCTGCCAGCCCCTTCCAGTCTGTCCTGTATGTTGCCCCTGAACATCTTTCTAGAATTCTCACATGATCCCCTACTCATATTTATTTCCAATTTCCCATCACTGTGCTGAGGATCTCCTTGCCATACCCTCTATGACCTGGCTTCTGAATCACTGTCCAAGCAACCCCTCCCCACTCCCTGCCCCTCAGGTACATACAAGCAGCCAGTGGCCAGGGTTGGACCAAGATCACATTCAACTACAAGACGCAAGCCCCACCAAGTTAGAGAAGTTACCTTCTGATAGTGTTCACCAGGCCAACTTAAGTCATAGGTCGGGAAAAAATGGAAGGAAAATATGCCCCCAGGCCAGGGAAGTCTCTGCCTTTTTATAGATACGAGTTTTGCTCAGAAGGATTCTTCGGTCAAGTGTCCCTGCAGCCCTGGACATGCATCCACATGGTTTGTAGGAAAATAAATAGAGATTTGAGTCATCTCCTCTAACTTAGAGCTTCACAAACAGTAAACTGAAGTGAGCAATAGAAGCAAGGAAGGAGAGGCGATGCCCAGCGCTTTCATCTGGAGAGGGCTTTCGGCGGGCCTGTCTGAGATCTGCTGGCGGTGTCGTTCCTGGCTGGCTGACTGTGATTCCTGTTTCCTGTCACAGTGCAAGGAGAGTGGCTCTAAAATGAGGTGCATGCCTTCCAGAAGTCGCTGGATCTCAACTGGGTGTCCCAGTTAAGATTTCCGTGCCACTGAAATTCCAATCAGAGTTATTTGGCCACAGACTCTCACAGCAGTATTAATTATCCTTCTCATTAGGATGACTTCTTTTTACTACAAGAAGTCAGCATTCCAAATGTGACATTTGTGTTGATTACAAAATGAAATCGCCGGTCCATTTAATTAACTTTTGCTGTAAATATTCAGTGGTTCACTAGTGTCAAGGGGAAGATGGGAAAGGCAAAAGCAGGAGCAGCAGCCAGAGGAACCTGGCCGATGGCACTGACTGGACAGTCCATGCTGCTGTCTGAGGCGTCCCCGTTTGGCGACTCCCGAGGCGTCAGAACCGCTTGGGTATTTCACAGGCTCAGCACATCTCTGTTCCGGCTTCAGAGCTTCAGAGCGTCTGGTAGAATGTTCTCAGGCGGGGGTCATGGTGGCAGCAGTGTGGACTCCAGGAGCTCCTGTGCAAGGTGTCCATCTCAGCACACCTGCAGCCTCCGCACCGTCTCCTTTGACTCAAAAAGACTCCCTAAGACTCATTTCTGCTCACTGTGCTGAAGGACTTGTTTTAAGATACAGGTTTTTTATAGTTCAGGCGTGGTGAGGCCAGCATATCAGGAACTGAAAAGATGATTAAAAAGACATTCCCAGGAGGAGGGGGCGGGGCCACAGCACGGGTGGTCAGGAGCCGTGGGCCTGGAGGGCAAGAGCCTTTGCTCTGTGGTTCCTGCAAGAAGGAAAAGCTAAGACCAGGTAAGCAGACATAGGGTTGACACAGAATAATAAATAAGAAATAGGGGCCTCCCTGATGGCGCAGCAGGTTGAGCGCTACACGGTGAAGCATCTGCGGTGCAGCAGCGTGAGCTCGTTCCCCGCCAGGGAGGGGACCCACATGGCGCAGCAGACCTCTCCTGCCTCACCCGCTGCTCCCCTCAGCAGTGTGTTTCAGTCAGTCTGCCTGTTCTGCTCCCCGCTCTGTCTCTGGTGAATCCTCTCACCGCCCACCCCCCACCATGCCTCTGGTCTATATCCCAGTTCTGTATGCATAAATAAATAAATCTTTAAGAAATAAATAAGATAATGATAAATATGTCAAAATATATGTTATAAATATAATAATAATAGTAAACGTAGGGTTGACTCACTAAACTTTGAGGCAGAGGGACTCACCTGAGTTGTCTGACTCCTGGCCTTGGGATGACTATCAGGTAGGTAGGTCTAGAGGGGAGGAGCCCACAGAGGTGGGGAAGGGAGTCTGTGGGCCCGGATGGGTCCCACGGGAAAGCCGTCTCGCAGGTTAGTCCCCAAGCAGCTCCAGAACTGGCTCACTCTGGGAGGGCAGTCTCTCCAGCCAAAAAGACCCCAAGATGTCAAGTGATCAGAAACCCGATAGAAAAGCAGGATTAGAATTATTCATGTAGACCCTCAGACTCTAAAAGAAATCATTTCGTTGGGTTTACCAGCGACCTGGAATATTCTTTGTGAAGGAGTCTTTGAGAAAGACCTGGGGCACCTCCAGCAGCCTGGTGGTTAAGGAAATGCAACATCGCCACCTACTGCCGAAAAGGAGGATCTCGACGAGCACTCAGAATCTAAAACAGAGTTGGGTTGTTGTTTTTTTTTAAATTTCCAGTTTGAACCCAAATCATCAACATCTCCCATTTCCCCAGACGTCTCCCCGGCCCCCACAGTGCTCCTGGCGGCACGTCGCCTCTGAGTGCAGAGTGAGCTGTCTGAGGTCTGCTTTTTTCTGGGCATTTCTGACTTGCCAGTTCCCTAGCGCAGATGGAAAGTTCAAGATCAGTTGAAACATCCAAGGTTACAGAACAGTAAATGACAGGCCTGAAACTCACAGGGCTTTCCAGCCTGCGTCTTTGTGATAAAGGTTAACAGGAGGCTGCTTTCTAGTTTCTGTCAAGCGGAGGGGCTTTTTTCTCTCCGTGTCAGAATACACTTGCTATGAGCCCTCCCTGCCTCTGGTACAACCAGACAGTGCAGAACTCTGTGGAAATGAATAATGTTGCCAAAGACCGGCTCTCCCCCTCCTTTCAGTTTCCTGTGACTAGCAAGTTGCAAAGGGGCGTTTCCTTACTGCACCACTGAGGAGAAAGCTGGGAGCAGAGAGCTGCATGACTTCTCTCCTTGGTGCCCCCAAATCAGAACAACTGCAGTGAAGACGTAGGGTGTTCCTTTGAGATTTTAAGTTATTTCAGGCCCAACAAACTTAGAATCAGAACTATCATCCTGTCACCAGTGGCCCTCGTGTGGCCGAGACGCCCCTGCTTCTACTCTGGTTTAGGGTTCAAGGTAATAAGCAGCTTTGTTGTTACAACTTCCCGTGTAGACGTGAGGGGCGGGGGCAAGACCCCTAGCCTGGGATTTTCTGGTATTAGGAAATTATTCCTCATTTCTTGCCCCCTCCTGCATTGTCGTTACTGGCCAGCAGGGACTCCCACCAGTTGACCGTGGCTGTCCTTGCACAGATGCTCGCTAAGCTCATGTTCGTGGCCGACTGGACTGACGCTGGGGTGCAGGAGTGAAGGTCTGTGGATTGGTCCTCAGGGAGTTAGCAAACCTTATAATAGAATGTGCCAAAACGTAGACAATCACGGGGGTGGGGTGGGGGGCAGCGCAAGCAGAGGGATACCAGAGATGGGGGCAGACCCTGCCCTGAGGGGACATCCAGTGGGGTCACTGGACAGCCTCTGTGTGGGCTCCCAAGTGAGGGCCAAAGGGAGCAGGGGTCGGGGTGTGGAGGAAGACCCTTGAGGGCATGAGAAGAACAGTGTAAACAAAGATAGAAGCAAGATGCATCTGTAAGGGCCACACCTGGGAGTCTCCCCTGCCCTGGCTTTCCTCAGAGTAGAACAGGACCCCAGTCTTCGGCCGCCTTTCCCTCCCTCCCCTCCACAGTGTTCTATTCCTTCTGCTCCCTCCTCTACCTGTCCTCCTCCACTTCTTGCTCCCTCCTTGTCAGCCCTGCTCTTTTCCTCCCCTGCTTCTCTCCCTTTCCCACCCTCACCGCCTCCCTCCCTGCCTTCCTTCCACTTACTTTGCTCTTCTATCACTTACCGAATGCCCTTTACAACAAATGTAACTTTCTAAAGGAAATCAACTTTACCTTTTTTTGCTTTGAGATGCAACACAGCAGGGCTTTTCCAGTCCATTTAGCGATATGCAAGTTGTGTATGTTTACAGCATCTCTGAGGCTGCTGCATGGGGACTATGCTAAGAGGCTTTGTAACAGAAAATAAGCATGACCTCAAACTCTGCAGGCAGGTGTTTTGTTTGGTTGTGAAGGGGGTGGAGGTAGTAGAGACCAACCAGTGTACACAGTCCTAGCTTTGTGGGGAAGACCCTACTGTACTTGGCAAAAATCTGGTAGTCTCTCAAGTGATGAT
Organism: Galemys pyrenaicus; assembly: GCA_019455555.1. Taxonomy (NCBI): domain Eukaryota; kingdom Metazoa; phylum Chordata; class Mammalia; order Eulipotyphla; family Talpidae; genus Galemys; species Galemys pyrenaicus. The sequence goes on from JAGFMF010011694.1 coordinate 5,554,465, forward strand.
AATTTTACTATGTCTGTTACTTGAAAATATCTACTAATATCTCGAGTTACTCCATATTCACACACAAGTGTAAATGAACCTGTATTGTGATAACAGCTTCTGCGCACACTGGAAAATAATAGAAGATAGTATTTGGGTTTTTTTATGCATGCAAGAACTAGGGCACTCGACAGAGGTGTGGGGGGGGGTGAGAGGATTCACCAGAGACAGAATGGGGAGCAGAACAGGCAGACTGAAACACACTGCTGAGGGGAGTAGTAGGGGGAGGCAGGAGAGGTCTGCTGCGCCATGCAGGTCCCCTCCCTGGCTGGGGATTGAACTTGTGCTGCAGTGGCTGTGGGTGCTTCATAATGCAGTGACTTAAACCCCTTGCGCCACCAGAAGATAGTATTTATTTAGTCTGCAGTTAGAGTTTGCAAACAGGTGGGGAATGGGCTTGACCTACAAGTGTTTTCTTTGCTTTACACAGTATTGGTTTGTTGTTTTGGATATTGTTGCTGTGTTTTTTGTTTTAATCTGAATTAGTTTCCAGTATTTGAAAGCTACTAGATTTCTTAGGTAGAGATCCAGAGACCCACTATCTTCTTTTAGTCTGGAAAATAGAAAGAAGCCCAGGGAGATTAGGTGATTTGCCCTAAATCACATGAAGCTGGGACCAGGACCAGATCGCTAGTCTCCAAGATTCTTTCCATCACGCTGGAATCATGTTCTAGAACCGTCACACGGTGGCTTTTCATGTCACCCTCTGCACAGTTGTCCTCGTGTGTGCCCCAGCTCTACCTGGACTCCACGCCCTCCAGGGCTGTTCCTCGGAGCTTTCTCCCCGCTGAGGCTCTGCCCTTCAATCTTTTCCTCTCCCCTCACATCACGACTCTTAATCCCTTAGTGTGGTGGATTTTTAGACAAGTACAAGTACTTTATCTAATTAAAGAATTTAATAAATTTCAAAGTCAATGCTTAAGGCACATTGAATGTAAACTAAAATAATTTCAGCATGTTTCATCTTGAAAAAATCGATACACTCCATCTGGATAAAAATCCAATTCTCATTTGGCTTAATACACATTAGAACTAATATTTCTCAGTGTTAATAACCCTTACTCCAGTTCTCTGGTTTGCAGAAATCAGATCATACCTCGCTACCTTCAGGAAGATCCGCAGTAACCATTGCAAAAGAAATAAGCCCCCCCCCCCACTCAATTCAGTAGGAGAAATTATTTTTAAAAATCCGTCTCACCAAACCAAAACCAACGCCTGGAAATCTGAGTTCAGAACTGAAGCTACCAGAGGGGCGCCGCGGGAGGGGGGTCCAGTGGACCACAGTGGAAGCATAATGGTGTCTGGTCGTGGGTGGGTGTGTGACATGCATGTGAAGAAGTGTGAACCTGTCCCCTGAAACACATACAGTGTTGTAAACCATTACCTCGAAAATGATTAATAACCAAAATAAAAAAGAAAAAGGGGGAAAAGGAAAACCAGGACAGTTTTTTTCTTTCTCAAAATAGTGCAAAATATTAAGAAAGATAAACTTTTAAAACCTCACTTAACAATGGGAAGGACTAAAAGGCAATATGATGAGACCCGACGGCGTTCTACAACACTGAGAAGCAGGTGAGGGGACGTAAGTGCATTGGTCAGGCTTCGACATGGAGGGCAGGCCGGTCCTTTGTCTTGTGGGAAGGACCAACAGACTCGGCCATTCTGACCTGCTGCCAGTGGACCTGAGACGCGATGCCTCCCAAAAACAGGATCATGGAAGAACAACTGACGATGCCTCTTTCTGTTTTTCTTGGTAATTCGGAGTCGAGGCCTCGTTTTTCTCATCCTGTAGCTTGGAGAAGGGTTGTTGCCCACTTCACCCGTGGGCATTTCTGTGGTTTATTTGAAATCTTTCTCTTCCAGGTTCTATATCGAGAGCATTTCGTACCTAAAAGACAATGCTACCATCGAGCTCTTCTTTCTGAATGCTAAGTCCTGCATCTACAAGGTAAGAACGTCTCTTGCTGTTCACCTCGCCACCAGCATCTGATCGTATCGTTTGATGCTAGAAATGCCAAGTTGTTGCCCCTAAGGGTTTTTTGTTGATAGTAAATTAGTCTTTAAGTTAATTACTACAATAAATAAGATTTTTCTCAAAACTAAAACTCTCCATAGCATGAGTCCTTCTGGGCCCGTCACTGTGTTTTGGCTCTTTTGAGTTTTTTCCTTTACCTGATTTTAAGGGTGTCCTTACGCTGGCAGTGGAAACTATGGGGAAACCTAGACGACTGTCTTCCAGCAACTTAGGGCTCACAAGTTCATAGAACTTCTTATGACCAAATCCACACCATTATTGACCATTTTAGATGTGTCACTCAAAGGGATGCCACTGGCACTTAAGCAGGAATTTTTTTATGGTGTTAAGATGGACATAAAATCTACCATCATGACCACTGTTAAGCGTGCAACTCAGCAGCATTAAGTGCCTTCGCATCTTCTCCAACCCTCTCCAGAATCTTTTCATCTTGCAAACTGAAACTCTGTACCCACTAAACAATAATACTCATCCCCTCGCCCCCTAGCTCCTGGCAACAACATTCTACTTTTCATCTCTGTGAATTTGATTATTCTAGGTACCTGGTGTAAGTGGAACCATACAGTGTTTGTCCTTTTGTGAGAATGACTTATTTCATTCAGCATAATATTTTCAGAGTTCACCCATATTGTAGCACGTGTCATAACTTCTTTCCTTTTCAAGGCTGAATAATATTCCATTGTATGTACTTACCATATTTTGCTTATCTATCCATTCATTAATGAGTACTTGGGTGTTTCCATTTTTAACTATTATGACTAATGCTGCAGTGAACAGGGTATACAAATATCTATTCGAATCCCTGCTTTCAGGTCTTTGTGGAAGTGGAATTTTCTTTGTGGAAGTGCAGAATTTTTCATGCAGTAATTCTGTTTTTTATTTTTTGAGTAATTTCCACACTTTACACAATGGCTAGACCATTCACATTCCTACCAAGACTGCAGAAAGGTTTCAGTTTCTCCATATCCTCCCATACTTGTTAGTTTCCTTTTATTTTTAGTCGTAGTTATCCCCCTGGTATGCAGTGATATCACATTGTGGTATTGATTGGCATTTTCTTTATGGTTCATGATATTGAGCATCTTTTCACTTACTCTGAGACCGTTTGTTCATCATTTTTGGAGAAATGTCTTTTCAAGAGACAATTCCAACTGAGTGGGACAGCCTTTGCATTGCATCCAGGTCTCATATGTGCTTGTAGTGTCCCTTTTCACTGGGTGACCCAGAATATCTGCACCCCTTTCCAGCACACACCCTGTCCTGGGAGGCTTGGCTCTGTAGGTTGGCCACGCATCCTTCATGTTGTGTGCCTGAATCGTCACAGCACCTCTGAGAGGGGTACCCTTTTGCATCCCTGTCTTCCCTGTGAGGAAGCTTAGGCACAAGGAGGGTGTCACCAGGCAGTCACATAGCTGTGAACAACAGCCTGAGTGCAGGTTGCGGAGTTCGTTACAGGGCACACCCGCCTTAGAGAGGAAAATGCACCTGCAGTGCACAGAACGTCACAAAACTCTTATAAAGCGGTCAGTGGTTGTATTTGAAGGAGGCTGAAGCAACTCAGCTGCCTGTATTTTCACATCTGACTAAATCCAGTGTGGGGGAATTGCAATAATCCTCTAAACATTAAAAAACACACACAGAGTTGAAATGGTCTGTCGGCTTTCACTTTTCCTTTAATAAGTACTTCTAGCATATTCACTGCACAGAATAGTTCCCCCCAGGATAAATATTTAACATAATAGAGGATCAGGTAGTGACCACATTCAAGTTTGGTAAAGGCCCTTACTTGGTGACAGTTGCTGAGCCAGAACTAACATGGGCATCAAACCCTGAACACTCAGACTATAAAATATCTTGGTGTTTTGCTGAATGGAGGGAAAAGGATACCAAATGCAGTTCTAGGTACCCAGAAATTCCTTTCCCTCTCTAAGCCCTTGTTTTCTCATCATGAAATAGAAATAATAATTCCTACCGAACATACCTCACAGATGTAAGGGTGTCCGAATGGTTTTGCTTAATGAATGTGAAAGCACTTTGAAAAAGTGCAAGGATAAAAGGCACACACTGTCCACCAGGTGGCAAACTTGGGCAGCAAATGCCTGGAAAGTCATGGAAGGGATGAAATTGTGCAACTTGGGCAAGGAAATAGTTGCCCCAGTCGTGCTTGGACAGAAAAAGATCAAGAGAGAAAAATAAGTTCTAACTCAGAGTTGTTCAGTTGTTCAGTTCCATATGGTAACAAGTACGGAGCTGGAACTTCTGAACCTGGTGCTCACAGAAGACTCTAGAAATCATGGGAAATAGAAGCGAATAAACAAACCCTCAGCACTTAGCACAAATTCCCCAGGAGGAGATGCTCACACATCAGAGCCACGGTCAGGGCCCAGGTGCCGACAGCAGCAGCTCACCTGCTGACCTGCAGAACCACACTGTGTTATCCTGGACCCCCAGAATCTATACTAGCATGTGATCATACAGATGATTTCGGGGTGACTTTTAAAGCCTCGAGAGGAGACCAGATAGCACCACAACATCATCCCCTCCCGTCATCAAAAATAATAGTCTCATGTGCTTAAATTAACAGGGTTTATTTTAAAATGTTCACACACCTTATTTGAGCCTCATGAGTGAGGTAGAGTGGGAAATGCCAGCTTTCCAGAGGGAAGAAACATGCAGAGAGGTTAAGGGATTTACTCAAAGCACCCGGAAGCAAGCGTTACCTGTTGTCTCAGGAGAGAGGAAGGCCCTGGAGCAGAGGGACAGTGATCAGCGTGTATAATAAAAAGACCTATCCACACCTTCTCGGGAAGACTGAGAGAGAGAAAGCATCACAGTACTCAGCCCTGCCCCAGGCTCACCTCCAACTTCATGGTGGAGCAGCTGGCTTTGGTTCAGAGCTGTTTATCTTGGCTGGAGTTTTTTGTGACATTCCCTCTGCCCTCTGGCACCTTGGAGGCCTTAAAGAGTCCAAGGGCTAGGCCAGACAGACCCTCTGAAAATGATGCTGGCACCAGAGACTTGGGTTGTAAACCAAAGTACAGGTAAGCCAGGTGCGGTAAACCATTGGCTCACGGCCTGTTTCTTGGGGAACAAGTCCTGCAGTATATCAGAAACTAAGTTGTTCAGGTAAAATGAGCTGTTTATTCCTGCTTCCTCCAAGTCCTTATATCTTTCACTTTTTGAAGCATTAATAGCTAGTTATTTTATCAAAGTCATCTGTGATATAGTTAAACATCAAATGGTTCCAAGAGATTATGTAAAGGAGACCACTCCCCCAAGTCCTGCCACTTTTCAACTATTTTAGCTGCTGCTAATTGGCCCAGGGTGTTATTTCTTGATTTATTCATTTTAGATTTTTTTTTTTTAATTCTTGTTAAGACAGGTATGAACTAATTTATCCTGCATAACCACCCACAGTCCCCACTCCCTTCCCCATTCTGGTGATAGTGCAGTTCTAAAGGAAAGCCACCACCTTCAGCTTTGCATTGTTATGACTCATTCAAGTAGCAGTTATGATTCTGTTTTTAAGACAACCAGGTCTTTTGGATTTTTTGTTTTGTTACTTAAAGGTAATAATTGCTTTGCTGTTACCTGTTTGGTTTCCATGTTTGTTCGTTTTCCAAAAGCTTCATCATACAGATTCCCCAGTGCCCACTTGTATTAATTTCCAGATGCATCGGGCAATTCATCAGTTCCTCCCTTTGCTTTGGTTTTTTGTCCTTACTACCTTTGCTTTTCCTGAGAACTTCCTTTTGCAGCCTCCATCCTCTTGCTTCAGGGCCTCCTCACAGCCCTGGGCCAGAGATTCCCTCCCCACCCTGATTTTCCTTTACTCCCGTCTGGAGTGCGTTATCTTGTTTCCTGTATCCCTGGTCTTCCCAAGCTCTCTTTTTCTCCATTGTCTCTGTAGAATATCCTGCAGCAAACCCAGAGAAAATGTATATAGGAAGTAAAGTGTTTGGAGTTCTTATATATCTGGAAAAATACATTCTACTTTCATATCTGATTAATGGTTTGGCTGGATATGGAAATAGAGAATGAAGATCTCTCTTGGAATATCGAAGTTGTTGCTTCAGAATCTTCAGGAGCTGCTCTGGAGTGTCCTGTGTCCTAGACATTGCCCATGGAGCCCTCCCCCCAACCCCCCAAAGGTGTCTTTTAGGCTCTCCTCTTTATTCCCCTTCATCTGAAATCGCAGGTTGCTTTATCCGGAAGTAGCTCTTTGTGATCCATTGTGCGATGTGTTCTGTGGGCACTTGCAGTCTGGAGATTGCTTTTCTCCGGTTCTGGGCAGTTTTTTGTTGTCATTTCTTTGATGACATCTTCTATTTTCTCTGTGCTTTTTTAAGATGTTTTGCTTCACTAAGGTGACAGGTTGTTGATGGGAAGAAAATGTGTAACCAGGGGATGGACAAAATTCATTTAGAAATATGTCTGCTTCCGTGGAAAACCTCTTGGGAATTCTACCCCCAGGGTGTTGTTTTCCTTGGGAAGGGATACAAGAGAGCAGAGGCCTCCTGCCAAGGCTCCCAGTCTTCTCCCTCCATGGGTGTGGTCTCCTGAGGCACCAACCTGGAGAGGCTCTGGGTCAGGCCAGTGGGAGGCTGTGGGCTCTTCACCCTGGGCAGAGGCGACTGGAGTCTGATCTCAGCTCATCCCCATTTTAGACCACAGATTGGAAGCCCACCTCTCAGAGTTCTCCACCGACAAAGTGAAGTTGCTCTTAAAAGTTGGTCACCCCAATAATTTTTGAAAGCTTTGCAAACAAGCACTAGGTCATAAATTGCCAGGTCTGTTTAGTTTCTCAAGGGAGGGACTATAGATCTTTAGGCTACAAGGGAAATAAAGAGATCTGAAAGCCAGCGCCCAGTCATCACAGCACACACATCAGTGTGCCTCCCGTGCGAAAAGACTGTACGTTCTCTCAGTTCAACTCAAGGAGCCTCTTGATACTCAAAAGATTTACACCAGGTGAATGCGGGACTGTGAAAAAATTTAGTTGCGTTGGTACAAATGTTCTGTGTTAACTGGATAACTCTTCCCAGGCCTGAAGGGCTTCCTCACATATACTCTCTAAGCTATATTAGTCACATTTAAATCATGCTTGATCTCAACACTTACCTTGTCCAACAGTGATTAGCAGAGAAACAGATTCCGTCTGAAACAGGCTACCGTCTGAAGATAAACTGACACATCCTCTTTGAGTTGAAGGAAAAGTAATTTGAACCTTCTTCTGAAAGGTGTTTGATGATCACTTTCCATGACTATGATGAACTAGGCACATAGCTGTGCTCCTGAAATTTTTAATTGACAATTTTCCAATCCCAGAAGCACTGACTCACCTTTGTCTTGGGAAATTACCCTGTTTGGTGCCTACCCGTACCTACTAAAAGAAGAGCATGTCTAAAAAAGAAAAAGCTAAAATGTCCCATTTTATTTGAGCTGAGGGTCTTGTCTAGCTTTTTCTGAGATAGCCACCTTGGTATGGGAGCTTCACATATATTATAGTTTAAATAATCGCCCTTAGGCCACGTTTGCCTCTTAGGCCTATCACTCCTGTTGAAAAGAAATAAGTGGTCTTTATCCGAGATCTTCAAGGAACTTTGCTAATAAGTGGGTGATATCATCATGTCTGAAGATGAGAGAAACAAAGCCCAGAATCACACCCCATCAGACAGCACAACCACCATAAATGTTAGCCTCCGACTTAACAGAAGCCTGCCTTTATCGCTTCGTTTGATGATTGTAGCTGTAGTGTGTGCCAAGTGGTAGACCCTGGCAGGCAGGAAGAACAGAGAGGGGCTTTTATCCTCAGCCCTCTTGAAACAGACTTGCATAGAGTCATCACCTCAGCGGTGCCCTTGACCGCTAAAGAGATTCCTCGGGATGGTGATATGGGGCGATCCACAGAGAGTAAGAGAAATCCTTGTGCCATGAAAAGAGCCCAGCAGCCCCGCGTGCATGGCATGAACCCCAGGGATCATTAGACAAACATGAAGTGACTTGACTGATGAAAAACTGGCAAGGAGCTAAGAAAGAGGAGTTGTGCAAGATCACATCACCCTCGCCCTGCACCGCAGACCCTGTCTGCCTGCAGCACCTTCAGGTAGTCATTATGAGTTGGGCAATGAGGCTGAGCAGCTGCAGAGGCACGGGGAGGCCAGGTGTGGGCATCCAGACCCTCTGTGAGTGTGTCCATGGTAACCAGGATGCACACAGGTGTTTACACACACACACACAGAGACACTGCTGCCAATCACTTTGAAAACTTATGTCCTACTAAAGATTCCTGTAAATGTTTAAAATCCTGAAGAAGAGGCAAAACTAAAGAATAGAGGCCAAACACCACAAATCAGAAAGAATCATAGACATGGTGTTTGCAGTTTTATTGTTTCCAGTCACATCTACATTTATGTCTCACTAACCTCAGTAAAATCATTGGAAAAGAAATTGGTATCTGCCAGTCCATTAAGGAGGCGGAGGAAGCTCATGTTGGTCAAATGATTGATGCAGTGTCCCAAGGATGTTGGGGGGTTGGAACTAGAACCTGAAAATTTCAGGTGAGAATAAAAAAGATCTTAAGGAGGATGGCAAGGAGCTATAATCTTTAGACATTTTTATGGGTAAAAAGAAGATGGTCACAGTTGGTGAGGATTCCTGGGGAGCCCTCAGCTAACCCTCAAGCTGAATGAACTTTGTGAAGTCCATTCTCACTGAAATCTCATTATATTATGATCTTCTGTTATAATTATCTCATTCATCTTACATGACATTGCAATTTCTGTAATTCCTGACCGCGAGGGATGCCCTCCATTATGACGGTCAGTTCAGTGTAAACCACCCCCCAGGCTCCAGCCAAGGATTGTGAAGAGCCCCTCGGCTCTCAGGACTTTGGAGAACATCCGTCTGTCCATAACACCTGCACTTGAGGGTCTCGTGGGGCTCTTTGCTTAGAACACTTGGAGCCCCTCAGGTGGAAATCTCTGAGGCTATTGTAAGCTTGAATGCTGCTGATAAATGACCTCATGCCTCTTCAACCAGGACCGATCACTGGGAGGAAGTGGTACTAGTCTCCCCAGCCCTGCTCTGAACTCACATGCTCACACCTGCACACAGTCCTGCTTTGTCTCGCTGCACCATTTCTGAAAAGATGGAAGAAAGTGACATACACCAAATTGCTATAGTAACTACTAAGTATCACATGTTCCCTTCTCCCAGCATCTCCCTCTTATCAGTGGGCCTCAAGAGAAAAATCACTGCGTGCTCACCAGAGCACCCTGGAGTCCCAGGGGTGATTCAGGCTCAGCAAACAGCCCTGCAGACACCCCTCCTCAAGTGGTTCTAGGAGCACAGGGACATGGGGGTGTCACACCACCAGCATCTGCAGAGTGGCAAGTGGGAGACACCAGTAGATTTTCTATGAAGGATCCCCTGTCTGCCTTCTTTCCTGTTTCATCCCCAGTCAAGGGAAAACTCAGCACACCACGAAAATAGGACTTTTGCACACACCGCTGTGATCACATTCAGTGCATTTCTTCTGCTTGAGCAGAAAGACGGGAAAGAAGCCCCGCTGGATAGCTAGCGCAGTCAGATGAGAAAGCAGCACATCCAGCCTCTTCATAGTATGTAGCAGAGCACGGTTCTGACAGGAAGGTCCCAGAAAATAGTAACTCCTCAGCTTCCAGGATTCAGAGTGCGGTGGGCATAGTGTGGTGTGGGCAGAACTGCAGCTGCAGGCCATGGCAGTAGAGAGTTCCAGTAAACCCTCCTGACACAGCCAGGTGTAGGGGGAAAGAATTTGAACAGGAGATGCCAGGGAAATGGGCAGAGACCGCAAGGTAGGGAAGTATTGCCTTAACCACTAGGAATGTGTCTTCCCCTCACCCCCTGTTTCTAGACTGTTCCTACACACCCTCTAGATCTCTGTACTGACTCCTCTGAGGACTGACAACTAGGTGATTCTTAAACTCAGTAAACTTTATGGAAAGGGCAAGAGGTAATAACGGCGCTTTTCCATCGGGTCGTACAAATGTGCTATGTCTGGGCCACTTCATTCTTTTCTCTTAGACTCACCACATTTGAATCTCAGTTTTTAATATCTTCACTGGGAAATGGTTAAGGTCAGAAAAGGTACAAGTTCAGCCCAGTTAGAGGTGTAAGCTCCCTCTCACTATGAGAACAAATATGATGACAGGGAACCTGGATACATCAGCTTAGACATTAAATTGTGAGTTCTCAGTAGTTTTACTTAGGATAATCATTTATTATTAATGTTCACCACCAGATTAGTGTCCAACAGTTCCTCCTGAAAAATGCATAATAGAATGTGTAAAAGAAAAAACCTCCCTCCATTTTTCCCACCTCTGCTCTCTCCCCCCACCTCCAACCCCAGCTATAGATATTTTCATTTAGCAAATGAGTTGAACAAGAAATCAAAAGTATCCGAAACAGTTTCTCGCTGATAGTCGGCTTTGAGTTGCCTGCTAGGTAAACCTCTCCATGGATGTTAAATATTAGCCCACTGTTGACCATCCGCTGCAACACGGGTGTGAATGTTTGACAGAGGCACACACCGCAGCACACTGGCAAGGATACACGAGCGTGTTCAGGAAGTTGCTCGGTGGGAATGGAAACTAACGTAGGAACACGGTGAGAGCAGAAATGAGCCATTGTGGAAACCTGGACAGTGTCTCTGTTAAATCATTTGTACACTGTTAAATGATTTACGTTCTGATGGGACCCGGGAATCCCACAGCTGCAATTCCAGGCATTCCTGCACATCCCAGCACTGACAGTCCGTATCAATTACTGTGGCCATGAAGCTTTTTGAGCTGGTTAAGTATGAAGAATTATTGTTCCCGATTCTTCCATATGTTCTTGTTAGTTCTTTTAGTCCACACTTCCAAACCGTGTAGCAAATGTTATTATCCATCTTTGAAATTCCTAAGCCTGAAAGAGAGCCCAAACGACTTTCCTTTCTCAAAAGATACAGGCTTGCTCAAATGCATTGTTTTCAATGAAAGGGGTCAATTCTGAACCACAAAAAATAATTAGAAAAGCCATGAATCAGAATTCAGTTTATAACTCAAGTGAACACTCTGTCTTAGCTGACTTCGATGACGGATGTGGTTCTGAGAATCAAGCCCTTCCTTGCTGAGTGGGGGGAATGCATGCCCATAGGGAGGTCACATGTTGGACAAGAGGCGGGAGGGCTGCTCCCAGCCCCGCCGCTGTCATTAAAGCCTGTGACTCTGGGTGAGTCCCTTCACGGTTTGGAGTCCTGTTCTCCATAGAAACAGGGGCTGAGCTGGCCAGTCTGTGCCAGCTCTAACTTTCTGTACTCCACTCACCCACTACAGAATCCTATAATATTAGGGAAGGAAAGAAAGGTGGGTATTTTTGTACTTAAGCATGACAACAAAAGTACCACATTAGTTAATGTGATTATTATTCTTGTGTGTCAGTGGGCTCCGGAACTCCCTTTTTCTTTAAATGTGAACCGCATGTAAAATACAACGTTGTGCCCTTGGCAGTTTGTTAGGGCACTAGATCTCTTAAGTGCTTTACCACCAAATAACAAAATCCAAGCACACACACACACACACACGGACACCAGGAAGCTTTTGGAGATGAATATGTCTATTTTTTTAAAGATTTATTTATGCATACAAGAGCTGGGGCACAGACCAGATTCGAGGAGGTGAGAGGCTTCACCAGAGACAGAGCGGGGAGCTGCTATGCCATGTGGGGCCCCTCTGTGGCAGGCGGCAGGGATCGAACTCGTGCTGCAGCGGCTGCAGCCTGCTTCACAATGTGCCGCTCAACCCACTGCGCCACCAGGGTGGCCCCACAAATATGTCTATTACCTTGAATGTAGTGATGGTGTCACAGATGCATAGATCCAAACTCATCAGATTGTGTACAATGAACAGCTGGGTTTCTTTTTTATTTATTTTCAATCTTACCTCAATAAGACTGGTAAGAAAAAAAGAGAGAGATGAATTGTATACATTTTGAAAAACATAGATATTGGACTTTTTTCAAATGCCAAAGAGAAGTTTCCATTCCTTTAAGAACATGCCCCTATTCTTAAAGATCACGGTTAAATATTTGGGAGAACTAGTGGCCCAGAAGCATTTTTCAAACCGCGCCTGTGTGGTAGCGCACTGGCCCGTAGGGTCTCTGCAGCGGGAGATGGGCTCTGGGTCTGCTCTAACTCCACGGCAGCCCGCAGCCACGTGGAGCCCAGGAAAGACATGTGACTGGTGCGGCTGAGAAACTGTATTTTTAATTTTATATAATTTAAAGAGTTAGCAATCCCAAACTCCTGGTGATTAATTGGATCAACGGATTAGCGAAGGGCTGGGGATTGGCCTCTTCCTTAATTTCTCAGCAGGGTTTAAAGAAGAGGCCCTTGCGATGATTTGTGTAGGTCCAGGACTGCCTGATCATTTCTCGCTCAGAGTTACTAAAAAAGGACATTTGGGGCCAAGTGACTCAGAGGTTGCCTCTGACAACCAGAATGTTTTATTTGAGATTCTGGAGACCTCCTCAGAAAAAGAAACTGGGCCTCTTTTTAGGAAGATGCCACAAAGACGCCGTTGCTGACACAGTAGACTCAGCTCCCTTCTTGGTTTGCCTTTCAGGAGCTCATCGACGTTGACAGTGAAGTGGTGTTTGAATTAGCCTCCTATATTTTACAGGTGAGTCGTCTCCCCTCGGTCCCAGAGCTGTACTCAGAAGAGGACTGAGACTTAGCCTGCGTGGTCAGCGCCTCCAGCCGCTAGCTCGGTGTCGTCTCAATTATTCTTAGCCACATAGGAAAACTGTTTGCAAGGAAACTACATCAGAGCAGTAAATGGGGACTTCTGGTGTTCCAAATTTTAAGACAATATATTTCTACAGAGGATGTGTGTGTGTAACCTGATCCTGGGGGAAACTGAGGTCATTTGCTGACCCCATATTCTTGGGGTTTGGCACCCTCCAGTATCTGGGGAAAGGCAAGTAAATAGCAAGAAGTCATTGCCAGGAAAGACAAAGAAAAGATCTTTAGCTTATGAGAAAACAAGAACTACCAAATATTAGCAATACTGGCAGTATGAACTGAAATGATATCGTTAATTTATTAATTTATTCTGCCAACAAAGATTTATTGCTCAGCTACTGTGTGTAAGGCACTATACCAGATTCACTGGAAGTTCCATGGTTGCTGCCTCCAGAGTCTTTGGTATATAATTAGAATAAAAGAAAAAATGGCAACTTAGGAGACTGACAGTTCTACTCAAATGCACATTCAGATTCACAATTTTTAAACTTAAAAAAAAAAAAGACTAAGGCCAAGTGATAGAACCTTATGTTTTTTTTATTACAAATCATTTTCTTTATATATATAACTTTCTGTAATTTAATGTCTTGTATTCAGGTGGCAAATGCATGCATCCCTTTTAAAGTATATTCTTAAAATAGATGGGAAACTGAATTTAGCCTACAGAGAGGTCATCTTCACTATAGGAAGTATTTAAATGTCTGTCACATGGGCCTGGGCTGTTTCACTGATGTTGGACTTTTTTCTTCCACAGGAGGCAAAGGGGGATTTTTCAAGGTGAGTTTATAAAGGTGTTTGCTTAAAAATGTGTTTGGTTGCATCTCTATGAAAAGAAACAATCCTGCCTGCCCTTTGCGGGAGAGCAGTGTTACACGTTAGTCACGAGTTCCCATTCTCAACTTGCCAAGTGAAACTTCAGGCAGGGAAGCCATCAGAATAGCACAGAGGATGCCTCTGAAAGCTCAGCTGGGATCCCCGGGGTCCAGGTGGCCCTGTGTTGAGGTGTGTCAGGTTGCCAGGTGAGTTGCGAACGGCTACTGTGGTGTGACTCTGGCTGCAGTGACAGGCAGTTCTAACCCGAGGTGGGCATCTTTTTTCTTTCCATTTTAGTCCCAGCCTTCAAGGACCAAAATGCCATCCCGGGGGAGATTGTCGCATGAAAGTGTGACAAGAACAACATCCCACTGGTACTGTCCTTCCCTTCTGAATCTCGTGTGGCAGAGAATGTAGACGGGTGTAACCGCTGGAGTGCGGTGGCTGCTTTCATGACTGATGAGCGGGCTTCGGTCTTACCATTCATCACTCAGGGCAGCCTGCGGGCCGGCCGAGCACCTCTCAGTGCCACGGGGCCGTCTGTTACCCGGCTGCAGCAGGCAGAAACTGTTTGTGCTGCTCCCCTGTAAGTTGGTTGTGGCAGTCGCTCCTAAGAAACCTTTATGTAGCAGTGTGCTGCCTGGATCATAGAACAGACCAATTAGGTGTAAGCTGTGAGTTAATTAATGCTTTCTTGTGCAGACTCCACCTCTCGCCACAAGTCAGTGGTGGCAAAACACTTTTGTGTAAATTACACTTCCTAAATTATAAAACAGACCCAGACCAATCAGGTGCAGAATTGAAAAATGGACCAATCAGACTGTGAGGGTGGGGGATACCCTAGAAGAAAATATAAGCCAGGGTCAGAAGCCTGAAGCACTCATTCAGCATGTATTAATTCAGCAAAATTCATCAGACAGCGGAGGAGCAGATGGAGAAGCACGGCTTTCATGGCTGACGAGCGGGCTGCAGTCTACCACTCAGGGCAGACTGCTGGCCGGCACGGCTGAGAACCTCTCAGTGCCACAGGGCCATCCACTCCCAGGACTGGCTGCTCAAGTGACACCTTATTCCTGGGGTTCTGTTTCATGCCATTCCCCTGAGAAAGATCCTAATTAGTTCCTTCCTGAGAATCCTTTTGCTAGAAGCAAAAAGACCAAATCATACGCATAGGAAGAGTGTTGGAAATCAGCAAAATTGATATTAAAAAGAAACATAAAATATGCCTCCCTGCCATCTAAGACCATGGATGTTGGTTGGTGCTCTGAAGGATTTGCTCTGTGAACAACTCCAGGTGGCGGCCTATCTCTGCTTGTCTGGCACGAACGCTACAGGTTCATGAGTTGGTTGGCTTTTCAGGTCTTCACTTTTTTTTTCAGGTCTTTTTTGCATTTACTAGACTTCCTAGCAAAGCCTGGGGTATGTGTTCTCATTCAGATATCTTACAAAAGCAAACTATTGTTTTAAGAAACAACAGTAGGCACACGTGTTCTCTAAAGGGCCAGAAACTAAGTAGCTCAGGTTTTGCAGGCCACAGTGTCTATTGCAGTCACTCAACTCTCCCTCCCAGCACCAGAGGCACTGGAAGAATGAATCAGAGTGGCCATGTCCCAGTAAAACCTTATCAGCACAACATGAATTTCTTATAAAATTTCATGTATCACAAAGCATTCTTCTCTTGAGTTTCTTCCAACAATCGTAAAATGTGAAGGCCATTTTTAGGTATAATAGAATAATACAGATAATAGAGATACAGATAATAATAATACAGATAATAATAATACAGATAATACGGATAATAGAATCATACAGAAGGCCAGGTCCAACGAGTGGGTCTTCCTTTGCTGACCACTGCTTCTAGCTCAGTTTGAATATTTGCATGAGGAACCCTCAGTCTTTTTTTATTTGGGTTTCCCAAGTTGTTGGTATAAAGCAGAGGTAGGTCATTGAAATTTTTTGACTAGGGCTTTTTTTTTAAATTTATTTATGCATACAAGAGCTGGGGTGCAGGCCAGAGTCACAGGAGGTGAGAGGATTCACCAGAGACAGAGTGGGGAGCAGAACAGGCAAATTGATTGAAATATACTACTGAGGCAAGCAGTGAGGCGAGACAGGAGAGGTCTGCTGCGCCATGTGTGTCCCCTCCCTGGCTGGGGATTGAACTCTCACTGCTGTGCCGATGATGCTTCACACTGCTTCACAGGGAGGCCTGACTAGGACTTTTTTTAATAGAACCTTAGCAGGAGGCCTTGAATACTAGGTCACTGATAACTCTTCACTGACTGTAGGATGAACATTTCCAGGCTGTACAGTCTATACTTAGTTACATGGTTTTTGGTAACTTTTTTATGTTCTTCGTGTGGTTTTGGACTTGGGGGTTTTAATAAGTTCTGGTACAGCGTCTCCTTAAAAAGATTTCTGAAGTCTCGAGAGGGTGGCTCAACAAGCACAGATCCAGTGGATTCCATTGTCTGGTCTGCATCATCTGAAGAGACTCCTTTCTTCCTTTTCTTTCACCAGCTCTAATTCTGCTATAAATATTATTTATTTTTGAGAGTACCCTGACAAGCTGGAATGTGAACTGTGGACAGCATAATCTTAGCCCTCCAGATCATGGGAATGTGTGGCCACAGGGATTGCAGGGAGGAGGAAGAGCAGGCCTGGCCTGGCAGTAACTCACAGTCCCCTAATGAGCCTGTGGAATGCCTGCCTGTTGGCCTCTGAGAAACAAAGAATCCCGGTTGAGCTTCATTTGTCAAAGTGCTGCCTAGCAGTTTGTTTGCAACAGCAGCTGTCTGAAGAGAGAAATAGCTATCAGGGGAAGGGGAGATCAGACACCTTATCCAAAAGGTCAGTTTATCTCCCAGCATAAAACTCACATCATGGGAGGTGGATGATCTATGACTTAGGGTTCCCATTTTCTGCTGCAGACCTGTGGCCAGTGTGCTTGAGTGGCCTAGAATTTTGGGATAAAAGAAGTAATTATAAATTCCTTGTTTGTGTCTCTTCCCCTCTACATTAGAGAATATCCCAAAACCTTGAAGTGGACCACATTTGGTTTGGTGGCTGAACATTAGGCATTTTTGATGTTCCATTCTCATAATTTAATGTTTAAAAAAAGTTATTTACTGTATTAATAATGAATGCACGACTGTACAACCTTGGTTGTATTTAACAAAAGGGCTTTGACTTGTATAGATATAAGCCAGATACACATGTATTACATGCTGATATAATACATTTTCTGGAACATTAATAAAATGTTAGCTTAGAGCATACAGAATGATAGAGAAGGCTTTTATTTAACACACAGTCCTGGGCTTACTTCTAAGATATTCTAGAATCCAGAAGATCAAAGATCCTTTTATATTAATGGTTGCACACAAAAGGCAAAACAACTCTCTCGTAGGCTAAGTTCATAACTTGCTACAGGCTATTTCCCCAGGATTGCTGTCCCATCGATGCACATTTTTAATGAATATATACAAGTTACAGTTATGGGGAATGAGTATTTATAAATCTACAAATTCTGAGAGAAAATTCCTTTAAGTACAAAGGAAAAGGGTTATTTTTATAAAAGGGAGAAGTCAGAAGTGCTGATAGACTTTAGTAGAAAGAGAACTATAAACAACCACCCAGAATCGTAAGTACTCTTTCTCATGAAACTTGCAGACTGTTCTATTTTTTAGGGGGACTCTCGTTTTGCTCAGCAACCCCCTGGAAGTGCATTGTTTCACAACTCCCTCTCCTTTGCAGTTAATGGAAGTACTTACTTCCTTGTCTTGTTGAACTTTACAGTGACATTTGGGTTCATATGGGGAAGGGGGAGAGTGATTGAGGCGTTGATAGATAAGAAGTATTATCCATGATAGGAAGAAATATATGGCATACATGTTTATATTCTAGTGTATGCTGAACAAATTGGTGAGGTGTCATTAAAAGTCTAGGAAACGGTCTTATCTAAGGATAATATTTTCTCATTCGAATGATTTTCCTTAGCACAGCATGTAGTTGTCCTGTTTCCTTTCCTGATGTTATATGAATGTAAAAAAAAAGTTCGTGGACAGTCAGGAAATCAGTACAGTTGACATTTTTGTTTGAAAGCAATTGAGTAGCCTAAGAACTATTGACTATGGCAGTTAAATGGATAAATATTTGGTTGAGAAGAGTCAACACAGTTTAAAGACCAGAGTTCTCAGTCGATAATCACTGTTAACATTAGTCAGCTAACACACATTTTCTGTGATCTGCAGCCCCAAATGCTGCAATGGTTTGCGTGTAGGACACTGGCATTTCTTATTTAAAAAAATGAAAAAACAGGGCTTCCCTGGTGGCGCAGTGGGTTAAGCAACGCACTATGAAGCAAACCACAGCCACTGCAGCACGAGTTCGATCCCTGCTGCCGGCCAGGGAGGGGACCCACATGGCNCAGCAGACCTCTCCTGCCTCACCCGCTGCTCCCCTCAGCAGTGTACTTCTGTTGATCTGCCTGTTCTGCTCCCCGCTCTCTGTGGTGAATCCTCTCACCGCCCCCATACCTCTGGCCTGTACCCCAGTGCTTGTAGGCATAAATAAATAAATCTTTAAAAAAAAATGAAAAAACAAATTTTGGGTGATTGTTGAAAAGCAATATTCTCTTCTTTAAAAAAGGTCAGTTCAGGGAACACTTCATTTAATCCACTGAACAGGACATCTAAATTGTGTCATTACATTTTGTTCAGTTTAATAAAAGACTTATTACTACACTGTTCTAGAAGAGGTATAACTTATAAGAACTTGATTTGGGTGGTTTTTTTTCTCTACTAGTTCTTAAGTGGAAAACTCTAGTAACCAATCTCCCTACCCTGGTTGTGAGAGTTGTTTTACTTCTCACTTTCTTTGACCCTCCTGATATGTCTGAAAGCTTACTGTCAAAAAAGAAAGGAAAAAAAAATCATTTTAAACATTATGCCAAATGGGTGAATTAAAGAATGCTTTATGCTGACTCATACAAATACCCAAATCATGTTACCTTTACCATCCATACATTAACAGGGACCAGTAAAAACCACCTGTTAAATAGAATTTTTTAAAAATTTATTTATTTATGCATTTAGAGCTGGAGTACAGGCCAGAGGTGTGGGAGGTGAGAGGATTCACCAGAGACAGAGCAGAACAGGCAGATCAACTGAAATACACTGCTGAGGGGAGCAGCTGGCGAGGCAGGAGAGTCCGCCACACCATGTGGGTCCCCTCCCAGGCTGGGGATCGAACTCGCGGTGCTGTGCAGTAGATGCTTCACAGTGCGGCGCTCAACCCACTGCACCACCAGGGAGGCCCTAAATAGAATTTTTTTGCTAACAAAATTTATGGAATTCAGATCCATAAAACTCTTATAACTCTTGAGTTTTCTGTGAGGATCAGGAAACATCTTTGTTACAGAGAACTGGATGTACTGATACTAGTCATTGAAACAGGGATCTACCTGCATGAGATTTACTAGGACCAGTAACAAACAGCAATGGAAAGAGGCTGATATTAAGACAATTCCGTGTAGAGATGCAGGGGCCACATTTGCTTGCTGTTCATCAAAGGCCATCATGTACACAGGGGGTGACTGCAGGATACCCTAAGTCTACAGGCTCTAGATAAACACAGCAACCAAAGGAAAATAAACAAAGCTGTGATTGAATACTTTGGGTCCAGTTTCTGTGGCATCTGTACTAAGTTAAATGCTGCTCCAAATGAGAAAGTATCATTTTATCAAAGTTCAGTGCTTAACAAAAAATTTTACTGTCTCTGAGTTATCAACCTGCAGTTTTCTAATTCACTCTTCTTTAAATGCTTTTAGAAATAGAACAATGCATGACTCAATAGAAACAAATAGCGTCTCAGTATCAGGGGACTTTTCACCTCCATTTTAGATGGGCAGTTGGAGTATTTATTTGTGCTGAAAATTTTCCTTAAAATTCCACCAATGCCATGTTCTGGAGTCTCTGAGAGAGCAGTTAGTAGCAAAGAACAGAGAAAACCTTTGAATATTTTATCTTCTATAAGCCATGGGACCATGTGTTTACTAGTTTGGAAAGATAAAATGGAATTTCTATAACACCACCACCCACCCACCTCCCCCCCTCGCAAAAAAAAAAAATGCCCTCTTGATTTTTTTTGTTCTTTGTTGGAAAACAGCTCTGCCTTTTAAAAGCATTTGTGAATTCATGTCTGTGAATCTTGGCTTACTGGTATCTGAACATTCCAGGTTGGTAGTAGCCTCTTTCATCAGACTAGATGATTCCTCTTAGGCAATCATAAGTTAAAGCAAGAATTTCTGATCAACAGGAAAAGAAGGCAAAGAGCTAATTTTCTCGTAGGAGACTTTTATAGTAGCATAAACATTTGTATAGATGGTTATCTTTGAAAGGATGACATTATTTTCTTGCCCAGCTAACTGACAGCACAGAGAGCTGATTAATCTGAAGCAGCAGTCCGTAAATCACGATTTTGAGTGTACTGGCCTCATTACTTTGCACTTACATAAGTGGTTTTACTACTACTCAGAGCTCAGTTTTAAATCATTAGAACATTCGATCATTTGGGGTATAGTTTCCTGCAATTTTTTAATTAGCCTCTTGAAGGAAAACAGCTGACACTAATCTTAGAGTGTAAGAAATAGATTGGGTGAGATTTTTAGATGATTAGTAGAAAATACTCAGACAGTTGTGCTCGGGATAGTCAGCATGTTTGAGTACAATTTATATAACCTAACAGTAACCCAAACATGCACATTTTACCTTTGGAAACTTCTAGGAAAAAAAGGAATCTATTAAACATGAAATGATCTATGAACCCACAGAAGAGTTTTTGTGGAAAGAATTAAAATTTTTATAATTCTCATATATTATTTTACAATAAACAAAACAGGGGAGGGGGTTCTGATGTTTCCATCTGATTTAAAAAGGACACTGAGGGAGAAGCAGCTGCAATCTGTCAGGCAGCAAGACCTGAAAATTTGAAACAAAATGTTCAAATGGAAAAGTTATAAATTGTTACAGAAAGCTTTGTCTTTTACAAAAAGTCCATTTTACTGAATTTTCCAAGTGTGTGATTCACATTTGTAAAGCATAGAAAAGTATTCAGATTGGGGTATTTGCAAGATTATATTCTTTAAATTCTGAGAATTGTTTAGCATTTTGTTAAGACAGCATGTCTCTTTTGTTAAACAGTAATTTAAAATACACTGTTCTGAGCTGACCTTGTGAATAGTGGAAAGCTTCATGGCTGACACTGTTCATTTATCAGAGGTAAGGTTCCCAATCTAGAGGATGACTTGCAGAGAATTAATTATTTCTTCTTGTGCTATTAGAATAATATTATTTTCTTAAATTATTGGCTTATAAAATATTTAACCTAGTTTGAACTTCACAGGTTTTTTTTAACTCAAAATGAATAAAAGACTTATTTTATTATTCTATTTTTTCCCTTTAATTTATATATATTTGCATCAATTGTAATCCCCATGTATTCCCCATCACCGTATCACCAGTGCACCATCATCAGTCCCCCGTGCTCCCGTCTGCCCTCAACCCTCTCCTTCCCCTCTCCCCACCAAGTGTCCCCAATTTGTCCTTGTCCTTTCATTTTTGGTTTTTGTGTCTTTATTGTTATTATTATTATTATTGTTCTTATTCCTTTCCTTGATCTTTATTTGGTTCCCTTATATTCCTCCTAGGGGAGGAACCATCTGGTATTTTTCTTTTGCCTTCTGACTTACTTTGCTGAGCATAATCCCTTCTAGCTCCATCCTTGTTTCTATGACTGACTCTAGTTTATCTTTTTTGATTGCTGAATACTATTCCATCGTGTATATGTACCATATCTTCTTGATCCACTCATCTTTTTCTGGGCATTTAGGTTGTTTTCAGGTCTTACCTATTGTAAACAATGCTGCTATAAACATAGGGGTGCAGGTATTCTTTTGAATCAGTTTATTTGTGTCTTTTGGGTATATTCCTAGGAGTGGGATTGCTGGGTCATATGGAAGTTCCATTCTTAATAGACTGAGGAACCGCCACACTGCTTTCCATAATGGTTGGACCAGCTTGCATGCCCACCAGCAGTGTAAGAGCGTTCCTTTTTCTCCACATCCCCGCCAACCTTTGTTGTTGCTACTTTTTTTGAAATGTACCATTCTCACTGGGGTGAGGTGGTATCTCATAGTGGTTTTGATTTGCATTTCTCTGATGACAAGAGAAGT
>JAGFMF010011694.1:5576579-5590063 GCA_019455555.1 Galemys pyrenaicus
GTCCAGTTTGCCCAGCACCACTTATTGAACAAGCTGTCTTTATTCCATTGCATATTCTTTGCTCCTTTGTCAAAGATTAGTTGTTCATAAGCTTGTGGGCTTGTTTCTGGGCTTTCTATTCTATTCCGTTGGTCTATGTGTCTGTTTTTGCTCCAATATCTTGCAGTTTTTATGATTGTGGCTTTGTAGTAAAGTTTGAAGTCTGGAAGTGTGATCCCCTCCACTTCCCTTTTTTTTTCAATTAGGAGAGCTTTGGCTATTCGTGGTTTTTTGTGTCTCCATATGAATTTCATCAATTTTTTTCTATTTCTTTGAAGAATGACATTGAAATTTTTATTGGAATGGCATTGAATCTGTAGATTGCTTTTGGTAGGATAGCCATTTTGATGACGTTAATTCTTCTAATCCATGAGCAAGGGATGTTTTTCCATTTCTTTGTATCTTCTTCTATTTCTTTTAGCAATGTTTTGTGATTTTCTTTGTAAAGGTCCTTCACCTCTTTTGTTAGATTTATTCCCAAGTATTTATTTTTTTTGGTTTCAATTATAAAGGGGATTTTTTTTTTATTTCTTCTTCTTCAGCTTGGTTGTTTGTATAAAGGAAGGCTACTGATTTTTGTGTGTTGATTTTGTATCAACACACTACTTTGCTAAACCGGCTGATTAACTTGATTAGATTTTCTGTAGAAATTTTGGGGTTCTCGATGTATATTATCGTATCGTCTGCAAACAGTGATAACTTTACTTCTTCTTTCCCTATTTGGATACCTTGTATACCTTTTTCTTGTCTTATTGCTCTGGCCAGGACTTCCAGTGTTATATTGGAGAGCAGTGATGAAAGAGGGCATCCTTGTCTTGTTCCAGATCTTAGGGGAAAGGCTTTTAGCTTTTCACCATTGAGAATGATATTGGCTATGGGCTTGTCATATATGACCTTTATTATGTTAAGATATGGTCCTTCTATCCCGAGAATTCCAAGGGCCTTCATCATAAATGGATGCTGAACTTTGTCGAATGCTTTTTCAGCATCTATTGATATAATCATGTGGGTTTTTTTCTTCTTTTTGTTGATGTGGTGGATTTCATTTATTGATTTTTGAATATGAACTTCACAAATTTACCAGTACGTTAGAAATTCATAAGACATTCACATCACCCTAGGAAACCAGACTCAGTAATAAAGGGGAAAAAAATCTTAGGTAAGTTAGCAATTAGCATGAAAAATAAAGGCAAGTAATTCATAAAAATATTTGTAACTTTGCCACTCTATAATTTAGGTAAATGAATATGACATGTTTATCCATGGCACATGCCCAGAATCCAAAATTCTGTGCTGGAGAGACCCAAGGTAGTCCCCACCCTTACCCTTTGTTTGCAAATGAGCACACACAATGGCTGACATCATCCCTGAAGGAAAGCATGTGATAGGGATGAGGGCAAGCCAATCTTCTTATTCTTTATTGTTACCCAACTTTATCTTGGTTCCCCCCCAAAAAAAGGTAGAGGAGAGAAGGAAAGAAAACAAAAGGAAAGAAATTGCTGCCTATATTTTTGGAAAGATGAGCCATGAAGAACAATCTATTACTTCCCTTATTAATCTGTCTCAGAGTTTTCTAGAGTCATTGTAACCCTTAATAAAGTAATGCAAACCCACAATGCATCCACGAAACACTAGGGTCTCAGTGTTTCCAAATTTAAACCTTGTAGGTTTTGGATGGTGTTCATGGTATTCCTTTGAGCCTTGGGCTGGGACACCTGCATTCTGATCTAACACTGTTCTAGAAGGTGGATGTTCATACCAAGTAGGAGAGAGAAAGGTTAATCATTGTCACCAAATAGGTTAAAAACAGTTAGTTTCTTAGGACGTTTAAGATTGTGGAATTGTGGATTATGATAGTAAAGTGGAAAATGTCAGATTGACCTGATGATTAGTTAAAGCTGGGACATAGTCCATAGACTGCAAGTTTCAGCGAACAACTAATAATTCTCAAGGCCAGTACACCCTGATTCATGCATCCCAGATGTACCCCTCGCTTTAGTCAATATATAATCTGTAACCTAGTTGCTCGGGGCTCAGACTTAGAGAGAGATCTCTGAGCCCACCGGTGTAGAACCCACAGGCATAAATAAAGAACTTCCCTCCTCCTCTCTGAGTGCTTGGTTTCCTGATGGAATTTCTGCCCGTAACAATAGGACACTCCTTTTTACTTTTAAAATCCCTCTCCTGGTGAACTTTACCTTCACAATATGCTCATAAAAACATGGAAGAGTTAAGACGACACTACCTTCATATTCCCAATTGTGCATTTCAGGTCCATGCTTTATATTACTCTAGGATAACTTTTTCGGTTTATTGCTCTATTGTTTTTTGCACCACTGCAGATCAAAACCACTGGTTTGAGGAAGAATTCTTCCACATTAAACATATTCTATTGTGCTGTATTTTCCCTATAAATTATGGGCTTCTCATTTGATTGGTGTGGAATCTCCTGAAAGGCAGACTCTCTTTTTACGTAAGAGAAAACAAAGAGTTTGTGAATTTTGCTAAACCTGCCAAATTTAAATTTCGCTTTCTACATTTCATGGTGTCTTGGTTAAGTTTGTCATTGTTGTTCATTCATGAAAAATTCCCTATTTAATGAATTACTAGAAATCTTAGTTTTGTGAGGTAGATCATTCAAACTTGCCATATTTCATAAGTATGTAGCAGAAGAGGGGCACAGCATCTCAAAAGCTTCCGAAATCAAAGACCAACTAGTATTGAGGTATCACTTTTTTGCTGGCAACACTAATCACACTGCCTAAAAGTTTTTCATAATGTCTGGTTAATAGTCAGAATATGAAGAGTTGCATTTTAGGGTCAGTTTAGCAAGTAACTCTCTAAGAGGTGACTTTTTCTAAAAATGAAACATGACCACTGTTGGAACATGAACTTTTCAGAAGTTGGCATTTATCAGGTTAACTGAATTTGTGAGAAACATCCATGTGGAAGGCATAGTGGAGAGGAGCTGGAGACTTTTAGCACATTTGTTAGGTTATAATTCCCCAGGTCTCTAGAAGAAGAGTGACCAGGGCTTCCACCAGGGCAGCTTTCTGACAAGTGTGGCCAGACCACTTGACAGGACCGGCCATCTCTAAGTTATTGCAGATGTTTACAGACAGCAGAAAGGCAAATAGAACATTTCTACAGACTTGTCCTTTGGGAAGGATTATGAGTCATGGATTCTTTCCAGAATATAATGGATTTGGACGGCTTCACGCCTTGATGATTTCTTGTTCTATTTTTGCGTGCAACCTTGCCCTGGGGTTGAACTAGAGAACCACGGCAAGCTCCAGCAAGGAAGTCAGACCTGTGAGTGCCATCAGGAAACCTTGTTTGCCAACAAACTAGTGTGCAGTGGGTAAGATGATCCCTTCCTCCTTTAGCTCCTTCCTTCCCCAAATATACTTTAGATGTGATGGATGTGAGTAATCCAAACTCAAGTTTCAGCTGGGTAAAGTAGCTACTAATTGCCTTTCTGACAGTTTCATAAACGTGCCTTTTGATATTTAACGTGCCACTGTGTACTGGTAGATCAGTGGATGGAATCCCTGTTTCCAGGAAGTTTACAGCTAGAGGAGATAAGACCAGGAAACTCATTAAACTCTTTGTAGACTCAAGTATTTAGTGGGCTGAATATTGCTTCATATCTGCTTAAACACTGCCTAGAGATTATGTGAGTAGAACTGAATTCCCTGATGGGGAATTAAACGTTCCTGTACCAGGACTGACCTGTGTGAAAGCCTGTGGTGGGTACTGACCCCTGTGTGTGGGTGCACGTGAACCCCAACTGCCTGGCATCAGAAGTCCCACAGTTCATTGCCTGCTCTGCCTTTTAGCCTGCCCCCCCCCCAACACACCACCACACACACCACCCAGTCCAGATGACTTCCAGTTCCAGTGGCCTGCCTGCCCTGACTCACTATGGAGAAAAATGACTTTCCTGCCTTTTCTTGTTTCCCCAAAGCCCCTGTAACCAGAGCCCACAGAGGCCTTTCTTTCCTCTGAACCTTTGAATTTATAGTTTGCACTGACATGATCAAACACTGCCTCTGTGGTCTTTGTTTGCCCTCTTGCCTCCCTCACTAAATTATGAGCACTAACTTGTGAGTACTGTGGTTCGTTCTTTTTATATATTTATAGCTTTTACAATACTTTCATATAGACAAGAACTCCCTAACTGACATCAGCTCATGGGTTAGTAGTGAATAAATCCTTGCCTCACCACTTAGATGATAACAATATGAACTCTCCCTACTGTTTGGTTGTTCAGAGCCACGGTTGACAAGCATCAATGTCACAGCTCCTTCATCCACGTGTACGGTGCTCTCTCTGGGGCAGCGAAGCTGTCATTCATCACCCATGTGTTTCTTTGTCACCAGCTAAAGGAACTTAGAGTAGTAGGATGGTTTTGCCCTGTGACAGTTGGGATCCAAAGGGTAGCTGCTGATTCCATTGCTCTTGGCAGCATTTCCTGCTGGGTGGAAACTCTTGGAAGGAGACAGCCCCCAGTTAGCAGCAAGAGTGTTGAGGTGTTCGCTCTTGCAATGCCTCAGGAGCCCCCCATCTGTGTCTGCCGTGTTCTTTCCTGAGCTCATTGCTTTTTAGATGTAAATGCCTGAGGGCCTGGTGGCCAGTGTTCTCTTTGCATTTTATGAGTAGCCCAAAAACTGCTCTCCTAGCCTGGATAGAACTGGGGGGTCCAGGGCAGGGGTTCATGGGGTGAGTTTCTGCTCGGCCAGCAGGGCTGTCAGGCACTTTGTTCAGCCAATATAGGGGGACACTCTCCAAATGCCAGAACCATCCCAGGGTGGTGCCACTCATTGCCTTGGAGACAGAGATTGGGCACAAACACCCAGAAGCCCTGGCCCAGGGGCCATCAGTCCTCTGAGGAACACCAAATCTGAGAACCCTCTAGTCTGTGTGTAGGGGGAGGGGAGGAAGAGGGATTGGGGGTAGAAGGAAGTATCCTGTAATCCACTTCAATCTAAACTGTGTTTCACACTTATTTCCTGGCCTCATCCAAAGCTAATTATTTATCTGCCATGTTTCAGAAAACCATCTCCTGTGAAGTCTGTCTAAGCAGAGACGTTGCTTAGAAGTTAGTGAGGCCAAAGACTCAAGGAGAAAGCAGTTAGGTCTCCCTTTCATGGGTCCCATGCCTCACCTTGGGGTCCTTGGGAGCTCCACTTGGGGTCCTTCCCTGTGGGGACACCGCTGACCCTTCTCCTCTCCAGTTTCCTGCTGTTAGAGATGGGGCATTGGGTCTGTGCCCCACTGTGTGCAGGGCCATCAGGGCGCCGGCCCTGCCTCTCTCTGGGCCAGAGGGAAGGCCCACTCTGCCTGTTGTGTGTCCCGTAGTAAATAACCAAATTCAAGAAAAGCGCCTCTCACTCCCACCACTTTTCATTAAAAGGAAACAGATGTGGGGTCCTGAAGCGGTGTTGTCCTTGGAGGGTGAGCACGTCTCCTGGCATTCTCTGTCTCCCCTCTCTTTCAGCAATGAAGTGGTGAGGAGCGACTTGAAGAAACTGCCAGCGCTTCCCACCCAGGCCCTGAAGGAGCACCCTTCCCTGGCCTACTGGTGAGTGGTGCTGGGCATCTTCTCCCCGAGCCCATCCTTCCCCGGGTGCCAGGGACGCAGGGACCAGGCCCCCCTTCCCTGCACCCCAATGAGAGAGCAGCCCCAAAGTGTCTTAAGTGACTTGGGGCTTCCTGAGATTGTTTGCTGTCTTTATTTAAATGATGCAGTATGTGTGAGATCTCTCCTTTTTCTCATTTTCTTTATTTAAAAAAAAAAACCTTCTAAAGTTTCACTCTGGAAGCTTTGCCTCCTTGGAGAGCCTTTCATGTGCTGCTCAAGTTTCGTTTTGGAATCCTTGTCATTTGATGACAGGATGTGTGAGGTTTTGAGATGTGGGAGAACTACAGGGTTTTTTTCCATAAAGAAGAGAGAGATTGATTTTTTATTTTCCCACAGTGTTTCACATCTCCTGATTTAGCTGCCTTGTAACATTATGCCGGAGTTCATCTGCCAGGCCCTAAATTACTGATTCTGAATGAATCGGGCATTTGAGAGGTTCCCAGATTGTGGTTTTGGTCACAACCGCACGGGACTTGCGTTCCTGGGAAGTTGAAATCCTGCTGGGCCGGTCAGCTCCTCCCCAGCACCCTGGAAGTGCTATCTCCCTAATAGCGTCTCTGACTGCTTAGCAGAAAGCATTGTGCATGCTTTTATAAAACAGACAAAAAGACCAGAATCACAGAACAAGCAGATCCTGACCAACTGTAACGTGTTGAAGCACCTCTGTGACAGGTCTTACAAAATGCCCGGATGACTGACTTTTCATCGTGCCTGACTCTTTTCCAGTCAGTAAGTTGGTGGCTCGGCCCTTTGTGTGGCCAGGAGGCTCCTTCAGCTGGGGTGGGGCGTGTGCAATTGGTAAAGTCCTGTGGGCACTAAACTCTGGTCCCTAAGTCACTTCTCCCAGGCGACCTCAGTGATGGGGCTCCCACGACTAGGAGTGCTTTAGTGTGCTGTTGCCCCTAATTTTATCCCCCTAAACTCTTTCGTTGCCCCTCTTCTTTCAGTAACACAGATGTCAATAAACAGTGGCTCTTACCATTATAATCTGGCCTCAAAGAACAAAATCTGTCAAACCTGCAGGGAATTTGCACATATCAGACTCCAAACTTCCAGCCTGACTGTCTGCTCCCGTGAACACCACCAGCAAGTGACACTCCTGCTTCCTCATTCACAGAATCCGGTCACCTCCTCCCCAATTCCTAAAGCTCCCTGGGCTTTATATGCCACATCCTTCAAGCTGTCTGTTTTCAGGAAACCAACAGTGAAGAAGCAGACATGCAAGAGGAAAGCTCTAGAAACCAGTACTTCCTAGCTGGGTTTGCTTCCTTCATGCTCACACTTTCTCTTCCAACAGTATAAACATTATCATCTTTATCCGCATCTGCAGCTCTCTCACCAGACCATCCTATATCTGTGACAGGCCAGCACATTCCTGGGCCTCGTGCACATCCAGGCCACTTTCTAACTGCACTGGGAGGATGGCAGGACCAGGGAGGGATGTTTTCAAAGCAGCTGCCTCCAGCTCCGCAGACTAGTTTATATACAAATGAGCTGGCAGCGTGCTAGAGCGTTGCTTTTAAAAAGTAAAATGTTTTTTCAGCTTGGTTCATTGTGTTGTCTACTGTGGTTGACTTTGTACTGCAACCTGTTTACTTAGACTTTGTAGAAAACAGTATGTCAGAAAGAGAGAAATGCTGTCTGTGCACCTATAAACAGCAGAGGAGAGAGAGGGGAGCCCACAAAACGTGCCCACGTCCTTCCCTCCCTGCTGAACAGCATCACTTGGCACAAGATGAGCCTCATCCTTTCTTGGGGACGGCCTTTTCCTGCTCCTCACATCTCAGCCACAGATTGCCCCGATGGTTCCCCAAGGGAGGGCCCACTGCCTTCGGGGATTCCTCTTGTTGGCACCCGCAGACAGGATGGTGGCCTCCAGGTCAAAAAAAAGCCATAGGGAGCCCCTCCACCTGAGTCCAGGGGTGTTGTCGCAGCCTCGTGTGCCAGCAGTGGGCTTTAGAATCCAGCCAAGCCTCTCCACTGTGAGGTGGTGACGGTCTGGGAAGCGTGAGCTACTTCCTTCTGCCTCACTTTCCCCAACTGTAAAATGAAATGGACCACACTGAGCTAATTCACACTGTAATTAACAGGAAATAAAAAGTTTCACAATGCAGTTAGAAAGTAGTGAAAGGTACGTGATAACGCTGAGTAATCATGCCATCATTCCTTCTGCTAATTTTCCCCACGTGTTTAGCAAGCTTGGACTACTCGCACTGTATGCGTTCCCTATCATGAGGCTGCTGAGGCAGGAACTTAGCATATGTGCGCATAGCCACAGAATAAGACAGGAACAAAGACCTGACCTGGATTCCTTCTCAAGCCTGGCTTGCGAATGCTGGACTACCAGTCCCACCCATATGGGGTACACTGGGACACCCCTGCCTCCGGTCCAGACTTACTGTCCTCCAAGATGGGACCTCCCCTTTGTTCTTAAGCATTTCCCATGACTCTCCTGGACCCCTTGTCTGCAGAGAGAGAATTCATCTTCTCTGTGGTCAGAGCACGGTCAGCTTTAGTCATTGTCTTTTCTTCCTAGAATTCTGTGTCTTCCAAGTAGTGCTTTAGGATTGATTCCCTTTACTCAGGCTCGTGGGTTTCTGATGGTTAGACCATTGAGTCCCTGCCGTAAATTTGCGCAGATATGGAAACCATCTGCAAATTTGGTGCACAAGCGCCATCCGTAAATTCCAGCAGTGGGGTGGGAGCAAGTTAAGGCCAAAACAACTTGGTCCTCTGTCCTCTGAGTATTATCACATGTGGAGCCCCTGGTGTTTAAATCGGGGCAGAAGGGGCAGGACAGGCCGGTAGGTACCCTGGCCGCATAGACGGAGTCAGGCAGCAGGCGAGATGGCACTAGTAGGGCTGGTAGATTCCTGCAGCTGTCAGGGGAGACGAGATCCTGAGGTTGGGCTGTGTAGTCAGTAAACCACTGAACAGCTGCCTGATAGTATTTTTTGACACTCACTATTGTTTTCCTGAGCCTAATTTGTGGTCACGGCTCCAGCACCGTGTTGTCCTCTCCCCGCCCCAGAGACTCGGGGCCTGCTCTCCCAGAGCTACAAAGGAAACAGCGTCTGGTCTGCTCTTAGTTGCTTGACTGCATCAAGGAGTAGACTGACCGACCTAAACGCTAGCTCATGTGGAAGGAAGCATACCAGCCAGCCGTTGCTTCAGTGGGTGGGTGTGGAGGAAGCAAAAACAACCCTGGACACAAACCTGAAAAGCTGGAGAGGCCAGTGTCCACCCCAGAGAGGACTCTCCTGGAGAACTCTGTCAGGAGAGGACTTTGTCACGCTCAAAGTAGAACGTCCATGGTGTGTGGGAGCTGAGAACTATGGCTCATCTGCCCTTTCCTGAACATTTCCCTCAGAAGTGACTCTATGAGTGGCCTCTTGTAATAAGCCATCGTCCCCTCTCCTCCCCACCCAATCCTGGACACTTACGAAGATTTTTTTTTTTTTTTCAAAAGATTACTTATGCATACAAGAGCTGGGGTACAGGCCAGAGTCGCGGGAGGTGAGAGGATTCACCAGAGAGAGAGTGGGGAGCAGAACAGGCAGATGGACTGAAACACACTGCTGAGGGGAGCAGTGGGCCTGGCAGGAGAGGTCTGCTGCGCCATGTGGGTCCCCCCCACCCCCGGCTTGTGGCAGGGATCGAACTCGTGCTGCAGTGGCTGTGGTCTGCTTCATAGTGCGTTGCTTAACCCACTGTGCCACCAGGGAGGCCCCTTATGAAGATTTTTTTTGTGATGAATCACATGATCTTAAATGCACACAATTTCAGAATGCTGAAATGAAGAGATACTCAATTGAAGAGGAACTAAATTATCTCCAGTTGGTAGGAAATGAACATGTAGAACATGTTATATATACCCCTGCCCACAAATAGCCTAGCTAACAAAAAAATGTAAGTGAAAGAAGGCTCTGGATCAATTCTGGAATAATAAATGAACAGTAGATAAGAGGATTAATCAAGGAGGACTTGAGGGCCATCCCAAGATCACCTCCCGTTATGGAGCCCACTGGTCTATGTGAGGAAAGTAGAGAGGGGACAGAGGAGTGAGAAATAGGTTCCAAGGTGGCATGAGCAGGGCAGAAGGCCAAAGCCTTTGGACTTGACTCTTCAGCAGGTGGAGCGTGAGGTCCTCTGTCTGCAGCTGCTTCCCCTGCCATCCACCAGGGTGATTCTCTGCTTCCTCTTTGTGTTCCCTGTTCTGTGTCCCTCCCAACTGAGGAACTGCTCGCTACTGTTCCCCTTCTCCAGTGGATGGAGCCAACACCATGGGCTCTCATCATGTCACTGATTATATGTCTAGGACAAAGGCAAAGCAAGTCCTCTGAGTGGGAAACATGCTTGTTAGTAAGTCTGTGGCCAAGGTTCTCACTTAGCATGAGTTTAGAAATTCCCCTCTCAGGAAAAGTCATTTTCCAGGAGCTCTTGGCTCTTGGGAGCCTTACGTGCGGTTGCTCAGCCTCAGAAGTGCTTTCTGCTGGCAGGGTGCTGGGCAGCTGTAATAACAGAGTCCTCTTCTTCTCACTCTAGTGAAGACCGGGTAATTGAACACTACAAGAAACTGAATGGCCAGACCAGAGGTCAAGCAATTGTCAAGTAAGTGGCCCCTCTAGAGCTTCTGAGGTTGTGGTTGTACTGTGCACGTGGCACACGTGAAGGTGGGCGGTTCTGCTCAGAAAGACATGGCTCCTGGGGTGATGGTTCAATTTAATTTTCAGGTAAATAAACATTCTGGGAATTTTATCTCACAGGCACACAAATGGGGACATGATTCTAGTTCTGCCAATTAACCACCTTGTGTGTCTGTGTGTTGTCTTCCCAGCTACATGAGTATCGTGGAGTCTCTTCCAACCTATGGAGTTCACTATTATGCAGTGAAGGTAAGTGAACACAGATGGTGAAGCTTGTCAAGCATGCCAAAAAAAAAAAACAAACAAAACAAAACCACATCTCATTTTTTTCTTTTTTTAAAAAAACTTTACTGAAGATTTGGGGGAGTTGAAGTGAGGTTGGAAGACTTAGTAAGGAAGACTGCATGTTGGGGCCATGGAACTTCACCCCCGTGTAGTAAGACTCAGTCCATTTACTCGCCATACCTCACTTACCCTTTAGTGAAATGGATAAAATCAGTTGCTACTTCCTTCTGTTCTCTGAAGAATCTTGAGGTTGAGGACTCCTGAGTCCCTCTAAGTATGAAGAGTCCATCTAAAAATTGCAGAGAACAAAAACTTCAAGCAGAATTGATGTTTTTCATGGTGGTCAAATGTCACATAGACAACTTTAGAAAAGAAAAACAGAGTAGCTGAAAAATTGAGTCCAAGGCCATGGACAAAGACAGGACAGTCCTCTTAAATGCTCTGATGGCAATTCATTGTGACATGGACGCCTTTCTAAGTTCTCATCCACTTATCCTCTATGCCAAACTAGGGTCTCTGCCCTGAAATCATAGATAGTCATGCCCCCACGTACCGTGTTCTGTGATGAGAAAAGATAACTTCCCTCCTTCCTTAATTTATCCCAACATGAAAAGTTTAAGTCGTTGCCCAAAAGCAGCAGAAAACACTTCTGAACTTAAGGCAGTTCTACCAGCCAACCGGAGTCTTTGCTTTTCCATCAGTCTCTTTCCCCATGCTTCCACCCAACTGTATTTTTAATTTCTTTAGTCTACAACATACACATGTTTCACTCATCTCTGTGTCATTCCCGGCAGCCTGCCTCACACTTGGCTTGTCGTTGGTATAGAGTTAACTGCCTGTATCTTCTGCTAAACTGCAGTCTTTTAATAGCAAACACTGTATGTTATATTTTGTTAAATATTCTTAGAACCAGCCTGGTGCCTGGCACATAGTAGATGGTCAGTAAATATTTACCAAGTAAATGTTCGTGGAGAATTGAATTGAGTAGTTGGATATATTTCCATAATGGAAACAAGTGTTAGAACTGTATTTACATATCCCAGTTGTGAAGTCTGTATGGGTGTTCTGGTCTCACCCAGCAGCTCAGCTTGGGATTTTCTAAAGATTGCAGTGGATGAAACCTCAGATACCCTCTTCCCCATCATTCCCAGGACTCATAAAACCACCATCCCCAACCTTCTAAAAAACTACACTGTGTCTGTGATGGGAAGTGTGACCTGGTCTTTAGGTTGTCTCTTGCCTCTTATGAGTTCTCCAAGATTACCCTTGTGTAAGGCTGTTTCCTGTGATGAGGCCACTGAAGTCACAGTTCTCCAGGGGAAAGCTAGATTGGTCAAAGACCACTATGCAGCTGCCAGTGCTCAGCGCACTGCTAGTGAAGTCGTAGAGTCATTTCCACGTTGCCATCTTGTTACCATGAAGGAAACAAGGACCCCATAGTAGTCCCTGACAGGGTTATGAGAAGCATTTCACAGGAATCAACCTGTGAGCCTTCATCTCAGTTGTGGAAATACCCTATAGTGATATGTAGCAAAGAAGATCTGTGTTCCAAGAAATGGGAACTAGGATACAAGAATTCCAGGACCACATTCTCTGACTTGTTGTTTGTTCTTAGTGTAATTTCACCAGTGACTCATCATTAAAATATAGATTAAGAAACTTGTCTCTCCATTCCTCCTACTGAAGTCTTAGCTGTTGGAAGACAATTAGTGGTAGATTTGGGTAGACAGTCAGAAGTGTTTGCCTGAGGTATGACGTCATGTACTCTTTTACTTGGCGTAAACCTGTAATACTTGCATAAACCTATAATGTATTTCTTTGTCAGTTCTGGAGCTTGAAAAAAAGGTTGTGTGACGTATGCTTCTGCCTTCCAGTAAACCTTTACAAATATGTTCTCCTGCAGTTTGTTAGAGCCCAGAAGCAGGCTTGTGATTTTCAAAGTGCCAAATACACTTGGGTGTTTGACTCTTGGAATTTCTAGGCATAAGCAATTGTTCTCCTACTTATTTGGAAAAGGTCAGATGAACCAAGCAAGCCTGACCAATTGTGTCAAGACTCGCTGTCTGGGCTTCAGGGATGCTGTATTTTAGGGTGCAGGGCTGAGTCCTCCAGACTCCGCAGAAGCTGCAGTGCTATTGTGTCGCTTCTTGTTCTGTTTTCCAACATCACTGAACTACACGCAGACTCTTTCCAGAGATGGGAGATTATACCTTCAAAAGAAATTTTCTTTAAGAAATCATATACCCCAAAATTTTTCTAAAAATTCAAAGTTTATTTATTTTGTCCTTTATGCTTACCTTGAAATAATTCATGCACACAAGTATTTGAAAAACTTGACGCTGAGTCTTCAAGACTTCTACAATGGGGTGTGTTAGGTTATTCATAGAGATGGAAAATTAGGCTAAATCTAGGGAAAGGTGCCTGATATACCCACAGTCAAATCCTAGCATCTGAAAGCTTTAGTTAACAGCTCAGAGTCATCCTATCTGAATGGAGAATTACAGCTCACTGTCTGTGGAACAAATACAGAGGGGCTTTGCACTTCTCGCTCAGTGCCAGTATGTCTAGGCCTCCATTTTGCTAATTTGTCCAACAGCTTAAGTCACAAAACCCTGCTGGCTCCCAGCTGTCCTCTTAAGGCGAGCCGGACCTCATGCTGAGTGCCTGCACTGCCTTTGGCCTGTGGGCAGCGGGGTGGGGTTGGGGAAGAGTTCTGAGTAGAGACACACTGACTCGGCACTTTAAATGTTGTCTTTAAAATTAGAGGACTCGTGGGCCTCCCCTGGTGGCGCAGTGGGTTAAGCAACGCACTACGAAGCAAATCGCAGCCACTGAAGCACGAGTTCGATCCCTGCTGCCGGCCAGGGGGG
>JAGFMF010011694.1:5590113-5692092 GCA_019455555.1 Galemys pyrenaicus
CGCTCTCTGTGGTGAATCCTCTCACCCCCCCACACCTCTGGCCTGTGCCCCAGTGCTTGTATGCATAAATAAATAAATCTTTAAAAAAAAAAAATTAGAGGACTCGTAAATATAGCCTATTAAATGAAAGAAGCCGACCTGAGAAGGCTCCCTGCTGTGTGATTCCAACTGTATGATGTTCTGGCCACGGGGAACCTATGAAGACAAGACGATAACAAAGATCAGTGGTTGTCAGGGCCTGGGGTGAGTGGGATGAGGGGACAGAGCCCAGAGGAGTCTTAGGACAGAGGCCATCACTGCTCTTGATGCTGTCATCATGGTGTGTGTCATTACACACCTGTCTGAGCCCAGAGTCTCCAAAACCAAGAGTGAGCCCTAACGTCAGCTGTGGCCTCTGGGTGACGGTGTGTCCCTGCAGGTTCATCATTATAACAGGTGCACCGTTCCGGCGGGGTTGCTGATCATGGGGGGCTATGCATGTGGGGCGCAGAGGGTAGATGTGAACTTAAAACTGCCCCAAGAAATAACATCTTAAGAAGTATACCTTAGAGGAGTTACTGTCTTTAGTCTCCATAGTCCCTTAGAGCTCTCGTAGTTGATGCAGCCTCTCTGCTCAGAACAGCGTTTTAGAGGAATGCGAGCCAGCGAGCCAGTGTCCACTTGTGGTGAGAGAGGGCCCAGGGTTGACAAGGTGTCTGCTGCTCAGCCCTAAAGAGGGGGCCATTCAGGGACAGGCGGGCCCCCTTCGCGGGGCTGTGCATCAGTAGACAGGAGGGCACATCTGTTCCGGTAAAATGGACTCCCTCCATTCTGAGGAATTTGCATTTTCATTTGTGTTGAAATGAGGCAGAGGAACCCTCTGACTTCTGTTACTCTTCTCCCGTTTTACTGACTCTCCTCTTGCTCTCCTAGGACAAGCAGGGGATACCGTGGTGGCTGGGACTGAGCTACAAAGGCATCTTCCAGTACGACTACCATGATAAGGTGAAGCCCAGGAAGGTGAGTGCCTTTCCTTTGTGGCTGTGGGACTGAGAAGAGGGGGTGAGAGAAGTGATGTGTGTACCCACCCCCTAAGGGTCTCAGCTCACAAACCCCCCTAATTTGAATGTATATAAATTACCATGCAGTAATCCAGTCTAGGTGCCCAGGGTAAGTGTATTCTTTTCCTCTATCGCTAAGGAAACCTAAGCTGTGATTATTTAAGATAAGAAGTCTGGCTGTGCTCTCCAGAAGCAGGTGGGTGAAAGGGCTTTGAGGGGCTTCTAGAATTTCCCGGGGAAATTCTGTGTGCTTGGGAGAGTTCGGTAATATCCCTCTTGAGTGCTGAGGCTAATCTGAGTTCTCTCAAAGACTTATGTTGGGTTTTTTGGTGTGTGTTTTTCTTTTCTTTCTTTTTTTGGAGGTCTGTGGCTGAAAGGAAAGATCACAGGTCAGAAAGAGGTGAAAAAAAAAAAAAAAGAGTGAAAGGCATTCCTGCAAATGCAATAAATATTTTATGGCATATTAGAAGTGACCAGAAATCTGGGAAGAATAAGGACACTTGCCAAAGAGAGAGGAAAGCAGAGAAGGCTCTGCCGTCACTGTAAACACAAAACAGAATGTTCGAAGGGACGCGACGCTTGAGTTTTCTGTTTTCATTTACACACATTTTTCAGACCAGAACAAATTGAAAAATTATAATGGAAAAATATCTCTGAGGCAAGTGCTGTCATTCAGGTCCTCTGGCAGAGAGCAGGGTAGAGATGGCATGCAGCTCAAACCCTGAGAGACAGACGAGGAGTCTATCAAAACCACACTTGCTGCGAGAGACAAGGCAGTTCTGTCCCCGATGTCATTCCAGGTTGCTTTTCAGGCCGCGTTACCCCACGAGTCGGGTTGACACCCACACACCATGCCCGAGCTTCCCTGCTCTACCGGTTAACATCTGCCCTTGCCCAGCTTCTTCATTAAGTGGGCAGAAGAAGCGTCCTTGCAGCAGGGAGGAGTTTTCACTCCGCTGATCAGTTAGATTCTAAGCCAGGACACTGAGCCAGTGATGGAGAGCACCCCTTCCCTGACTACCATGCGGCAAGAACCTTCTCTGTTGTTTTCTGACTGTCCCCCACAAGCCCCACCTCCAGTTCCCTTTAATATGCTGCAAGATGTAAATTGGGCTCTGTGTTTTCTTTTGTCCTTTGTTTTTCTCAGTCACAGAGTCCATACTTCTTCCTCATTGCCTCTTTCTTCCTGTTCCTCCTCTACCCTCTTCCCTTAAGGTCTTCTCCAGTTTCCTCTTTAGTCCCTCCACTTTTCTGTATGCACTGGCCTCCCTTTCAGCCTGCCTGGCCATTTTTTCTGCTTACAAGTACCAAGAATAGCCCAGATTCTTTAACACAATCACGGTGACCAGTGACCAGATCTAGTTCTCTGCTGGCGACTTTAATAAAAGTCCCAGCCTGGGCCCTCCCTAGTGGTGCAATGGGTTAAGCAACGCACTATGAAGCAAACCACAGCCACTGCAGCACGAGTTTGATCCCTGCTGCCGGCCAGGGAGGTGACTCACATGGTGCAGGCATACCTCTCCTGCCAGGCCCACTGCTCCCCTCAGCAGTGTGTTTCAGTCCATCTGCCTGTTCTGCCCCCTGCTCTGTCTGGTGGATTCTCTCACCTCCCCACACCTCTGGCCTTACCCCAGTGCTTGTGTGCATAAATGAATAAATCTTTAAAAAAATAAAAGACCCAGCCAATGTGGGTAATTGATAGCGGAGTACATTTAAATCCAGTGGGTGCAAAACTTGGTAACAAGTGTTCATGTGTGTTCAATTTAATTTACTAAGACTTTAAAGGTTGCTTTATTTCTCTGATTGAGGGTTAATGAACACTGATGATTCAGATAGCACTCCTGCCCACCAGGCCTTCTTTCTTTTCATAAACATTTTCCCTTTGTAAAGCAGCAGCAGCAGCTTTCTGCCCCCTTGTGTCTGTGCAAGGCCTTCTTCTCCTTTCCCTTTCTTAATAATCCTGTCCTTTTAAAATGTAATTTATATATATATCTATATAAGACACTTAATATGTAGTAAGTCCTCACTTAACATCATCCATAGGTTCTTGAAAACTGACACTTTAAGCAAAACAGGTCTTTGAGTAATGTCATTTTGGTTAACAGAATCTGAGCTTTTTTCTCATCAGTGTTATAACAAAACAACATTATTGAGGATCCACTGCACGTAAAATGCAGGGGTGACATATTCCAAGGGCTCCGATTTGTAACTTTTCCTTTAAGATTCTAAAGTGGGTTTCAAGTTAAGGAAAAGTATAAAACCAAAGGTAGGCATCATTAACTATTGACTAAGAATTTACTCTCACTTGTGGAACTTATCCAGGTCAGCAAATGAAAAAGGTCAGTATATTTATTCAGAATACTGACTATTCATATTGATTTGGTATTTAAAATAAATGATGCCCACCTCTAAGAAGGCAATTGGGATTCTCAGGTTGTATTACAGATCTAGGGACAACCAAGCCATCAAGAATTTCCAGTCTATTATTAAAAAAAAAAGTTCACTCCCTTCCTGTGGTGTGCCAGGCAGAGCACAGGATGCTGAGATAAAAAAGACACATCATATCCTCAAGGCCCATCCGGGAAGGTGGGGACAAGTGGGGTGGGGGGAGATGAGCAATTGTTGCATCGGTGCTCTGAGTACTATAGCAGAGGTGTGTCTGAGGGTCAGGGTGAATTACAGGAGAGTCCTCAACTGACTTCGAGGAGAGAGAGGTCTTCATGGGCAGCGAGGCGGGGCTGGGTCTCACAGAGAGGACAGCAGTTTTGCAGGTGGACGAATGCGCAAGAGGCACACGGGCTGAGGCCAGCTCACAGGAAGGCACAGTGATGCAGAGCATAGCCGGGTGCTGGGGACAGGCCCTGTGGGAGCTGGAACGGGGGAGGGGAGCAGCTGGAGAGGGGGCCAGCTCACAGAGCCAGCAGGCTTTCCTCAGAGCTTTCATCTTGATGTCGGGAGCCACAGAACATTCGAGGCAGAGGAGTTGCCCTATCAGATTTTCATGATCACAGAAGCATCATCACACAGATGCTGTGGGGAGGTGGGTTGCAAACCAGGGCATCATGACAATAGCATAGTCCAGAATGGCAGGGGCTTGGGGCTGACTCAGTCATGGGTGTGGAGAAAGGGAAATGAAGCTTCGTGCCTCAAAGTTAGAGCAGAATGATGAGTTGCATTGCAGAGAGGGAGCGGCAGGAGGAGCAGAAGGGAATTGGGAATGACTCTGCCGCCTCTCCATCAACCAAAGCGTGGGATGTAAGAGACAGGGGCGAGCCGCATTTTAGGCTTGAGGGGACATCCCGGTGGCCCTGACAGGCAGGCAGCTGGGCACTCAGCTGGAGCTCGAGTATCGAGAATTTCCAAAGCATACGTGAACCAGAAGCGGAATGGAGGGAGGAAAGGGAGAGGCAGCAGTGCGCGGAGTAAGTGTCAGAGGTTCACTCGCCTGCTGTGCCTTCAGGGGTAGAGGCAGGCCCTGTGCTTGGGCGCTGGCGCTCGTATTATTTGAGGATCCCTCTTTAAGAAATGAAAGTGAAGTCTGAGTGCTGTTGACCTCAAACAAAAAAGCAGTTATTTCTCCAACAAAATGGGCCTATTCAGAAACAAGGAAAAGGCAGCTTGCAAAGTGCAGCTCTGCGCAGGACGCTCGTGCATGTCCCTAGACCCAAACCCAGCGCCCCTTGGCGTAAGCCCCAGGAGGGCATTACTGAGAGAGAGACTCCTTCCTCGTGCTGGGGCGGGGCAGCAACATCCCTCGCTGGCAGAGATGCGGGGCGAGTTAGGGCAGGTAGTTTGCTGATTGCTCGTGTGTGGGCACTCTCCTAGTCTCCCAACCTAATTTAAAGAGGGTTCCTATATATTAACTTCTACAGTATAAAATTAAGCACAGCCTTTGAAAGGCCCGTGAGAGGAAGCAAAGCCTAAGTTTCCGCCGCCTCCAGCACTGGTCATCTCTGCTAAGACATGGGAAGGGACTCAGGCATTAAACCAGAGCTGTAATTAAGAAGTCCAGTTGCAAGAAGGCTTAGGCAGGGTGCCTGCTGGTCAGCACCCAACATCACCACCGCCATAAAAAGGCCATCTTTGTGATGTGCAAACCCCTGTGAGTTTCTGAGAACGAAGTGGCCTCCCTGACCCCCGAGTTAGGAATAATCCCAAGAAGCACACAGGTGACCGTGGCTCCCAGTGCAAAAATGCATATAAAGTCCCGAAGCCTCTGCAGTGTGCTAGGCCAGTGGCTCTGAGCCTTAGCCGTCATTTGGAAAGTCACACGTCGCTATACATAGATGCCACGGGCTCCCCAAGTCCCACTCACCCCACCTCTGCCCCAACCCTGAACGTAGAGAAAGCCTCAGTTGATTGCAGTGTGCAGCTGGAGCAGAAGCCAGAACCCCCTCTGCTTCCTTCCAGAGCTTAGACCTGGGGAGGGAGCCAGGGCAGGCAGGTGTGTCCGGCCATGCATTGAACAGGGCAAGCCTGGGTGTCCTGAGCGCAGGGCTTGAGCCCAGTCGGAGATGGCTCCCTAGGCAGTGCCATTCCTCTTCATGGGCGCAGGCAGTGCTCCCTGCAGTGGGTCCCAGCAGCGCTCAGAAGCAGGGAGCGATGCCCGATTCTCCGCGCCCGGGGCCCTCCCCAGCAGCAGCTGCACTGCCAGCCCAGACAGAAGCCCTCCTTGCCACCCTGAGCCAGTTACTGCGGCTGCGTCAGCTCCGCAGCGACAAGAGCCAACAGTCAAGCAGGGCAGCGGCACGGTGCGGCTGAGCCCTGTCCGGCGAGGGGCCCAGAGGCATCCTCCGGGAGCCGCGTGAACACAGCCGGCAGCTCCGCGGGGGCTGTGGAAGACCAGTGTGTCCGTGCGGCTCACCGAAGCCGAAAGGGCAGGGAGGGTGGCTGAGGGCGGCTCAGAAATGGGCAGGACTGTACCATGTGCCGTGTTGGCTGGCTGGGGTGCAGTTTGCCATTCTGGTCGCAGAGTCTGCCCCTGGTTGTTGAGTCCTTGTTCTGACGTCCTGGGGCTGTGGGAGAGACGGGCAGCACGAAGTGCCCCACGGGTGGAAAGAACATTTCAGACCCCTCCTAATCGTGCTCTCCTTCCATACCTGGGCCTTCTGCACAAGTGGGCTTCTAGCCTTGCTGAAGAACCCAAAGGGAACTGCCGATTGTCATGGGGGGGAAGCAGCTTCTCTGCCCTCGAGGCACAGGCGGGCCAGCAGCCAGACAGGTGAGACTGCATTTTAGCTTTGGTGTATGTTCACAAGCTCAGAGTCCATCGATGACTCTCCTTTCATTTACCCCCAACCCTCAAACAGATCTCTGCTGGAGTGCTCGGAGCACTAGTACAATAATAAGCATTTACCACCACCCGTCCCCACGTGGACAGGCCCTAAAACCACAAACAAGCAGGACTAAAGTAATTGAAATCTACGCACATCCACCTGCCCCAGAATCCTGGCCCTGGAGTGTACTTGTATGTTCTTTAAAAAAGATCTGGCAGAACTGCTAACATTATCTAGGATGGGATGCAGAATTTATAACCCGTTAAGCATCAGCTCTCAGTAAATGCTTCTGTTTGTCTCCTTCACCCACTCTTTGCCTGCCTCCCCACTTCTGTGCCTTTGTTCACACTAAAATACTCAGAAACATCCCTTTGCGTGTCTCAACTCACCTCTCCTCTTTCCCCTGGTCATGGTTTGATAGCTTTATGTGCAGCTGTGCAGGTAGCGTCAGACTAGGAAGGTTGCAGAACCTCCACGTCTGATTTAGCAATGGTGAAAGAAGCAGAAGGCAAAAGAATTGGGCAAAAGAACACAGCTTGTAGCTGCCTTGGTTCTTTTCCTTGTTACCAGCTTCCATTTTAGCACGTGTATGTACCTGTAGAAATGGAGCTCCTCTACTTCATGAATTTCAGTCCCACTGGCTTCAGGGAACAAAAGAACATTCTCAGATGGCCCTTGGGGCATTTGAAGTAAATCTTCATCTTAGTTTGCATTTATGGCCAAGGAAAGAATAAATGTCCGTTGTGTGAAGGATTCTCCATGATGAGGAGCCTCAGCTCGGCCAGTTCGTGGGTCTGAGGCAGTGACGGGGCTGGCCCGAGCAAGAGTTTTCTCTTTTTTGAGAGAAAATCAAATGATACACAGTCGGCCCTTGAGCAGCACTGTGCCGGCCCACTCACCCACCCGTTGTTTTCATTAAGTAAATGGGTTCCCCTTCAACCCCTGCAGTTCAGAATACTACACGTGTATTTCCTCTTATGAGTTTCTCAATAACGTTTTCCTTTCTCTAGCTTACTATAGCGTAAGAAATCAGTATCTAATACTGATTGCAAAACATGACATGCAGAATACATGGCAATCAACTGTTGCTATTATCAAAAGGCTTCCTATCAACACCAGGCTGTTAGTAGTTCAGTTTGGGGGAGTCGAAAGTTCTATGAGGATTATAGCGTGTGCAGAGGTGGGAATGGGTGCCCCCAGCCCTCCTGTTGTTCAGAGATCGATGGCATAGTGAAGAGAGGCTGTTTGCAAACTTGCTAAACCTCACAGGGGTGCAGCGAGCTGGAGGAATGTCACACAGACCTGTCTCTTTCCAGGAGGCCCTCGCATTCCTTAGCTTCAGCTCTCTCTGCAGCACCAGGACCAAAGGCCTTGACTGGGCAGCACCAGACTCCACTCGCCAACCATAACCCGCAGGGCTGCCTTCTCCACTGCATTAGGGTGTTTACATTATTCACATCTGTGGACAGACCATTGGACCTTTGTAAACTAAAACAGATAACACTTCCCAAATGGGGCACCGAGGGTGCTAGAGCGGAGAGCCCTCCTGCAGGCTGTGTC
The DNA here is from genome assembly GCA_019455555.1 of Galemys pyrenaicus. Classification (NCBI taxonomy): domain Eukaryota; kingdom Metazoa; phylum Chordata; class Mammalia; order Eulipotyphla; family Talpidae; genus Galemys; species Galemys pyrenaicus. Next base: position 5,597,990 of record JAGFMF010011694.1, read on the forward strand.
TGAAGGCTTAAGCATTAGAGAACAGCGTGTAAAACACGTGACCCCAGAAACCTCCCGAAAAGGAATATTCAATGCCTGTTAGTCATCCCTGAGAGCCGCAGCCAGCCCCAGCCCATGTTGAATGAAATCTCTCCGCTGGGAAGAATGGCGGGGCGTCCTCCTTACCTATTCAACAGGCAGCATTTACTTATTTATTTGATGTGCAATTAGGGGGGCTTTTATGTACACTTAGATGCACAATTAGGAGCGCTGTGGGGTCCCCTCTGAGACATTAGGAGGAGGGACCTGTCCTTGAGCAACTAATGCAGCTTCCTATGGTTCCTGAGAGTATTTCAGAAGCGAGGGCCTTAGCTCTGGGAATTGGTGCATTACTGTCACCTCTTCAAATTAGTAAAGATTTTTGAACTGCATGAGATGGTGAGACAGGAAGAGAAAATATTATTTACAGGAAATATTCCATTAACTGTGAACTCCCTCCCAGTGCAGTTAGCCTACTAAATTATTCAGTGTGATCCGCACTCTGTTAAGTGCTTTGCCCACTTATTGTTCAGCTTCTGTTCGGATGCGCATATGGGGGTCCTGACCCTCTTCCTCGACTGCCCTGGAGGAACCTGGAGTAGGTTCCTGCCTCATTCTGTATTCACCTTGAAAACCACACCCTCTGCACCCCGGGAAGAAAAACTCCACATGTACCTTCAGCATTCTTGGCAGCTGGCAGCCTTGGCTTTTTCACAGTGTTGGATCAAAGGGCCGCCCTCTGTCTGTCCTTCAGATCTCAGCACGGGGTGGACCTGGAAGGGTTCAGTGCTCCTATGTGTGAGGGGTCAGCGAGGGGGCCTGCCTCAAAGCTGGGGGCAGGCCTAGCAGAAGATAATGGGGGCGGGCTAAGGGGCATAGCATTACGAAGGTCTGCTGTTTTAGAATAACTGTCCCAGGAAGAAAGGAAAAAGGCAGTGATAGCCTGGGAAAACTGGGGGTCCCACGGTAATGCACTGTATGACACGTGGCTGAATTAACTCTGTTTGGAAACAGGAAGCCCGATCTTCCCCCCCATGCAAGAGTTGTAATCACCTGGAAGCACTGGGCTAAGGCTTTAGAAAGCTCAGTGGAGGGAGCTGAGTGTGAAATCCTCTCTGTTAGGGTGATCCCCGTACAAGCGTGGCAACCTGCCTAGAAGTTCACCGACTTGTTCAACAGACACTGGTGGAGCGCCAGGCCCCACACTAGACCACCCAGATACTGCAGTGAACAAGACAAGGGTGGCCACCTTCAAAAAGCTACAGTGTAGTCGGGCAGGGCGGGCGAGTAATAGCATTCATGAATCTGACACACGTACGCCAAGGTGTGCTTGACCCTTAAGCGGTGTGGGGGGAAAGGGCGCCGGCCCCACACCGAGACAGTCCACGTACATCTTTGACCCCCTCCAAATTTAACTATTAATAGCCTGCCGTTGACCTTTCTGATAATACAAAAGAGTCGATTAACACATTTGGTGTGTTCCATGTGTATGTTGTATTCTTTCAATAAAGCATGTTAAAGAATATGTGATTAAGACAGTCATAAGGGAGAGAAAATATATTTGCAGTATTGCACTGTATTTTTCTGATGCTCTAAGCTGAAGTACTCTACTTATGAGGAAATTATGTGTTAGTGGACCCAAGCTGTGCAAACCCTTGTTGTTCAAGGGGTAACTGTATCGACTTATGTGAGGACAGCCCATTGGAGTAAGGAGGAGTTGGGACGGGAGTCAGGAGCAGTCTGTCCCCAAGGAGGTGATATTTAGGTGACTGTTTCTCAGCATTGCACGTCAGACTCCCTGGAAAGCAGGGTCTGAGATGGATGCATGTGCCAGCTGGGTCTGCTGCGACGTGAGCGGGGGTTAACCCCAATGGGGAAAGGGAAGGAAGCAGGAGCAGGTCGAAAGAGAAGCTGAGCTATAATGCTGTCTCCTCTTGGGCCTGTCATGCTGAGGCTGGAGACTGAGCCCCCCCCTCCCCCGCCCCCCCGCAATCCTTAGATACAGGTGAGTCACAGAGAAGGAGCCTTGGGCAAGGCTCGCCGGAGCAGAGCATGATTCCTGGTCTAAGTCCTTCAGTCCTGAAAAGGGAGACAGTCAGTGCATTACCATATCTTCTACATCCATGGTTCTCAAAGTGTGGCCCTTGGAGCAGCTTCATGCACATCACCTGGGAGGATTCCAGAGCCACAAACTCCCAGGTCCCCACCCAACACCTGCAGATGCAGAAGCTCTGAAGATGAGGCTGGGTAGTCTGTGTTTTCCCACACTCTCATGGTGAATGGGATACATGCTTTGAGGTTTGAGGAGCTCTGGGCCCCCCGTGTATAGGCAGACAGGAACTTTCTATGTGAGTTTTCTTTTCTTGTTTTCATTGTTACAGTCAGACTTTTTCCGGGAGCAATTACTCAAAAAAAAAAAATTGTTTTTAAGCCAGTGGTCTCTATATCCATTTAAATGTCAAATATAAGTCAAAATCTCAATCAGGGGCCTCACTAGTGGCATAAGGGCTTAAGCATTGTGAAGCAGTCACAGCCCCTGCAGCACAAGTTGGCTCCCCAACCAGGGAGGGGACCCACATGGCGCAGCAGACCTCTCCCGCCTTGCCCACTGCTCCCCTCAGCAGTGTATTTCAGTCAGTCTGCCTGTTCTGCTCCCCAGTCAGTCTCTGGTGAATTCTCTCACCCCCACACCTCTGATCTGAACCCCAGTTCTTGTATGCATAAATGAATAAATCTTTTAAAAAAAAAATCTCACCCAAAGAGAAATTTTGGTACTGTTAACTCACTTCCAATATATTTTTTAAAAAAAGTTGTAAGCTACTTATTTTAACCTCTCTATGCCTCTCACTTTATATCATGCAATAGAGACTCTAAGACATGGGAAATAGTCTGATTTTCTCTACTAGAATATGTACATTTCAAAGAGTTCCCTGTTCCCCAAGATAAAAGTGCTGTTGCCCTTGACATAGCAATTATCGTTACAGTCTCTTGTAGGCTGAACTTGAGAAGCGGGATTGCCCCAGAGAACAAACAACGTCTCTTTGTTAAGAGGATTAATTTTTTTTGATTGGACATTGGATCTGGGAATCCAGGGGACCTCCGTTCCCACAGGTCCACAGGCTCTTTTGGAGCCTGGTTCTGAGTAAACTGTCCCTCTGAGGACACCAGCTCATAGTCTTGTTGTTCTCGTGTGGAAGCTGTCCCCACGGCAACCACACTAATGTCAGGTTGTCACGTTTGAAGAGGGTGAATCCTGTAAGCAGAAAAGAAAAGCAGCGCCTAATTCTGGGGGGCTAATCCTTGAGGGAAGCCCTAATGCAAGTTGAGGGGCTCCAAATCTCTGCTGGGGTGCCTTGTTTGGAGGTTCTCTTCATGGAGGGGCTGCACTCTGCCCTGACCCCAGCCAGTGGCCCCTGGGTTGCGGCAGGGAACGTCTCCAGGCATGGTATAATTCCGTGGGCCCTACCTTCCTGCGTCATCTCTGTACGCCCTGTCTCAAGTACCCTGTTCTACGTAATGGCAAGATGTGAGCCTGGTAGTCAGGACAGCTCAGCTGAGCCCCAGTTCTGCCAGAAGACTCACTGCCATGAACCTCAGTGTCCCCGTCCAAAATGTTGATATCGATGCTTGGGGATCTTGGGGTTGAGAGAACCTGAAATAGAAACAGGTGAGAGGAATGAAGCAAGGGGCAAACTTGGGAAGTCAACAAAGAATTATGACTGTATGGAAGAATGAAAAGCATCCTTTTCTCAGAAAGAAGTGGGAGAAGGAGGAAACGCCATTTCTAAGTAGGTAGAGTCCTGTGTACCTTTGACACTTCTCCACTTTAGCCAAACCCACACTAGATCTGATGTAGTGACAGAAGGACCTTTCCTCCCCCTCACCAGTGCCCACACCTACTGTTGCGGGGTCTGAGAGTCTTGGGGTCCATGCACATCCCACAGTAAGGCCATATAAAGCACCAGGTGATTGTGGGCTGGCTGGGTCAAGCTCAAGGCTATTTATAACATGCAGATAAACCCCGACCCGACAGTTCAGCAGCCCCTGAGACGGATGCGCTTCTAAATAATTCACAGAAGCGGATTCTCACTACTCCGGGAGCCCCCTAGACCTTGAATGCAATTTAAAACAGCAAATCAAACCCAAATGCTATTGTTGGCTCCGACCTCTGCAGAAAAGACTCCAATAGCCCCACCCACTCCCAAAGAGCCGGGGACCAGGAGTAGCTTAGGAACAGATTGGAGTTTTCTGGCTTCAAACTCGAGACTTTGTTCTTCTAACAAGAACACGGACCACTTGGGACTCACTCACAGAGCAAGTGGCTTTTATCTCTGTCTTTTAAAATGTGCTCTTCGCTGGATATAGGCACAGTCACTCTGCGAGTTTTCTGAACAGCCCTCGGTAGTCATACTGTCACTTTTAGTAGCAAAATAAATCGTATGAAGGAAAGAGTGCGCCCAGTCCTTTGTAACAACTAAAGCTCCAAACTTGACTGAAAGCTGTATCTTCTGGGCCTCCCTGGTGGTGCAGCGGCTTGAGACCGCACTGTGAAGCATCCGCTGCACAGCAGCGTCTTGCAGCTGGGTTCTCCCTCTCCTTTGGCTCACTTGACAAGAACTTAGTTACCTCCCTTCTCATCATGTAGCCAGGTCCTGACTTCAGGGGATACCCGTCAAGCCCTTCAGGTGCTCCTGTGAGCCTCTGTTACTGGGTCTGCAGAAGGCATGCTCCCCCTGCCCTCGGGAGAGAGCTCACAGCAGTCTCCCCTCCTCTAGAACTCCTCCCTCGTTCTCCGCCTTCCTAACCATTTTACAGCCCAATTGAGGGTGAAGGGTTTTAGAACCATCTAAACAGACACCCAATAAATAGCTGCTCCAAGAGAATAGTAAATTTAAAATAGTTTTAATTACATAGTCACTTCTAGTGGATAAAATAGCCATAAATTTTGTTCCCAGAACCATTTTTCAGTGTCCAGCAGAGTTACAATATCCACTTTGTCGGGGATATACTCCATAATCCCCAGAACGTTTTCATCACGCAGAGCTGAAACTCTGTCCTCATTAAACAATCCTGGCTCTCACCCCCAGCCTCTGGCACTCAACATTCTGCTTTGTTTCTATGAGTTTGACAACTCCAGAAGCTTTAAGAGGAGCCACCCAGTATTTCTTTCTGGGTGCTCATACCCAAACCAGGAGATTTTTGGAGAATTTAAATTAATTCTCCAAAGCTAGTGGTTAATAATTATTCCATGACCTCAGACAGACTCAGGTGTGACAGGTAAAACCAAGGCACATGGACAGCTCTTGGCTCTTTGAGGGGGCCTCTCCTACTAAATGAGCAATCGCTGCCCACTTTACTGAGCTGACCAGCTTGAAGTCTCAGCCAGCCCTTCCACTTTCGCATGCTGGGTCTGGGTCTGAGGACACAGCCGGTGGTGTCACCCACTCCAGCACAACTCAGAACAAACCTGAGCCAACAACCGCGGAGACTCCAGAAAGCCCCACTCAGTGAAATCACAGACACCTCCCCCAACACCAGTTCAGCTCAGCATCTTCAACAGGTGTTTCTGGTCACTAAATGGGGTTTTGCAATCCTTGTGATCATTGTAGAATTCCCCGATCCTTATAATTATTTTAGAAAATATATCCTGGCATCGAATAAATGTGATCAGGGCCTGCACTCACAGTGCGCCCCCAGCCCTGGGGGCTTGGCCTCATCATAATGAGTGTTTGCGCTCCAACCTTTTATCCAGAGGGCAGAAGGCAAGGGGGCTCTGGACGACAGCCTCCCTAGGCCCTGCGCTTGCCTGGAAACCAACCCCAGCCCTTGTTTAATAAGCATGAGGAGTCACAGCTGAGTGGGTCTGCACCGCGTCTGCGCACACACGTGTGTCTCCTTAAATGCACCATTGAGTTGTTGCTCGGAGCTCTGAGTTTAAACAGCCACATGAAACTAGGCGCCGGTCAGAGTTCTCACATTCTCCTCTTCGAAAGACCATGAGGTCATGCAGCACACCTTCCCGGGGTGCCTAGGCCGGGGCGCCCTGAGCCGTCTGGCTAGGATGCCAGTTGTCACCTGCAGAGACCAGCACTGTCGACCAGCAGGAGAGCCTGGTAGGAGAACCAAACCAGACACGGGTTTGGGGGCTTCTTATGGAGCTGGGACCTCACGAAGGGTTTTGGCGCTTTTTATCCTGGACTTTTAAGTAGTTCTTTTTATTGAGTTTTGACCAAAGACCATCTGTGACACACGATTAACTCAAACTGGGATTTAGCAGTCCAAACACTGGAAAGCCCTCAAGGGATTTCCTGCTTGCTCCCTGTTTCTCCCAACCCCCCAAAGCCTCCGGCACTCAAGTATCTACTTTTCTGTCTCTATGGACTTGCCTATTCTAGACATGGTAGAATATCTGCATATAATCTGTGGCCTCTCATGTCTGACTTCTTTGAATTATGTTTTTTTAAGGTTTATCCTTGTTGCAACATGAGTCATAGCTTCATGCCTTCTGATGACTAAATAATATTCCACTGTCCTTTGACGTTGACTCTGTTTCTGCGTTCCCATAGCGTGTGTGCGTGTCCGCACATGCAGGTGGTGCCTTGGGCCCTCGTACTGGCCGTGTTCCTTCATGTCACCGAGAGACTTTACCCCGGTTTCTGTTGGGTATCGACTCCCATGTCAGTTCAGGAAGCCTCCCTGGCCGGCCTTAGTAACAGCGACTGTGCCCTGGCTTACATCTGTCCTTGTCACCTGCCATCCTGACATCCTTGCTGTGCAGTTTCGTTACTTGCCTGCCTCTCCCCTCTTACAAATAGACCCAATTTTTGCCTTTTTCCTTTCCCCCCACTGGCCTGTCTGCTCTTTGGCCCTGTGTATGCCTGACACCTGATAGATGCTCAAATAGGTGCTGGAGGAGTAAAGGTGCTCAGGGCCGAAGGGCTGACAGCTCGTGGTGACCGTCGCCAGCTTCAAGGTCATCTCCAGGCATGTGTGCAGGGGCCTCGCAGGCACGAGGGCAGGCAATGTAGCTCTTGTGGGAAAAGGCTCGGGAGGTCGGCGTGCTTGAGGATTTTATCAAGGGGAGGAAGGGGAAGGGGGCACCAGAGCTTTGCATAGCTTTCGTTTTTGATGGAAAAATGAAACGCATGAAAAGTTCTTATCAGTCTATCCTGGCTCTTCCTCAGTTTTACTTGTCTCTTGGGCCAGTGGGACCCAAAGAACTAATGGTCATCAGACATCAAGAGTGAGTTGCTGGGGCTCTGTGACCTCTGAACAATTGCCTTAATCAGCATGCCTGTTCTTTCTGAGAAGCAGGAAACGTTACACTGGGGAACTCTTGTTGAATCCCATAAACCTTTGTCTTGAGAGTCCTCAGCTTGGTTCTGCTGAGCCACACAATATTGTGGAGGCTCTGTGAGGTGTTTTGTTTTTAAAGCACACGAATCCTAGACTGAATTGACCTTCCAGAAAGTGCAACCCTGTTTATCGCAATAGCCAGCATAACCAGAATGGTGTTCTGCCAGTTCTTTAGCCCAGGGCCCGGGGTGCAGTATCAGCCGGCAGGTGGGGCTGGAGGAGCCTACAGGGAGGTCCACCCCGCCCCAAGTCACACCTGACAGTGAGCCTCAGTTTGGCTAAAGCAGTTTCTAGCAGAATGAGTTGTGGGGAGTGGCCCCAGGTCCAGACCAGGATTCCAGCTGGAGCCCCTGAAACCTCAAGACTGCAGGTTCCTGTTCACTTTGGTTCTGAGTTTAGTTCGGAAAGAGCTTTAGGAGGAAGAAAGGCCCTGGCTCCAAGGCTGTTGGGCTGCCTTGGCTGCCACTTCCCTGTTGTCAGATTCCTTGCAGTTTAGAAATATAGTTTTGAAAAACTGTCTAAGTTCGGTTTCTGAGAGTTCCTCTTACCTTGGAAGTAGCCTGAATTTTGAGTAGACAGTCGGGTTCAAACACCAGCTGCTGCCACCATCATTTGTCTGTGTGACCTTGAGAAAGTGACTTAGCCTCTCTGAACTTCGGTTGCCATGATACCTCAAACAGCTCTTCACTGACTCATCCAGCAAACAGTTACTGAGGGACCCATATGCCGCGGGCATCCGCTCGGTACCAGCAAGACACCTTCAAAGAGTTTACAGTCAGGTGGGGAGGATGTGTTGAAAAAGACAGTAACAACACAGGAAAGTTGTTTTGGTAGAGGTACATATGTGAGTGGTTGGGAGAAGAGCCCAGATTAGAGCTGTGAAGTAGAGTGGGGAGGTCGGGTTAGGGTCAGCCTTGGTGAAAGGAGAGTGCCTTCCAGCAGGCTTCAGAGAAGAAGTATCCATTTCCTCCTCTGCTCTCAGCCGTCCACCCTCAAATTCATAGTTCCCTAAACTGACCTGCCCACTTGCGAATGTCTCTAGGGGAAAAGGAAAGAAAGCAGAGCTTGAAGTAGGATCAGAGCCCTGGAAAGACAGTCTCACCTCTCAGTCTTTTTTTCCTTGGGAAGGCAAAACCGTGGAGCAGGTACAAAATTGCTCCGGGGAGAGGGTCCACAGAGGAAAATCACCGAAGTCCATCTAGGGACCCCTGAGAAGATGGCTCAGCCAACCCCTCAGCACGCGCCCCTCCCCCACCCAGCCTAGCTAAGCACAAAGTCTGGGCTGGACTGGGGCAAGCCCCTGGCCTCCCCTCTTTGGCTTGCTGCCGCCACCACTGCAGAACAGCCACAAGACCCCAAGTGTTCTCAGCAGCAGCCTGAGTTTGAAAAGCAAGCCACAGAGCCCTGGCCGGGTGCCTGTCCCGCTGCTGCCTGAGATGCTTCCAGGGCCCCCAGCTCACACCTGAAGCCTCAGCAGCAGGCAGTCTGCCTGCTGGCACCCACAGAAACCAGAGTCTGCACCTCGTCATCTTCAGCAGCAGGATGGGCAGCCCTTGAAGCTCTTGGTGTTTGAAAGTACACGCAGACCTCTGTAAGTCATTCCCAGAGACGTGCTGGCTTGCTGATCTTTGGCTTTGCTATCGCAGGATAACCCTAGGGCAGGATATTGTCATTTCACATTTTGTGTTAGCTTGATTTAGCAGTTTTAGTTATGCTTATGTACTGTTATTTCTGCGTAGAGAACATTCTCCATCCTCTCCCCATCGTTTGTCTCCATGAAGGAAATCAGGAGTCGTGCTATGATGCCACACCTCTGTGCAGAGCTACCAGGCCTAAGAGGATTGAGAGTTGCAATCCCCCAAAAAACGAAAGAGAGGATTCCCACTTCTGTCCTGCAAAGTAGTCAAAACAACAACAATAAAAAAATGCCTTGACATCATTCCAAAAGAGAAGTCTTGTCTTTCCAGGTGAAATGGCCCATCATAGTTTTTCCCCCAGATGGGCCAAACCCTTGACAGACTGACTCCTTTTGGAAGTATCATATCCACGTAGGTCAGAGCAGGTAGAATTAGCCGTGACATTTGCTTAAGGAAAGCCTGGAGAAGGGGAGGTTTAGCCACACAAAACTGGGCCACAGCCCCACTAGCAAAACCAAAGCTAAACCCAGATACTAGCCAGTGTCTCTATTCAAATGCTACACCCCCCCCCACCCTCCTCCCAAGGAGGCACCTCTGAGGGAGGAAGAAATTACGTCAGGAAGCTCAGGCTAAGAAAGGGAAACCATTTGGACTTCTCCTTTAACTTTCACATTTGCCAAAGCTTTAGGGCACAATCTTCCTGCAAGAAAAAGCCCAAGTATGCAGAAAAAAAAATCATACAGAGGGATGTCCTCTAGGGTGATAAAGGAAAGGAAACAGCCTCGGGGAAGAATAGAAGGGCCTCTTTCTCTATAGGCCTGTTAAGCACTTGTTGCCCCCTCTTTCTGTGCTCCAAGTAATGGCTTGTAAGGCAGAGGACGCTAAGTGGTTTTCCATGGGTTAAAGAGGCCATCCATGAAAGGATCGAGGCCTGGTGCTCTGGGCATCTGTCACTGAATTAACCAAATCAATTTAGAGCTGATGCTGACCAGAAAGAGCAGGCAGACTGGAGTAGCATCTTGATTCCCTTAGGGTCTGAATTAGCTATTGTTTCCCTGCTGGGTGTGTGACCCCTTCAGAAGAAAACAGGTGCCAGGGCACCCTCTTTCCAGGAAGGTACTGACAGGCGCACTTAGACTCGCCCCATCAGCTAGTTACCTGGGACCCGGCCTGCCTCGCTCGGCTCCCGGTACAGCCCATTGCACGTAACACCCAGCCCATGGCGGTGGGCGCTTTCTTCTCAGGGGGTGTGTTTTGCGATTGGAAGTCATGGCAGGAAAATGGATAAAAATGACTGTTCTGAACTGCTGTGAGCCAGGAGTTAGCTGGATAAGAGTTGGAAGCAACAAGCCCAGAGAGAATCCAGCAAATGCCCTGTCAGGTGTGAGGAATGGGAACCCAGGCCAGGCTTGTGCTTGCATCACAAAAAATAAAAACATTTTTCAAAATGTCTATAGCAGCAAGAAGGCGTACACACTGGGCAGGTTCGGGATGGTTCTGGGCAGACAGGTCAAGGAAGGAGAGTCCTGGAGCCCTCGGTGGCTTTTCATGCTTTTATTAGTAGAGGTGGCCAGGTACATGGCAGGCAGGGGGGCCGGCAGGCCTCCCAGCCCCCAGCGCATCTCACCCTCTCGGCTACTGCTTCTCTTTGCTGGTCGGTCCTGTCAGTTCTGCGTTCTGGCATCTTCATGACGCCGCCCATTTAGGCCCATGTCCAACTCAGGTGCACCCACTTGCGCATGCCCACCCTGGAATGCTCGCAGCACCGCAGGTGTCCATCATCACAGTGGTGGGAGGGTGGAAAGACCTGATTTCTCTAACCCTATAATGTCTGTGGTGACATATTGGCTATCTTTTAAAGAAATTTAGCCAACCCTGTACTTGGGCTGATAATGTGTTCCAAGTAGTCAGAAGTCTTTTTCCCTTACATGAAGGACAATGATATTTGTAAACTGATGGAGGGGAAGAACCTAACAATGGCCAGTAGTCATTGAGTAGCTTACACTCCTGGTGGGAGCACAGGTTACTGGTGGGAGCACTGGTTACGTGTTAGAGTCACCTGGGAAGCTTTGCAAATTGTGCCACCTGGGCCCACCTCCCCTGAGGTTCTGATCCAGTTGGTCCGGGATAGGGGACTGGGCTAGTTCATGAGTTAGAATCACCTCAGATAATTCTAATTGCAACTAAGTTGAGAAGTAGTAGATGAAAGAAAGAAAAAAGTAGATAAATGATTCTATTAGCAAACTATACCGAAGTCCAGAGCATTCTTTCCCCATATCTTGCTACGTGGCATAGAGAACAAACTGCCAGAAAGAGTTCTGGACTTTCCAGGGGGAAATAAAAATACTGAAAAGAAGGGGGAAAAAATCTACTTACTGAGCACCATTTTAAGCACTTTATCTGTATAAATTCATTAAGACAGCAACCCCATGGAAAAAAACTATTGTTACTAGTAGTGGTATTTCAAAGATGAGAAAACTGAACTGTCAAAGACACACAGCCAGATGAATTCATGCTTTCCATCAGGGCTGTTCTGTATGGACTCTTCATGGGTAGGAAAGTCTAAAGGCTAACGGGAGTGACATCGGGGACTGTTAGGGGACTTAACAATGTTGCATTCCCCAACTTACAATGTTGCTCTTCAGTGAGGCATACAATGCAGGAATGATTTCCCCCACACACACCCACGCACAAACATTCAACCATACCTTTTATAGAAAAGAAAGCTAAGATTAGAGACTTATAAAGTCAGGACTATGACTTTGAGGAGTTCATTAAATATAACCAAAATAATGAAGACTAAATGACCATGATGAATAATGATTATCTGAGACAAACATGGGACATAATGGAAATTTAAAAACCCAATATAAATTACAGATGATCCTAAATTCATCAAAAAGTTAATTGCTACATGTGTGCAGTCTATTTTGTATGTCTCATCTCCCCAACTAGGTCATAAGCTCTTTGCAAATACAAACATCTTGTCCTCCTTGTCCCTATTAGTCCAGTTTGGTCCAAAGTAGACAAGACTGCTTGAGTGATTAAAAAGGAAATGGGGATTAGATGTTGCCGAAAGCCCCCAGATCTAACTTCTCTAAGTATGAAGTAAAATATAATGTTTATGCAACTGATAACTTAAAAACCCTGTGCCAAAGAGGCAACTCATCTCACGACATACACCTGCTTCTGTTTGGGGATGGTTCCTCCAGAAGAGCCTTATCTGGGTGCACCTGATGAAACTCTGAGCTCACAGGTTTGGGTTTTCTCTGGTGAGCTCCTGTTTCAATTAAACTCCATCCAGTTGGGATTCCACATCCCCTTCTGCACATTGCTTCTGCAGCCCTGAAGATGCATCCTTTTTATTACCTGGACATATCAATGCACCTAGAGATTAGGTCAACGACAGTCCTTCTGAGAAAGTAAACAGAACAGCAGTGAACTAAGGAAGTGCTTTAGTTTGTGTTTGATTCTGAGCTTGTAGACCGTTCCTGGACATGAGTCTTAATTCTTGTGAAAAGAGCACTCCCTTGTCGAAGTTTGGGTGGCACGTGGCATCATATAACTGCCAGGAGCCTTTGAAGAAATGATCATTTACTTAACCACGACTTGCTGCTGCTCATCATGGGAAACTGCTGGTGTGGTAGGGCTAAGGACAGAGGTCACAGAGCTGGTCCCGACATCCATTTAACCTCTGCCACTCTCTCAACCTCTCTCCACTGGGCTTTATCTGCCGAGGAGGGAGGCTGGCCCACAAGGCTGCTGGGGTTCTGTACAATGGCCCCTCCTGGAGAAGCAGGAAGTTACTCTAAGGTCATTAAGAGGCTTGGTGACTCAGCCTCAGGGACCAGCAGAAGATAAGGCTCCCTGAAATCCTGGTCAAGAATTCAAGCCACAGAACAAGCTTCCTCTGGAGCCTTTATTTCCGCATCATTCCAAGAGCTCATCCACCACCCGCATGCTGTACCAGCTCTCAGTAAACACTTGCTCTGGAGGAAGTCCCATGGTGTCAAGGCCCCTTCATCTAGGCCTGCAGGGCGGGGGGAGGACACAGGAGTCCTTTTCTGCCCTGCCTTCAGCTGTACTCAGGTTGTGAGGATCCAGCAGGCCAGCTAACAGCCAGCAAACAGCCCGTTCCCCTTAATTGCTCACCAGTGTACCGCTTGCTTGCACGCGGGGCTCAAAGGCAGGGTTTATTAGCCACTCTGCTTTGCTCTCCTTGGATAAACTTTGGCCCTGTCCTGTCCTACACATTAGGGCACTGAGGCCCAGCGAGGGAGGGAGGACCTGTGATTACTTGGGATCCGCAGGCTGGGCTAGGTGAGAAACCCCTAGCTTCTCCAGTCCCGGAAGTCTTGCGCACGTGGGGAGACCACGTTTCTTTGTTTTGGGCAAGTCCAGATACTTAAGACTTTCTCTTAATCATGATTATTGTTGCTTGTTCTTGATTTGACAACTCTGGAATACTGAAGAATTCCTATGCAGAAAACCAGAGGAACCCAGGTTTCTAAGACGAGGAAGAAGTAATACTTGTTCTCATTTACTTCATGAAAGAGAAGAAAAGCCATTGTAGAGGACTAAACAGATTGGTTTTCTATTTCTACTTACAATCACATAGTTGCTTATTTATAAAAATCATTCCACTCATAAAGTTAACCACCCATTGGTGACTAAGAACTGTTCCCACTAATTGGTGGACCCATGTGGAAGGGAACATAGTTAGAGGCTAGAGTAATGGGCCAGGTGCCCTTGACTTCTATTTCTGGTCCCTTCACTGACTTGTGTGGCCTTCGGCAATTTCCCCCAAAAGGAAAATTCCTCACTCACTCTTCTTGAGCGATGCTAAAAGATCAAAGAGAAGTTTGCAGAGCCTTTTAAAGATGCATAGATTACGTGCATTAGAAGGCCCCGATTTAATAGATGTTAATTAATAAATCCTTTGATTATTGATAGATCCATATATTTTAGCTTTTAATTAGCTACTTGGGCATAATTGGCCATAGGAGTCACACACAGTCCAAAGGGAGCGTGCGCCGTGTCTGGTGCGTCTCTGTGTGGAGTGGCAAGCCCCTTGGCATCTGTTCCTGCTGGCAGGCTTATGATAACTGCACAAGAATGAGGGAGGCAGAGGCACAGATCACCAGGGGCTGCCCCCAAACCATGTGCCCTGCCCCAAAGCCCAGTGTACCATGTTTGGCAGCCTCAGGCTGCAGAGTATAGCCTGCTGGGCCTCTGAGCTATAGGGCACAGGCTCCCACGGCAGAAACACCCAGCGTCCATGAAGAGCTGAAGTCCCTTCAGGGGCGATGGCCTGCTGGCCAACAGTCCACTGACGGGGCCATCTGACAGCCTCGCTTCCCCTGCTCCCCCTTGGCCTTCCTGCCCCCCTAAGTGAAAAGTACCAGGTCACTGTGCCCACATGAACACCTTTTCAGTTCTGGGACCCTGCTAAGATCCCACAGGAACAGCCCTGTCCTGAAAAACCATCCACCCATTCATCTCACTCCACCCTCCCCAGTGCTTCAGTTGCCAAAGAGAGACAAGACAATCTATGGTGGGGCAGACATCAGGGCAAACCAGTGCCCTGCGCCCTGCTGGAAGTAGCTACAGACAGTACATCATCCTCGGAGGTGCCCAGGAGAGGGGCGCCAGGGGTCACGGGATGAAGGCTGCAGCGGAGCCAGTTGGCTCTGTTTGGACTGGTTGGCAGCTGCGAGGCTCGCTCCACTCCAAGCAGCATCCGGGAGCACTTACAGGGAAGTTTGTGTTGTGTTTTGCAAGGAGCGGGGAGTTGCCAGGGAGAAACCCTCAGAGCATTTGGTCTGGGGTTCCTCACCAGACAGGAGGGGCTGCACACGAGAGGCCAGGCACCCCACACCGGGTGGGGCCGCCTTTCCTCTTTGCTCCTTGGGGGTCTTAGCCCAAGTGCTTCCCAGCCCAGGAGTGTCAACGGGGACCAGAGGCCTGGCCTGGCAACAGTTTGGGGCCCTTGTATTAAGACTTCAAGATGGATACAGCAGAGCTTTTAAACAAGCCCAGGGCCTTCTGAGCACAGGGCACACACCATGAAGGCAGTCGAGTGGGTGCAGTGCAGGGGCTCAGGGGCACCCTCAGAGGAACCGTCTACCACTGTCTCCTTCAGAGGAAAGGGAGACGCAAGAAGGGAATATTCTGCGTACTTCCTTCAGCATTTCCAACCTGCAGATAATCGTTTTACTTTTTTAAGCCCCACTATCAGGGCTTGAGTTAGGAAATTTAAGGAAAGACTGATTTAGGTTGTTCTGGAGTTCATCTCTTTGGTTGTCAGGAGACGTAAGAATGATCAGGAATAGTAAGACCTGGGTTTGCAGTGAGTTCTTGTGTCTGTGCTACGTGGCAGGCCTCTTCCTTCTAAGACCTGCCTGGGAGAGGGAGGCATGTGGCCATTCTACAGGTGGGAAACTTAAAGCTCAGGAAAATGTTATCCACTGCCATTATCAAACAGATCAGAAATAGGGGAGCCTAGATTTGGACATGTGTGCTTGGCCACTCTGTTCTGGATGTTACCTGCAGATATGACATCTGTGCCTGGGAATCTATTATGGTGCTTTTTATATGGTGCTTTTCTGTAAATATCTAACAGTGATGGTCAGAGAGAAACTGGGGTGTTTTGTTGAGGGATTTAGCTTTACAGAGCTTGGATAGAAATGGGAGACTCAGGACCTCCCTGGTGGCGCAAGGAGTTAAGGCGCAGCACTATGAAGCATCCACGGCCACTGCAGCATGAGTTCGATCCCCAGCCAGGGAGGTGACCCACATGGCACAGCAGACCTCTCTTGCCTCGCCTTCCGCTCCCCTCAGCAGTGTATTTCAGTTGATCTTCCTGTTCTGTTCCCAGCTCTGTCTCTGGTGAATCCTACCCACCCTCAACCAACACTTCTGCCCCGTACCCCAGTTTTTGTATGCATAAACAAATCTTTTAAAAAATCTTTTAAAAAAGGAAGACTCAGGCCTGTGATGTAATGAAGGCCCAGCTCGGTGGTATTTTACCTGCAACCCAGTTCTAGGCTGAATTGAACCAGTAGAGGGCTTTGGATCACTTATTTCCTTGAAATGTCTCTGCACTCCTTGGAACAGAACCCACAGAAAGAAAAGTGTCACTTTCATGGGCTGCAGAGTGAAGTGTACTTTGAGCTATGGATAATAGGGAGTTCTTCTATAAAAGCTAGTCCTCCTCCCTGTTACACACAGACTAAAAAAAATCATAAAATTCTGCCAGGCAGGTTGTGAGAATAAAAGAATGCAGCCATTCTAGAAAGTTTTTTTGTTCGAGCCCACTTTGACAGGGGGGGGAGGCGTGACATCTTCCAGCCAGGCCCTGCCTAGGGGTGTCTAGGCAAGGTGGAGAGTACACCAGAAAATTGCCATTACACCTTTAAGGAGGCAGATTCTAAGAGGGTCAGGAACCTGGATCAGATGACTCTGCTTCTGTGCAGTGGGCAAAGAAAGGGAAAACCCTAGGGAGAAACAGCCACTCCCCAGGTCAAGGAACAACTGGATTCCTGCTTTATAAACTTCCTTGGGCAAAAGAAACCTGAAACTTAAGTCTAAAGAGAGGGTATAGTTTGCAAATATATAAATAAAAAATATAAATATAATGCACACGCATGCATAGCTTTAACCTCTGACGTTTTCCAGAAGATTAAATAACTTTCTTTTTCATCTTGTGAGAGGATCTACTCCCCTTCCCAGAGCAATGCTGAAGCCCCAATTACTCCCAAATGTTGTGGTCAGCCTCTCAGTTAACAGGGTTACCCCACTGGGCAGTGGCAGGAACCCTTCTCACCCTCCCTTTTCAGAATGACCTCACACTGCCTTTGCTCTCCCAGAATCCCCGGGAGCAAGCCTCTGGCTGTGAGTCCTGCAGGCAGCTGGCTCTGGACAGTCTTGAGCTGCAGAAAGTAGCCCAGCTTAGGACAGGCTCATATTGTTATCTGGAGTTGCCTGCTCCGAAATAAGGTCAGCAACCCCGCCCTCCGGGAGGAAGCCTCTCAAGCCTTCCCGAATCAGGCTGGCGAGTCAGAGCTCTCACATATTAGTGGGCAGGAAGTGGAGTCCCAACGGGAGGCTGGGAATTTGACCGCCTTCCCATTTCAGCACTGAGGGGAGGAAGCTGGTGCAGCACTCCAGAGTGCCTCTGCTCTCCTCTCCTCCCACCGCAGCCCTCCTCCGACTGGTTCTCCCCCTCGCTCCCCTCCTTGGAGGGAAAAGTCTGCAGAGCTGGGAACTGTCTTAGAGAATTCAACAAAGGCCGGCCAAAGGGGAACAACTTGAAAAGAACTTGTTTTGTTCCCGATAAGAAACCTGCAGGAAAATCCACACCCACATTGCCTGATTTTGGAGAGCAGCGTGTGCATGTGTGTGTGTGTGTGTGTGTGTGTGTGTGTGTGTGTGTAGTAAGAATTAGAGAAGAGGGCAAGAACAACTCTCTCCGCTTTGATAAGGAAGCTGCCAGCTGTAGGAGTGCAGCCACAGAGGACTACAGCCTGGACCGGACTCCCCTGCATCTAAACTGCATTGTTTTCTGTCCAGATATTCCAATGGAGACAGTTGGAAAACCTGTATTTCAGAGAAAAGAAGTTTTCTGTAGAAGTGCATGACCCACGCAGGTAAGCCAAAAAGTCCTTTCCTTGTGGGGGTGCTCTGCTTGCGGGCATGTTACTTTACAGTTTTTGTGCTGTCATTGTTCATGTTCGTTTTGGCGGGGAGAGGAGACTGAGCCTAGAGAACAAGAGTTCAAGTCAGAGTAAAGCATTGTTTTGTGCCGTGCCTGCCTGTTCTGAAAACTCACCCGTGTGTGCGTGTGTGTGTGTGTACGTAGCATTCCATGATCATCATTTCTGCTACATGTGTTACTTGCTCTTATGTGTACAATTGTCTTTCACGTGCTGGGTGTTTTAGGGGAGATTTGTAGCATGTTTAAGAGACACCACATTAAACGGGACAGTGGACTGAGTTACAGGAGGAAGTTCTGGTGAGAGAAGAGTCTGCAGGAGGGGTTGTCAGAGCTGAGACTTCCAGGTCAGGTGGTCCAAACCAGGAGGAATGGATTCCTACAGTGATTGTGCTAAATCTGGTCCCTTCCTGAACTGGGATTTCAAAATGTTAGCTTTGTGAGTGGATGTGATGGAACTACAGTTCTTTTTCTTCCCACTTCACTTTATCCCAGAGAGTACGAGTGTAAAAATCAATGCTCTCTCAGTCAGATGCCAAACAATAGGGTCCAGGCTTGGAATGCAGCGAGCCCTGTGTGGAAGGTTCTGGAGCAATGTGTACCCACTGCTTTTCCTCTCTTTGTCTGCGAGAGTTATAGGCAGCCCAGAAAAGGCAGCAAGAGCTGCTAAAAACAGGCATGACACCTAAGAAGAATATATTGCTTTTGGTAATTAGGGGGGAAGGGTTTACAACAAAAAGGTCGTCTTGGGAGACCGTGAAAGGCTCACACACCATGCAGGAGCCAGAGTGTGTTTTGGGCGCCCGGGATACCCTGGCCTGGGAAGGGGGAGCCGGAGCTGGCATTGCTTCCCTCGCCCACGGCCCTGAGCCCTCCAGAGAAGCCGCCATGCCTTCCTGGGTGCTCTGAGCCAGAGCAGAGCTGCCCCCCTGTCGGAGACTGTGGTTTGTGCAGGAGGCTCCTTCCTGCAGCTGGTGATAACCCAGTGGGGCCAATGTGGTGCTCGGCCCACGTGTAATCTGTGTGAAACAGCCACTGGGTCGGGGAAGGGCTTGCCCACACCCACAGCTGCTCCACTAGATGAAGCGGAGTGCGTTTGAGGGATTCTGTAGTGGGTGGAGTTGGTAGCGTTAAGCAGACACTTGTCCAGCCTTTCTCAAGGTCTTGCAAAGGGTCTTGCAGCCTGGAGACCTCCGAAGAGCAGGAACCCACTCCTGCCAGCAGGTGGGGACAGAGGGGTGCTGAAATGGTGTTCCAGCAACAGGAAACACACTGTTCTTTTCCAGGTGAACCCTCTTGGCTCAGCAGTCTCAGGCTGTGAAAGGAGAGGAAATTTACATGTGAAAAGAGGGAAATGAATGTGCCACCCTGGGTCAGACACAGAAAAGGAACACTTGACAGAGTAAAAGCTGGAGGCTAATAATCAAGGAGGCTGAGCATAAGGAACAGACAGACTCTCTGGCCCACGCTCCATTGGGAGCGCTTGGAACTCAGAATGACACCTTGGACAAATCCTGTGTGTGTACGTGTACGTGTGTGAGTGTGTGTGTGTTCTGGGGTCTTGTGGCTCTATCTGCGATGCAGTTCTGAATTCCTTTCCTGTCCTCATGTCCGTGGAGACAGGAAAGGGCCCGATCTCGCATGATATGGTAGCGTGGGCTCTAGCCTATCACAGGGAACTGATCGTCCCACACTCATTGAGTAGCTCTGTGTCCAGGCACTGTTAGGTGCATGGGCATATAGAAGGAAGTCTGAGACAGATGCTTAAAGAGCATCTCACCCCGCTGGGTGACAGGCAGAAGAGGGAGCTTGTTGTCTGCTGAGTGCTTGCCACTTGCAGTCTCCTTCTGAACACTGGGGCACATTGTTTCCTGGGGGATCTCACTAAGCCCGGGAAATGGGTCCCGTTCTGCACGCAGGAAACCTGCTCAGAGTTATAACAAACCGGCAGGTGGTAGAGGCAGAATTGGAACCCAGGAAGTCCCAAGCTTATGTAACGCACCTGTGTGTGACACCCAAGGCAGCCGGCAATGCCAGGGGCTACCAAGTGCTCCCGGATGCAGGCATCAGAAGCCAGGCTGGTCAGGAGAGCTGACCCTCAAAGGAACAGAAAGTGCCCCTGAGGGCTCAGGGATGAACATGTGCAAGCAGGCAGATAGGGTGCAAGCGGGCAGTGGGGGCAGCCCAGCATGATCACGTCCTCCCCAGGACAGTAGCCCTCTGTTAGCCTGCAAGTGAGCAGGGTAGGAAGAGAGGAGGCAAGGAGAGACCAGGGAGTGGAAACCAAGTCCACACTGGCTTTAAAGACACCTTTTCCAGATGCACCGAGGCAAGCATGAGGAGGAATTGCTTTGCATTAGCTGCTTACACCAGTGGCAGAGCCAAAGGCTGACCTGACCTCAGACAGCACGAAGTGCTCTTCACAGCCCCGTGGTGCGCCTTAACTAAATATGGCATCCTGTTGCTGTTGCCATATTTGATGCAGAGAAGAGTCACCTGATTAACAAACCTGAGGGCTCAGAGATCAGCCCTGCCCCAGTGCAGGAAGGGAGTCTAAACCGAGGTGACAGGCTGGCGAGGGCCTGTGAGAATCCTGCCAGTGAATACACTGCCTTTCCCAGGGGCTGGCAAGGAAGGGCCCTCCCTGCACAGAGGGTGCTATGTCCTGGGGCACAGGTAGGGCTGCAGCCTGACCCTTGGGGCTTTCCCTGCAGCCCACAAAGGATGCCGTGGCTTTTGTTCTCCTGTCTTTGCCTCTCACTCCAAGCCTGTGGTTCTCTACACCTGGCAAATAGCCCATTTCTGAGGTTTAAGCAAAACAGAAAAATGAGGGGGCTGAGAAGAGCCTGGAGGGAAGATGCAGGGGAGAGATAAAGTACTAATGGAGCCGAGAGGCTCCCAGCATCTGATGGAGATGCTGCTCCAGAACTGCCCAGACCTGGCACCCTTCCGTGCCACCCCTCCCGTACCTGGGAAATCTAGGTGCCAAGCCTGGCGCAGCTCTCACTGCTTGTGCTCAAATGCATTCCAGCTTGCTTTTCCTCTCTAATTCAGCTTTTTTGGGGGGGTGGGGGGGAGGGGACTCTAGGGTGGGGTGAGTTTTCTCCCTGGAGCTGCTATGAGAGTCAAAGTGGGGGTTCAAATCACAGTTGCTTTTTAAACCTACAGAGACCGAGGGGGTTTCCTCCTCACTTGCTCTCTGGCTTCTTTTCCAGGCTTTCCCACTGTGCTCTTTCATGAACTGGCATTTTTTTCTTAACTGATATTTTAACCAAAAGGAGGAAAACTCTGCCTAAAATCATTATCATTAACTAACCACAAGATTTGAATGTCTCCTTAAAAGTGGCTATGAAGAAGACCTACTGTTAGGTCCTTAACCCCCAAAGTATGTGGCTTTAAATTTTCTCCAAGGGAAAATCTTCCATGAAAAAAAAGCCAAATCCTCACCACCCCAGGTTTCTTCTAAATTACATAATCTTAAGAACACACATTTTCCTCCTGACATACATATCATAAACCCAAAAGCTCCCCAAAACTCACCCTACTATCACATCACCTTGTACCTCTCTGTCTGTCTGTCTGTCTCTCTCTCTCTCTCTCACACACACACACACACACACACACACATGCGAGCATGCTCAGATTTCACTTGCGAAGTGACTGGTCTAGCCCATAAAGTATGCTTCCCTCAGAATATGAACATACAGCTCTTCCAGCCCCCAACCGTGTTCCTTAATGTGGTTTCTCACTTTCACTTTTAAAGTCTGCGTGCCTTTACACATGCGTGTCCGCTCCACGTCTCCTTTGTAAGTGTAAATGTGGAGGCAGGAGATTGGAAGGGACTGGCTGGGCTCCTTTCTTCCTCTCCTCTCTTGGGTCTTCACACCCTGCAGCCCTCTGCAGATACTTGAAATTGGTAACCAACTCCTTCAAGAAATGTTGTAGAGGAACTGAAGAAGTCTTGATTCCCTCCAAGGCCATGACCTGTGCTAATTGGAAGAAACTTTATTCATCTTCTGCCATAGACAGAATTGCTTGGTTAATAAAGGACATTGTCAAAGGATTCTCCTGTCTCTGAAGTTCGTGTTGGCCTATTGCCAGGAGCTGAAGCTCAGAGAGGACTATTCATGGACCTGGAATGACCTCTCTTACCCAGGCAAGGCAGTGACTTGGTCAAATTCTGAACTCTGAAGAGTCAGTGAATCAAAAGATCAGCACTGTTTACAATAGCCAAGATATGAAAACAACCTAAATGTCAACAGATGAATAAATTATGGAATATTATTTAATCTTTAAAAAGGAAATTCTGTACTTGCAGTACCCCAGATCGAACTGGAGGGCATTACACCAAGTGAACTAGGTCAGACACAAAAGAACTGTGTCCTCTCCCATATATGCGGGTTGACTCAGAAGTCACATACATAGAAGCAGAGAGTAGAACTGCTGGCAGGGACAGGGAGGTTGGGAAAATGGGAAGATGTTGGTCAGAGGCTAAAAAGCTGTAGTTCTCTAGGAGGGGTAAGTAGAGAGATAACATACAGCATGATGGATATAGTTAATATACCATATGAATACTAGAAATGAGCTAACAGTGGATTTCGGGAACTGCTCACAAATATATAAGGAAGTGATATGTTAATTAACTTGACTGTAGTAATTATTTCACTAAGTACATGTACATCAAATCATCACATTTCACACCTTAAATACAGTTTTTATTTCAAAAAATAGTTATTCCAGCCAGTTTCCTAAAGCAAATGTGTGTGTGTGTATGCACGCATGTGTATGCATGCGTGGTGCGTATGGGTGCTCTTACCTGTCACTTTTACACCAGGACTTCTGGGAGCTGGTAGGTTCTCAGAAAAAGCTGTTGTCTGACAGTGATTTCCCTTACCGTACATTTGGTTTAACCTCCTGACTCTTGCTTCCCCAGGGCTTCAGTGACAAGGAGGACATTTGGACACAGCGGCATAGCGGTGCATACGTGGTACGCGTGTCCAGCATTAATCAAGTCCATTTGGGCTATGGCCATTAGCCAACACCAGTTCTACCTGGACAGGAAGCAGAGCAAGGTGAGTGCCTTTCTGGGTCCGAGTGGGACTCCGCCGTGACCAGACCTCTCCAAGCTGAGAGCTGGCCTAGTGGGGACAAGGGCCCTTGTCTGGATCTTGAAGTTCAGGGATTGAGAACTGGGTGGTGGAAGGCACTGCACACGGGTAGGGACTTGCCTTCAGCGCTAAGGAGTGGGGAATGAGATGAATTCAAGGAGCAGGCTCTGCACAACTTGGCCAAGAGCCTCCCGCTCAACCACAGTCAGAGGCCTCTCCAGCCATTTTCTGCCACCAGGTAGGGCCCTTTTGAGGAATTTCAACTGTGCTTTGAACCTCAGGAAACTCCTAGGAGCAAGCAGTCAAGCCCCTTTTGGTGTTCAAACAGTGGCATATTGTTTTCTTTAAAAAAAAAAAAAAAAAAGTAACCGTTTTCAACTAATAGACACCACTTAACTGTTTAGAATAATTGCTGTGAAAACCCTCCAGGCATTTTCAACTGCCAGCTCCACTTTTTAAAAATGCAAAACTGGAAAGATGAAGGAAAAAAAAAGCAGCAACACTTCTTCCCTAAGGTAGACCTGCAGCCTCAGGCCTTGGTAAACATGTACCCTCTGAGGAGACTGGACCCAGCCCTCACGCAGACTCCCGTGTGGTGCGCTTTCTGCTGGGTGGGAGAATGACGTCTCCCTGGTTCACACAGGGCTTATATCAACACTCTTCCCCCTGTTACACAGCTGTGTTTCCCATCTCCCTGTGCCCCCCCCCCCCCCGCACACACACAGCCACTCNTTTCCCACCCCCCTGTGCCCCCCCCCCCCCCGCACACACACAGCCACTCCCTTTCATTACCCCTCAAGTAAAGTGCCATATCAAGATGGGCCCTGCACATTTCTCAAGCTGCTGCTGGCCTAGGGGTGGTAGCATAGAGAGCTGAGGAGGCCTTGGTCCCTGGCCCCATCGATACCACCACCCAGGGGAGCTCGCCCCCACTGCATGAATTTTCAGGAGGGGAAGTGGTGGCAGGACCCCGGAATGACTGGGCCCGAGATTTGTTCATTGGCTCAGTGCCTTACTAGATCCCGACAGCATCCCCTTTGGGGTAGATTGCTCTTTCCCTGGCTTGGGGAGGTGAGTGGGGGAGAGAGCTGGCATCTAGGGGAAGGCAGGTCAATGGAAGATAGTAAAGGAAAGGGGAAGGGAAGAAAGGAAAAATCTCTCAAATTGTAAGAATTCGGTTTCAAGTCAGGGCCTCTCCATGTTGAAGCCTTGCGTCCTCCTTAGTAACACATTTCCTCCTCCACTGGATACTCTTCCTGACCCCCTTTTTGGGTCATTTTCTAGGGCTTATCTTTGTTGTTAGGAATGGCGAGTGTTCCACAGCTCTTCTGGACATGATGGGCATGTGATGGGCATTGGCACAGAACTTTGAAGCCCAATTAGATCAAAAGAAACAGAACCAAAGCGTTTTGATTCGTGCTTTTGATTGAGATAGTGGGCAGAGTCCACCTTATGCCCTCCAGAGGGAGCTGCTGGAGGTTAAAGCCTGGGACCTTTTGCCGTCCTCTGTTATTCAGCAGCGGATGGTGGTGGATATCGAGCCTGGCAAACCTCCCGAACCTTCTGCCAACTCCTCCTGCAGGCAGATCCCACACACACCAGTACCACAGTTTTAAAAGGGGAAAAGAAAAGGTGTATTTCACCCTAATGCGTTGCCTGCTGTGCTCCTCCTTCCCGTGCTGGTTTTCTTCATAGAGAGGCTCTTGTGTCACTTAGGCCTTTTTTTTTTTTTAAGATTTACTTATTTATGCATACAAGAACTGGGGTACCAGTGAGGCAGGAGAGTTCTGTTGTGCCATGTGGGTCACCTCCCTGGCCAGGGATCGAACTCATGGTGCAGTGGCTGCGGCTGCTTCATACTGCGGTGCTTAACCCCTAAGCCACCAGGGAGGCCCCCTTAGGAGACCTTTTATTTGGGATCTTCATCCCTATTTTTGAAGATGATCTTGCTCTACAGTTAGAGAAGCTTATTCATCAGGCTTATAGGTGCACCCACGTAAGGCAACAAGTAAGCCACAAAAAATAATGAAGTTCACTTATTCACAAAATTACCTTTGAAGAGGCCAAAACAAATACCCACCACAATAGGGACATTTCAGCTGCACTGCGCTGGAACAGCCCTGTGGGTGGGGGCGGGGAGACAGGTTCTTCATCAGTCCCCCCCCCAGTAAGCTTGATGCTCATGCACGTTCCTGACCCCCTTTCTTGCATTTCTCATAGCAACCAGTTCCCCAACCTGCACTACAGGCGAGGAGCAGTTGTCCGGCTCAGGAGTCTGCCGTCCAGCGATCTGATCCCGGACAACTCCTTCCTGCTCGTGCTTTGCTTTTCCCAACCAGCGACCAGCAAGGGAAATTCCTGATGACACATGTCTGTAAAACTGCTTTAGGAGATATATGCTATCTTTTATTATTATCATCATTAATTCAGCATACTGTTCCCCGGCCAATGCTTGCATAAAGCTTAAATTCTTTAAGAGTTCCTTAAATTAAGTCAGACTTAATAAAATTCCCCTTAGGAATTACATTACAACACCTCTCCTTTCCTTGTCGGAATGCTGTTCTTTAGAGAAGGGTGATGTGCTGTATCTCCGGTGCGCAGGCTGGCCTGTGGGTGAGTGATGGCTGACAGGCCTGGGATGAAAAGCTTCCAGATATTTCAGAACAGCCAGTGTTGGCTGGCATACTGGCCATTGCTTCACACTACTGTATCTGGCCATGCCAGCCATTCCTTTTTCTAAAGTGCTACTGCGAAGCCAAGGCTCCCAAGTGATGCTTATCGCCCAGAAACAAGTGTGGTCTAGTGGTTTGAGTCAGCAGGGAGGTGGGTAGCCAACAAGTCTCATGCTCTTCCCCTGGCACTTGATTGTTTTCTTTTAGCGTCATTGTGCAAATCATTTAAGAAGGGATCTTTCTGTCTCTGTCTGTCTCTCTCCCCCTCTCCCTCTCTCCCCCTTCCCCTCTTCTCCTCCCTCTCTACATCTCTTCCTCTGTCCCTCTTTCCTCTCTCCCTCTCTCTCCCCCTCCCTCCTTCTCCCTCCCCCTCTCTCCCTCTCTCCCTCTTCCCCTCTTTCCTTCTCTTCTCTCTCCCCTTCCCTCCTTCTCCCTCCCCCTCTCTCCCTCTCTCCCTCTTCCCCTCTTTCCTTCTCTTCTCTCTCTCCCTCTCCTCCCCCCTCTCCCTCCCCCTCCCTTTACATACACACCATGCTCTGTCACCAAAGACAGAAGATGGAGGACACACATGACTGGTTTCCTGGGACTCATTCAGATGACAGCCCGCATAGACACTAGTTACAAGAGGTAACGTCTCCAGTCTCACCCCAAAGATCAGAAATGTCAGCTGGACCCTGGCAGCCTCCCGAGCCTGGAACCAAGAAATGCCTCTTGGACTTCGGAGGAAAACATTTAAGAGCTCAAATTATTTAGAATAAACATTGCTTTCCCTCTGAACTCTACTAGTGGGGGCTTCTTGAGTTGGCCTCCAGTCCAAACATCTTTCCTTCTTAATTCTCCTTCCCCCACCCCATTTCTCCACCCCAGATCTAGTCTGCTAGTCTTCAGCCCACATAGAGCAAAAGCAGCACAAACGCAGGCTCTAGAAGATAACGCTTCACACAATGAATGATAATAAACTGTGTGGCAACACCCTTATAGCCAATGTCCCAAGTATGCAGTCTCTTTGCGTTGGTCCAAAATACTGTCTTTGAACAACAAAAGACTCTGTCATACTCATTTCCTCCTAGTGCTCTCTCACCATGTCCACTCCATCATCATGATGTTTCCATTCTAGACAGACACCAGTAGTTTCTAAAGCTCCTAATAATCTCGGCTCCCTTGGGAAGGGGCGCTCCCTGTTGGCCCCATATTTTGTTTGCTGCCTCTGAGACTGACGTTGGCAGGGCTATGGGGGACAGGTCTTCTTGCCAATGAAATTCCAAGACAGCAGTGAGGTTACATGAGGTTATAATCTAACCTCATGTAACCAATTACCGCCAGACCCTCGTGTCTATCCTAGTCCAATACCAATGGCCTTTACCTTTATTATCTAATTTAGTCCTATCATAAGTCACTGATACATGTTTTAAGATTTCCATTTTATCAGCAGGGATGTAGGTTTCAAAGAGGTTGAACATCAAGCTCAAATATGATTTGTTAAGGTTAGCCGAGATTCCGGTCCGGCTCGTTCTAATGTTGGGTACGGGCCCTTCCCACCGTGTTGAACTGGCCTATGTCTTTGTGAGTTATTCTTACATAACCAGAAGTTGTGGGCCTTGGTAATGATGTAGTGCTGAAAGAAAGGGAGTGAAGGGTTGTGCTTCCTGGCCTGCACAGAGGAGAAAGCTCCACCAGATGGGTGCTGTTGAAGTGCTGTGTTCACATGCAGTGAAAGGCACTTCCTGCTCTCTGTTGTGAGCCAGAACTTACGAGGCCATGGCAGCTGGGAAGGACAAACCTGAGGAAGTTGATTTGGTTCTGAATGCAGGGATGAAAGTTGGGGGTCAGAAAGGAGACATCAGTGGAGGAAGGACTGATGGGATAGAGAAGGGAGGAGGAAGGCCCTTCATACCTGATGAACAAAACAAGCAAGTCCCAGCATTTCCTCTGTCCCTTGGACTTGAATCTTGTTGACATCAGGGAAGTGCTTAGTGACCGGAAGTCATTATCTTTCACCAGTGTTGGCAACAGTATGGAGGCCAGAGGAAGAGTGAGGTCATGGAGGTACAGACAGCCTTTGTGGGCACCTGGGCACAAAGGGACAGTGTAAATAAGGGAGAGTCGGCCAATGGTGGCCCTCCTTGGCCTTCCGTAACTCCCCTCTGACAGCTTTCTCCTGTGGGTGGCAGGGAGCTGGTATCACATGGGCCAGATGCAATGGTACAAAAGTGACTGAAAATTTCATTCATGACCCTCACATAGCTCTGTTGTGAGTGTGCAGCAGCAGTGGCCCTGGGAAGCTTAGCCAGCATACAGCTTAGAGTAGCATCTATCTTTCCTTTCACAACATTCATGGTATAGGTAAAGTCAGTTGCCTTAAATATTACCACAAAAATTGATTTCCTTAGGAGGAAATGCAAACCCATTTTCACTTACCAATGGAGATAAGCTTTACTACACACAATTCCTTTAGGAATATAACTGTGAATGCGCAGTCCCTTTCTAATCTAACCTGCTGTTACTATCAGCCAAATTAGACCAATTAATATATGGAATAATGGAGCGCAGCTTTCCCATGCGCTGAAGACTTTGGCACAGACATTTAGATAACAAAGCAGCAGCCAAGTGCCAAGCCGGGCACTGCCTGGTGAGGCCTGAGGTTCCAGATGAGCAGCTGTCCGAGCCTCCGCACAGGACACGCTGAGCGTGCAGGCCGAGAGCATCTCGGTCCTCTGAACCATCCCCAGCTCTCCACTTAAGGGGTTTACATCACTTCCAAGTTCATTGGAACTTCATGAATTTGTCCAAATATCTCTTAAATCATTCACAAAACTGAAGATTTTTTTCCTCCGGTAAGCACAAAATGATGATGATTACCGCTATGTGTGGAGTACCAGGTAGAGGGGCGCAGAGCGGGAAAGACAGTCGTTCACAAGCCTCCCCCACCCCACCCTACGAAAACCTGGAGTGGCAGGTGCGGTGTCCGAGTTATACTTGGGGTGAGGCTCAGTGAAGTTAGGTAGTGTTCACAGCACAGCACCCTGCCACGGCTGTCCGACTGCAGAGCCTGGGCCCTTCCGTGCCCTGCAGCTGTGCAAGAGCAGGCTCGGAAAAAATTTAAGCTCTCTCTACTCCTGCAGAGCCCTTAGTGATGGGCAGGGACAGAGTCACTAAAAAAAAAAAAAAAACCACTGCAAGATGGGCGATAAGGCAGCTCGCTAAACTTCGGGACAAGCTGGGGGGTGGGGGTGGTTGTGTTCTTGCTTAGGGGTGACTGTCCCGCTCACTGCTGGGGGGTGGGGGGTTGTGTTCTTGCTTTGGGGTGACTGTCCCGTTCACTGTCTGGTTGCCTCTCCCACTGCAGTCTAAAATCCATGCTGCACGAAGTCTGAGCGAGATCGCCATTGACCTGACAGAGACGGGGACGCTGAAGACCTCCAAGCTGGCCAACATGGGGAGCAAGGGGAAGATCATCAGCGGCAGCAGTGGAAGCCTCCTGTCCTCGGGTGAGCACAGCTCTGGCTTGGGCACAGCCCCCAGGGCTTGCAGGCTGGCCTGGCTCCAGGCCGCTCTCTGCACCTGTGAGCTCAGGGTTGTTTGTTCAAGGAGCTGCTCAGCGCTGAGATCACCTGGCATTAGTCTGTCCTCACTCAGTGCCCCGCGGCCGTCCACATTGTCACGGGTGGCAGGGGCTAGTGCACTTTTATGAGTAAGTGACATGCCTTGTGTGTGTGTTTAGAGCTTTGTCTTTATCCATTCATCCCTCGTTGGCACTTAGGTCATTACACTGTCTTGGCGATATATTGAAAATAATGCCAAGTTCGCGTTATTTTTGAATCATTTGAGCCCAGGGTGCAGAGGTCTTTCTGAGTCAGTGTCTTGGTTTCCTTTGGATGCACACACAGGAGCGGCTCGCCGGCTCATCTGGTGGTTTTATGAGCGTGGGGGAGCGGCTCTGCTGGGCACAGCTTCAGCCCCGGGGTGGCTGAGGAAGGAGGAAGGCAGGGCAGCAGCCGAAGGGCGGCGAGCAGGCCCGCCAGGAGCTGGCTCTGGCTGTGAGTCCTGGTTGTGAGCCAGAAGCGAATCTGAGGAAACTGCCGAAAGTATCAAAGGCTGGGACAAAAGAGGCAGTAGAGGCAGGCAGCGTGGGGGGGGCGGGGGGGGGCTGCTGGGACCCTTCAGGGCCTTCTGGGCGCTGGCGCTGAGCACCGGGAATGTCCACTCCCAGGACAGCAGCGGGGTTCACTGTGTGTCCTGAGGACGGCTGCGGTCAGGGCCTGGTGCCGCGACGCTGCGCTCCATTTCCTAGCAAGCCTCCTGGGACTACAATGCCAGATGTTCTCGCTCCTTTGCGAAGCAGTGCCTTGCTGTCCCGGAGCACGAGTGAGTCCGCGCCCTGAGACAGGACTCTGGTGTGCGTGCAGTCCGCTCGCCCGTGTGGCCAGGCGGCTGGCCTGCGTGCTGGCGTCAGACTGGCCTGAGTTCAGGAGGAGCAGCGCTGTTTGCTGAAATGACAGAATGGGGAGTGGGCTTGGCAGAGAGGGGGCCAGTAGCTGTTTGAAAATATTAGGAAAGTGCCAGAGTGGTGGTCACTCCCAGACCACTAGGCCAAAGCCTGATTCTGCTTGGCGCCGGCATTCCCTTGCCCCTGAAACAGGAAATGCAACCAGAAGTCCTTGCCCACCTGTGCTTGCAGACACGTGTCCATAACCTGGTTTCCTGACTGCAAGCAACAGAATGAAATCAAAGTATGAAAGAGCAGGGGAGAGGTGCTGAACGCTGCCCAATGAGCTTCCGGGCCGAGGGCTTCTAGCTGTGGCAGGACAGTCTAGACCTCACGTGCAGGGGAGCTGTGTGCGCCGACCTGGCCGGGGATCCTGGGGCTGAAAGGGTGTCTGCCCTGGGCCCCTGTCGGACATGCCTTTCTGGGGCCCAGCAAGGGCCATGTGTTTGGGTAAAATCTGCAAACCTAATACATTTTGGGCTCTTAAAGAGTCACCGAAATTATATAGTCTTATTGCCCCCACGAAACCTGGGTTGCCTTTGCCAGCTCCCTGTACGGTTCCCCATACCCCTCCACCCCAACTTCTTTTTTAAAAAAGATTTATTTATTTATGCATACAAGAACTGGGGTACAGGCCAGAGGTGCAGGAGGTGAGAGGATTCACCAGACAGAGCGGGGAGCAGAACAGGCAGACCGACCGAAACACACTGCTAAGGAGAGCAGCGGGTGAGGCAGGAGAGGTCTGCTGCGCCATGGGGGTCTCCTCCCTGGCTGGGGATTGTGCTGCAGTGGCTGCTGATGCTTCACAGTGTGGTGCTTAACCCCTTATACCACCAGGGAGGCCCCCACCCCATCCCAACTTCTTCAAAAAGTTTTTCATCAGTGCAGAGAGCCAGGTGATTGTCGATTCTAAAGCCTAGAGGCTTACAGTCAAAACTAGAGAATGCTGTCTTATAGGTCCTGGGGCGGGGCACTATCAGTTCCAGCCACTCTCAGTTCCCCGGTGAGGGCAGGGCACAGCCAGAGCCAGCCCTGTGTTGGTCTTCTGCACAGTGACCCCTGTTAAACTCAGTCTCGGATTTGACCTGGATTTATCCACACTGAGCTCCCTTCTCAGTCACAGATGAGCCCCACCAGTCTTTCAGCCTCAGTGGGGCTGGAGAGTATATCCCTGCTGTGCTTCCAGCTTTCCAAGGGGTGCTCCTGAACTTGGCAGAGCTATACCCAGAAGGAAATGGATTCTTCTGGCTCCGGGCTTCTCACATTTCCACCTGCACCAGAAGCACCTGGAGGGCAGTTCAGACCCAGATCGCTGGACTCTACCTCCAGGGTCTGAGTCTATAGATCTGGGGTGAGTCTGAGAACTTGCATTTCTAGCAGATCCCCAAATGATACTGCCACCACTACCCCTCCGGCACCACAGTTTGAGAACCCCTCTTCTCGCCTAAGCGCGGAACCCCAGAGGTGGCTGTGTTGCACAGGATCTCAGGGTCCAGGTTTCCTCACTTTTCAAGCCGTGTCCTGGGCCTTCTGCAAGGCCCCTCATCTCTGGCAGCCTCCAGGGATCCAAGCAGGAAGCGCAGAGCAGTGCAGATGAGGCAGTAGGCAGAGCCCCTCCCCCCTGAGTCAGACGCATCACTGAAGCCTCAGCAAGGAGACCCCGGCATCTGCACCGCTGCACCGCCCATCAGGGCATTCAAGTCAGTTCGTCTGGTATTGCCATCAGGTTGAAATTAGTAATCGACCGAGTGGACCAGAGAGAAAGCCAAAGAAAACCCTCCTTGATCCACTCCCACAGCTCATACAGGCCTCTTTCTCCTAATATATTACAACAGTTTTCAAATGTTTAATAACGTAGTGACAGGAGCCCCTGGCTAGGAGGTTGGGGTGGATGGAAGCAGCTCAGGTCTGGGACCTCCCCACTCACAGAGTGGCTCCCCCTGCAGGCTCTGACCCTCTCAGCCCTCCCCCTGCCCACAGCCTGGTAAGCAAGAGGAAGGGGGTGAGCCCGCCCCAGGACCTAGCAGGAGCATGGGTGGACTGTGCCCAGCCCTGAGAATACAAGCCCAAAGCCTGGCCTGGAAGGACAGGGCTCCAGGGAAGGCCTCCACCCCCTGGACTTAGGAGAGACAATGGGCAGTGGAGGGAGAGGCCTGTAACTGGAGTCATCCCAGCAGTCAACAAAGGAAATTACTGGAACCCATGGACTGGCCACTCCCGCCAAGACTGTGTATTGCTCCCTCCCTTTTTCTTGCCTTGTGTGGAGGAGGAGGACGCCCTAGTGGTCCCACCTGACAGGGAGGGTTTCCCTCACCCACTGTGAAAATCTAGCCCTTGGCATAAGAGTCTCGGCAGCTGCCTTTTTGTCCTTCAGCGTCCTCTGCCTCACTGCCTGTTGAGAATTTCCTAGTCACATGCCCCCACACATGGGGTGCTGATTTGAAACACTTCGTATTCCACCTGCCAGGCCCTATGTTTTTTCTTTCTTCGGAAAATGACACATGTAATCCTATATCCTCTTTGGCCAGTTACTTTCTCTCCTTTGCCCGCTGCTTCATGCAAGAAAAAATGCACTTTGAAAAACAAATCTTGGTTTAAAAATCCTTTTTCTACACTAATCCAGTGCTCAGAACACAATTGAAACAGTTGTTTTTACAAGGCGATTTTATAACTGGATATTTGTGCCTTTTGGTCCCTTCTGCCATTTCCCCTAGCCCTCCTCACCCCGACTTCAGACAACCTTCAGTCTGTTCTCTGTGCCTGTGAGCTGGGGGTGGGGTGGGGGCTGGAGGGGGTAGAGGGGTGTTTTTAGATTCACCTGTAAATGTGATTGACAATTTAGAGTCACAATTTACAATCACATTTACCTATAAATGTGATTATAGTGATTTGTCTTTCTGTCTTCACTTAGCATGATATACTTGAGCTCTATCCATGTTATCCATAAATGGCAAGAGCTGAACTTTTTTATGTTGTTCTGTTTTATTTTTTATGTTACATTTATTGAGGTAATGTTGTCTTACATGTTTGAGGGTTATAAGTTTACACCTCTACAAATGTAAGTTATTTTTTTTAAGATTTATTTATGCACACAAGCACTGGGGTACAGGCCAGAGGTGTGGGGGTGGGGGGTGAGAGGATTCACCAGAGACAGACCAGGGAGCAAAACAGGCAGATCAACAGAAGTACACTGCCTTGGGGAGCAGCGGGCGAGGCAGGAGAGGTCTGCTGCGCCATGTGGGTCCCCTCCCTGGCCGGCAGCAGGGATCGAACTGGTGCTGCAGTGGCTGTGATTTGCTTCATAGTGCGTTGCTTAACCCACTGTGCCACCAGGGAGGCCCAATAAGTTATTTCACCACACCCACCACCAAAGCCCCAGTAATCCTCCATTGGACCCTCCTCCCCCTTGCTTCACCCCACTACGTTCCCTTCTGGGAGACCCAGTATGCTCTTTCCCCTGCTGTTTTCGCTCCCCGCTCTCTCCCTCTCCGCTCCTGAATGCCTCAGCTCTATGGTTAGCTTTCCAGGTTTGTCTTTGACCTTTTGTTTGGCTTCTCTGTATTCCAATATAAATGAAACCAACTGATATTTATCTTTCTCCTTCTGACTCCTTCTGACTTAGTATAATCCCATCCAGCTCTATTCATGTTGCTGCAAATGGCATGAGTTTACCATTTTTGACCACTGAGTAGTATTCCATTGTGTATATAGACCACATCTTCTTGATCCAGTTGTCTGTTTGGGGGCATTTGGGTTGTTTTCATATCTTGGCTGTTGTAAATAATGCTGCAGTAAACACTGGAGTGCAGGTTTCCTTTCAAATCAGTGTTTTTGTATCGTTTGGGTATATACCTAGTTGTGGGATTGTTGGGTCATTTTTAGGATTTTGAGGAACCTCCACATAGCTTTCCATAGGGGCTGGACTAGCCTACATTCCCACCAACAGATTAAGAGGACTGCTTTTCTCTGTGTCCTCACTAGCATTTTATATTTGGGTTTTTTAATATGTGCCATTCTCACAGGTGTGAGGTGGTATCTCATTGTGGTTTTGATCTGCCTTTTCCTCATGATAAATGATGGTGAACATTTGTTCATGTCTGTTGGCTGTCTGCATGTGCCTATTTAGCTTTTCCACCCATTTTTTGATTGGGGTTAATTGTTTTGTGTTTTGCTATCATTCCCTTGTCAAATGTATTATGTGCACATATTTTCTCCAATCCAGAAGATTGATTCTTTTTTATGGCTAAATAATATTCTGTGCATGAGAGAGACAGACACTTTATCCATTCACCCACCCATAAACAGACCCTTAGATTATTGACAAGAGTCTAGATATGGAAACAATACTTGGCTCTTGCAAATGATGCTGCAATGAAGAGGCGGTGACAGAAATCTTTTCAAGTTTGTGTTTTCATTCACTTTGGATACATACCCAGAATTGGAATTGCTGGATCATATAATAGCATTATTTTTAATTCAGGAACTTCTATCCTGTTTTCCATAGTGGCTATACCAATTTGCATTCCCATCAAGGGTTTTTGCATTTTTTTCCACATCCTTATCAATACTTGTTGCCTCTTTGATAATAGCCATTTTTACACATTATTAAATTGTGATTATGATTTGCATTTCCCTGAGGATTGTTGGATTATCTTTTCTTGCATGTTTCTTTGGGAAAATACCTGCTCAGATCCTCTACCCATTTTTTAAAAAAGATTTATTTATGCATACAAGAGCTGGGGCACAGTCCAGAAGCATGGGAGATGAAAAGATTCACCAAAGACAGAGTGGAGAGCAGAACAGGCAGATTGACTGAAATACACTGCTGGAGGGAGCCGTCTGCTGCACCATGTGGGTCCCCTCCCTGGCCGGGGATCGAACTCATGCTGCAGTGCAGCAGATGCTTCACAGTGTGGTATTCTCATCCTGCTGTGCCACCAGGGAGGCCCCCCTCTACCCACTTTTTAAACAGATTGGGTTTTGTTTATTTTGATTTGTTTTGCTGTTGACTTCTGTGCATTCCCTATATGTTTAGGTTATCAGTCCCTTATCAGATACATGATTTACTAATGTTTTCGCACATTCAGTTTGTTGTCTTTTCATTTCGTTGATGGATATTTCTGTGCAAAAGCTTAGGTTGATGTCATCCCACTTGTTTGTTTTTTGCTTTCATTGCCTTAGCTTTTGGAGTTAAAAATAAATCACTGCCAAGACAAATGGCAATGATCAGTGATCATTGAAGTTAAATTTTGAGGCATAGTACTAAGCATCCTGAATGTTCTGTGTTTTAAGAATTTCCTGTAGTCCGAGAGAGTATGATGTCTCAGGCCTTGCCACCACCCTCATATACCTGCCACCAACATTGCCCCTGAAACTGTACTGGTCACACTCACCCTGCTGGTATCAGGCCTTGAGAGGTTGATCTTGCCAGAACAGGCCCCTTTAGCAGCGAGAGTCCATCCTTGTTATTTTTCATTCATCCACCTACCCTGTCTATTCCAAATTGTGATGTAACAACACTGCTAATTTTTCAGGAATAAACATCTTTTCTAGTTCCCAACCTTTGTAGTTCCCAAACCACACACAGTGTAATTTCAAGTTATAGCCTCTCCCCTCAAAGAGTTTGCATAATATTTATTAATGTAAAACAGACCAAAGAGCTATTAGTAACTTTGAAAGTGATTTTTTGTACTTAACAAGAGCTCATAATTATCTTTAAAAGTACCAAGATTCAGTATTTGGTATCTGAAGCTTGAGATGCTAAAGGAATGAAGACATGTCACTGCTGTTTGTTCAAGTCAGACATCCATGCTGCCTAATGCTCCCCAGCCGGGGAGAACCTTTCTTTCAAAGAGAAA
This sequence comes from Galemys pyrenaicus, assembly GCA_019455555.1. Classification (NCBI taxonomy): domain Eukaryota; kingdom Metazoa; phylum Chordata; class Mammalia; order Eulipotyphla; family Talpidae; genus Galemys; species Galemys pyrenaicus. The sequence goes on from JAGFMF010011694.1 coordinate 5,633,838, forward strand.
GTTTCTGTGTAGTTGACGTGATTTTTTTCTATTTTTTTAATAAGATTTATTTATTTATGCATACAAGAACTGGGGTACAGGCCAGAGGTGTGGGGAGTGAAGGGATCTACCAGAGACAGTAGGGAGCAGAACAGGCAGATCGACTGAAATACACTGCCTTGGGGAGTAGAGGATGAGGCAGGAGAGGTCTGCTGCACCATGTGGGTCCCCTCCCTGGCCGGCAGCAGGGATCGAACTGGTGCTGCAGTGGCTGCGGTTTGCTTCATAGTGCATTGCTTAACCCATTGTGCCACCAGGGAGACCCAAATAAAGACATTTTGAATGATTCTTCTCATTGTAGTTGACATGATTTTCGAGGCTTAGAGCTAGAGCCTGTTGGATCATCAATGACACATGGGGCTCCCCTGGGGAGATGCTCAGGGTGGTGGTCCATTCAAGCCCAGGCTGCAAGGCCTGTGTTGGGATGAAAGAAATCACGCCCTCTCCTCCTAATACTGCATGGATGGGATTCAGGCCCTAGGAAGGTTTTGGAACCAGCACCCCAAACCCCTGTGGTGGAGGAGCCTGATCAGAGGCTTTGAAAGGATGTGAGGACTCTTACCCAGGACACATCTGCTGAGAGATAACTTGGCCTTCCCGAGCCCCCTGCAAAAGGGGATGTTGAGGCAGCTCAGGGCATAGCTCCCTAAAGCCAGGCTGGCAGTAGATCCCCGCCCCTGCCGTCCACAACCTGACCCCCTCACACAAGCTCTGCACCCGGTAACCCTGCTGACTGACCCTGCAAGGGCACGCAGGGAACACGGTCTTCACTCTGCCCGGGGCACCTGAAGCGGCCTCCTGTTTCTGAATGCCTCTCTCCAGTGCTTTTGCTCTGTGTGCTTCAGGCATCACATTTTCAGGGAGTTCAAATAGACCTTGAGAGGACAACTGTGAATTCAAACCAATTGGTTATATTTTCAGAATTCAAAGAAAGCACCCAAAGTCCTTTCTGTGGGACTTCAAAGGGTTTGTTCCTTTCCTCTCTACCTCCATTTCTTAGTCTCAAGGGGGAAAAAATGGAACAGCAAAACAACCAAAAGAAAAAAAATAACAAAGATGACAACAGCATTTGTCATTGTAGCTGAACATGCCTGGCCTTTTCATACGAGGTCTGAAAGTGGGAGAGAGTGTAGGATTTGTTCTAAGCTTTGTTTCGGAAATTTGCTGTCACAAATGACTCCACTTTCAGCAGTAGTGTAGGGGCTAAGAGAGCTGTGTTTTCGCCCTCAGCCTATTTAAAGAAAGCGGCACAGACTTGCTTAGGAAATACCCAGTGTGCTACAGGCACATGTGGCTCGTTGCATTAACCACCCAAACAAAAAAATGTTCCTGCGCATCCTTTCCTAAAGAAATAGAACAGTGAGACCGATGTTGGCTTCTTGAATGGAAATATAGGGACCTAAGCCACCCATTCTCTAGAAAACAAAATGACATATTGTGTCTATAAATAGGAATTGGACTGTATGATTAACGAGCTGGCAGTTGACTCATCTTCACAGTGATCAGCAGGATTGCAAAGAATGTGGTGATGGATCTTTGGTTGGAAAAAAACATAGAACCTATGGTCTGCTATGATTCCCTAACTCAGACACTTCCCACCCTGGGAGAAAAGATGTTACGCCAAGCTTGGGGACTTGCTGTGCCTAGGATCAGCCTGTGCCATTACTCAACTCTTCACACTCATTCTCTGGATGCTAGCACTTCCTTCCATTGTTATGAAGTTTATTAAGAACTAACCTAACAATGAGGACACCAGCAAACTGATTTCTCTCCATGCAGAGAAGCTTCCTGATAGACATGTGCCAGCTTTATGGTCCTGGCTCAAACACCCTTTGTTTTGTGCTGGTATAAATCATACACTGGTTTCTGTTTGGTTTGCTTTCTGTCTTTGTGCATTTTGCTTTCATCCTGCCTGTCTCTTCCCTCTGTCTCTCTCCAGCCTTTTAGTTTTCTGGTATCCACTGCCTGAGTTCATTCCTCTTAGGTCTAATGATGATGATGTGCAAAATCTTAGATTGATGTCATCCCACTTGTCTTTTGCTTTCTGGTTTTTTTTCTTAAAGATTTATTTATTTATGCACAAGCACTGGGGTACAGGCCAGAGGCATGGCGGGGGGGGGGGGGGNCCGGGGGGGGGGGGGGGGGGGGGGGGGAGGTGAGAGGATTCACCACAGACGGAGCAGGGAGCAGAACAGGCAGATCAATGGAAGTACACTGCTGAGGGGAGCAGTGGGCACAGCAGGAAGGCCTGCCATGTGGGTCCCCTCCCCGGCCGGCAGCAGGGATCGAACTCGTGCTGCAGTGGCCGCGGTCTGCTTCACAGTGCGTTGCTTAACCCACTGCGCCACCAGGGAGGCCCCGTCTTTTGCTTTCATTGCCTTAGCTTTTGGAGTTAAAAAAAGACTAATGGCAATAAGTAAGCTGAATTCAGGGGTCTTGATTGGGGTCATGACCTCAGTGCCTGCAGATGGGCGCAGCCTCGCAGCACTGCCTGAGGACCGATTTTGCCAGGATGCTGAAAGGTGCAACCAGTGAGGGATGTGGAGTGGATGTTCCTGGACAGGCCTGAGTTGAAATTGAGAAGACAGTGGAATGATTGTCACTTTCCACCCTCAGCATGGGGGGAGCGAACAAAGTCACTTGTGCTAATAGATTATGCCCTTGGGTGTTGGTAGTAAAGAATTACCTACTAAAGAGAGCCAGGGCAGACTGACAGTGTATGACCTAAACAGCTATCCAGTGAGGAAATGTACATGGTCAGGTCTTCTAGGCATTCTGTGTTCCCATTCATGCCAGCGCTCTCAAGATTGCGATAGAGTAACAAAATCCTGGGGCCAGAACCCCTTCATTTTACAATATAAGAAATGGAAATCGTACGAGTTACTTCTAAGCGATAGTTTTAACTTGGTATTTTACCAGATGCTGCCAATTTTTTTTTAATCAACGGTTTCAATATTCGCTCTGTCTCTTCCTCCCTCCTTTCTTCTCTAACTGTGCCTGTTCCCTTCATTCTCTGGCAAGTGTGCCGCTGAGCCCCGGATGCTAGCCACAAAATAAAGCTATCCAGAAAATGCCTAGCTGCCATCAAAAGGTACTTGATTTTCGAAGAGCTTCCCATTCACAAGTCTTTTAAGTGAACTGCTTTATTTTTAAAATTGCTAGGTCTGATGGAAAGTTTTCCAAGCATGCATTTTTCATGCTAAAAATCACATTCATTCTGTGAGATGGTCTCCAGAGATCACACATTTATTCTGAAATCTGCAATGGGCATTATTTCAGTGTCTCTTAGGACATCTTTTATGTAAGGAATTCATAATTGAGGATTTGTAAGGGAAATAATTGTATCTTCATCATAAAGAAGAGTTCAAACCTTTCTCTCATATTTATTCCTGGGGTGTCTGCCAAAACTCCTTATAGCTTTTACAGATCTGCTGGGAATATGCTGTCGTCTTTTTTTTTTTTTTTTCTCCTAAAAGCCTAAACAGCTTGTCATTTCCTTCCCTTACTTTTAGGGCAACAGATTTCTTTCTTCTTTGCCGTACTGTTTGTTTTAAATTTCCCCTCCTTCCAGAAAGGAAAGCACCCCCTCTATCTCCTGCATCAGCGGGCTGGTCATCAGTGTATTCCATCTGGATCAAAACAGATGAGCCGCAGTCCCCGACCACGCTCCCTGCAGGAGGATGCACACTCATATCCGGTGCTGAGTTGCCCAAGTCTCTGGAAAGACTGGAGCAAATTCCCCATCACAGCTGCACAAGGATATCCTTCCATGTGTCTGCTGGCTGGGAGGGGAGCTGATGTTTGTGAGTGCTGGTGTGCCCCCACATCCTGTCCTGGGGGACCAGCTGCCTCCACTGGGTGAAGCCTGCAGTTCTCTGACTGGAGGAGAAAGTTGCAGAACAGGCTTTCCCCACAGCTCCACAGTGTGTGACACAGTGGTGTCTGGCTGGAGCAGAGACTTCCAGTACCTGCTGGCGATGCCTGTGGCCTGGAGTGCGTCTCTCTTGCTCTCGCTGCAATATCATCTTTCAGATCTGATCTTTCCTGCATCCCACAGCCAGATATTAGTGACCTGTTTCTATAAAATGGTTTGGATTCAGGGTCTCCCTGGTGGCACAGCAGATTGAGCACTGTACTGTGACGCATCCACCGCACAGTAGCATGAGTTCGATCCCCCACCAGGGAGGTGCCCACATGGTGCAGCAGACAGCTCCTGCCTCGCCCGCTGCTCCCTCAGCAGTGTATTTCAGTGGATCTGCCTGTTCTGCTCCCCACGCTGTCTCTGGTGACTCCTCTCGCCTCCTGCAACTCTGGCGCTGTAACCCAGCTCTTGTATGCATAAATAAATAAATCTTTTAAAAAAATGCTTTGGATTCAGATTGAAACATAATAACCCAAACCACTCTATTGTATTTTCAACCTAGTATCATTCAGATAATTACTAAGCAATAGTTGGGATGGAAAGTTCACTAGCGAACTGATGTGTTCTCTTTTTCTAACAGTGAGACAGAGGGCGCATTTAACCTCTTGCACTAGGGGTGGGATCCTCAGCTCAGAGGCTCATTATGTCACTGACCTGGTGTGAGGACCCTCCTTCCACGGCAGCTGCTGCCTCTTCTCTTTTGGCCGTGCTCATCTCCTGCTGCCTCCTTGTGGGCACTTTTCCTGTCCAGACTGGAGGCTTTCTGAGGGTGGAGCGTGTCCACTTGCGTGTCCCTGGCCTACCACGCAAGCAGTGCTCAGAGACTTAGTTGTTTCATGAGTACATCTGAAGACTCCTTGGCCCCTTCCCCTGCATCCCAGTCTGCAGTGCTGTGGAAGGAGACCAGGCTGGGAAGGCAGAGAAGATTGCACGCTGTGCCATTTTTGCAACGATGGCTCCACTGTGACTGAACAGAAAACTTCTACCTTCATGGCTTTTCCATTCTAGATAGGAAAAAACAGGCCAAAGAGAGCTGAGGGAACCCCAGTTCTGCCTCCCTCTGTCCCAGTCATCTTTTCTGTGAAAATGGGGATTTTTTTATGAGGGCTCAGGGAAGTGCAGCATGTGAGAAACTCTTGTCAAGAGTTCTGTAGCGACTCTACTTCCTTCCCCTTCTCCCCATCAGCCTGAATTTCAAAGCTGCTCTGATGTGTAGCCTCCCCCACTTTCCACATCTCCCCTTCTGTCTGCTAACTAGTCTTCTTTGCATTATTAGCTCCCTGAAATTGGGTGCCAACTCCTGACATAGGCCAGTAACAGGATGTAATACAAATAACAATATTCATGTAGCATTTACAACCTCTGAACTCTAAGCATCTTTCAGGCATTATCTCATTTAATTCTTACATCTGAATTTTCATCCCATATTAGAGGGAAGGAGACTGAGACTTGGGGAGATTATGTTCCATTATCAAATCCCCACAGCTCCTAAGTGGCAGAATTGGGACACAAGTGCAGCCCTGGAAACACTAAACTCCGTAGTTGTCGACTTCTGCCTCAGGAAGCTCCCAGACCCACGTGTTTTCCAAAACATATTCAGATTACTTTTTCTAAACCCTTGGGTTCTGCTTGAAATGTTGACCCAAGACTGAAGTATGTCTGTATTACCTATAGCTAGCCTTCAAAAAAACCAGATCATCTGTTTTTCTCTAGGTTCCTGCACCCATTCACTGTGCTTAGTCTTTTCCAGGTAGCTTTGGCCTTCTGGTGGCAGTAAAAGGGTTCCATCATCTTGCCACATCATTAATCCCAAAGACAACTCTGATTAAACTCTTTACTTTTCAGGGATCTGAACCTGTGGGGCTGTTAACTGTATCCAGTTACCATTAAAATGGAAATGTGCATGCCCAGACTTGGCCATTTTAGTAAGTCCTCACTTAACAGATAATTGATATAAAAAGAGTTAAGGTCCTATGGCATTGTTTTAGTAGAAACAACCCCGTTTCTAAATTAAGACCCAAAACACTTTGTTATTACACAATGTGTCTTCATTCACTTTCCAGCCCATTTATTTCACTTCAGGGTCGTGGGGGTGCAGAGCCTCCCCTAGAAGCCAGGTGCCCTTCCATCCTAGGGGGCATTACACCCCCACATTCCCTCTGACTGGGACAATTGAGACTTGCCAGTGAACCCCATGGCCATGTCTTTGGGATGTGGGAGAAAACCAGACACCCACACAGACTGGAAGAACATGTAGACGCCACACCAGCGGTGACCCCAGCCAGGAATTTGTCCTCATCGACGTTATAACAAAACGATGTTATTCGAGACTCTTCTGTACTCTGCTGAGATATAAACTTGGTACCCAGCACCATATTCTTCATGAAGAAGTTTCCACCACACAAAGAGTAGCATCATCTGGTAAAACTGTGAGATAGAGCCAGCCATTGTTGGTGGCAAATGGAGAGATTTCTCGAGCTAACTAGTTTGTGTCATGTGGGCTTGGTGTTTGAGCTGACCGTACACATAATAAATCAGGCAGGTCCAGTGGGCCTTGTAACTCAAGAGCAAAACATAACTAATGTCATAGCTTGAGACCATATCACCCCAAACGCTGTGCTTTATCTCTTAGAGTTATGATTTTGTTGTGATTTTTACCTTTCTGAAACATAGTTAACTATTAGATTTGACTTAATAAGTCATTTCCTTTTGAGAGGTAGGGCAGAGGTGAAAGGAAAAACAATGAATTCTTCACTTAAGTTAAAATCCTTTAATCTTTTTGGACCCAAGTTTCCACAGGCCTGTTTTTTAAATCTAAAATCTTGAGTTCCTTCCAGGATTATTTTACATTCTTATTAATTCTTGAGATGGTGGGACAGAAAGTACCTCATTATAGTCAATACATTTTGAGGTGAAACTTAAGTGGATTTTTTTCTGACGTTACTATTTGACCATGTGGGTTAGTTTGTTGAACATTTGCTAGAGATTAGTTCTATAAGCGCGACATGGTAAATCTAAATGGTAAGAGTCTTGTTGTTTACTTGGCTTGTATGCGTACGTTTTTCAGAGGAGGGTCTACTATAATTTGTCAATAGTCTACACATAGTACTGTACACAAATCTGAGTGTTGAAAGTGTCATCTTGAAGGATAGATCAAGTTCATTTACTACCTAAGGAGTATTTCATCAAGTTTTATGTGTCTTCAGATATGAGCGGTGACAATTTCTAAGAGAAGCAGATTAAGATTCAACATGATTGACTCATGACATTAGGTGGATATAAGCTGGAGATAGTTTAAAGCTGATAGGCACAGGGAAATGGACTTACGACGAGAGAAACCTGAACCGTTTAATAAGGGGGAGGCTGCAGTATGGCCAGTGATGTGTTGCTTAAGTATGACACCATATGATTTAGTATCTGAGATGATGGAGCCTTAGTAAGTGTCAAGCTTTTGTTCAAGTTTGCCATTGAGTTTGGAAACCTGCAAATAGAAACATCAGGAACTATAGGAAAGGACCACAAAAATGATTAAGTTTGGAAAAGTGGGTTCTATGTAGAAAAAACTTACAGGTAACTGGATTTCCTTACCAAGACCAGATACAATGTAATTATAGCACTCAGGTATATCACTGACAGCATTTGTTTCTTTATCCAAGATAATATTAACTGTTGTAGAGATGGTACACTCCTACAGAGATAGATATTCTCTATTTCTGGCTAGAAAGGGAGGGAGGGAGAAAAGAAAAAAAGCCCAAGTCTGAATCAAAATGTACTTAGACATTGAGAATTCTAGGGTGATGAGAACCAAGATACATGACAGTCGAGAGAAAATGAGCTTTCCTTTCAGACTAATTAAGAAAACAAATGTATAGACATCTATAGCAGAGCTTTTTTTTTTTTAATTGAGGTAACATTGTTTTACATCACTGAAGTTTCAGGGATGTAGCTTCACACCTAGGTAAGTGTGATCAAGCCTAGTTACCATTCTCCATCACCCAGTGAACAATGTGTTCTTGTTCCTTCCATCCCCACTCCTCTTCCCCACTGGTAATCACCATTCTGTTGTCAGAATCTAAGGGTGTGTTTTGTTTAGTTTGTTCATTTGCTTTGTTTTTTTATACTCCACATGAGTAAAATCATAGTGTCTTTTTCTGACTTCTTTCACCTGTATAATCCCCTCAAGATTCATTCATGTTGTCACAAATGGCAATATTTCTTTTAGTAGCCAAGTACCAGTCCATTATGTGTGTATGATATATGTGTCATGTTTTAGCCATTTATTCATTGATAAATGTTAAAAAAACTTTAGAAAAACGAGTTTTTCCATATCTTTGTGAATAGTGATATAATGAAAATAGGTGTTCATTTCTCTTTTTCAGTTTTTTCATATTCTTTGGATAGACACGTAGATGTGGACAGCTAGATCATATGATAGTTTATTTAGTGTTTTTGAGGAAACTCCATGCTGGTTTCTATAGTGACTGTACCAATTTAAAGTCCTAACAATAGTGCACAAGGGATCCTTTTTTTCCACATCCTTGCCCACACTTGGTTTTTTGCTTTTTTGATAATAGCCATCCTAACAGGTGTGAGATGATATTTCATTGTGTTTTTCCCTAATGATGAGTGATGTCCTTTCAGATTGCAAAGTTGTTTAAGAATGACTATATTTTCATGTGCCTGTTAGCCATCTGCATATCTTTGCGGGAGAAGTGTCTGTTCAGATCCACATAGCAGAGCTTTTTGATGCAAAGGCATAAAAGTTCTTTCTAACCTTAAGATTCTGAGATGCCTTCTTTGCCACTGGAAAAAAAGCAGAATAGCTGACATTGGGAATTCCCATTGAATTATTCAAAATCTGTCATCTGTTCACTGAATTGTCCCAGGATGTTTCATATGGAAATAAAATCCCACCTCCTCCCCAAAAAAATCCTGCTGCAGTTTTTATTGGGGCTGTAATAATTCTGTTGTTAAATTCCTAAAGAACTGAAATCTCTAAAGCACCAAGCTTCTGATCCATGACCATAGTACATCACTCTTTATTTTTCCCAGCACAGTATCATAATTCTCATTGCAGAGATTCACGCATCCTTCCTTTCTGTCTAGGTATTCTATGTCATCTGATGCTGTTGCATGGGGCATCATCTAAGCTTCTGAGGATACATTCAGTAACGCCAGCCCATTTCTAACAGTTGTGCTCCCTGTGGGCACACGAAGTGAAGCAGCAATCTGCGTCCCTCCCCCAGTGCCACTCGTTCTAACCCCTCCAAGCAGACAAGGTGGAACCTCTTCACTGCTGGAAACTTATTTCAGAATCCAAATATTGCAGCCCAGAAATCATCCTTTTGTTCTAAACTAAATCTCTCCAGTTGGCATTTCAGCTTATTTTCCTTTTGTTTGGTTCATTTTGTCTACTACAAAGGCTTCATAGTTAACACTCTGCTATGTGAATCATGTAGACATGTAAAATATGTACAGCTTTTGGGGAGGGAATTTGCTCATGATACAGTATTTTAAAATAAAATCTAATTTTATTTTTAAACTATAAATGCTTAGATTAAAAGTTCAAAAGAAAATGTAGAGCTGTGGTTACTACTGAGTGACTGTTATTGAGTATGAACTATTTTTAGATTTGTCTACACTTTAAAAGTCGTATTATAAGTATACACTAGTTTTGTACTGAGCATTTTTAAGTGGAAAAAAAAACTATGTATTGAAATTCTGCCTTGAACTTTCCTGTCCCCTTTATCAGGTAAAGCCCCTTTCATAAAAATTTGCTAGTGAAATTAAAATGGGTATGTACCATACTTTAAGATAATCAAAAAAAGAGAGACTTCGTTTTCAGGAGTGGAAATTTTTCGCCAGTCCTGGCTAGCTATAAATTCTAGCCAAGTGCTCAGAATTTGCTCCTCACACTTGGAACTCGGCAGCACCTGTTTAACTTCACACCCCCGATTCCTGGGGTAAATCCCACGTGCACAGTGCAGGCTCCAGTGAAATTCTTTAGCAGTCCAGATGTGCGCCCCCACCCCAGCTGGTTTAGTAACCCCACTGTTTATTGACAGGTTCTCAGGAATCAGATAGCTCTCAGTCGGCCAAGAAAGACATGCTGGCCGCCTTGAAATCCAGGCAGGAAGCTCTGGAGGAAACACTTCGCCAGCGGCTGGAGGAGCTGAAGAAACTGTGTCTCCGAGAAGCGGTAAGCACTGTGGAAGTCTGTGCCTCCATGCACCCGTCTCTCTCCCTTCGCATTTACCAAAGTCAAGGGTGTAGGCGATAGAGAGCGTATGAGCGAAGCCAGACTGAGCCTGAAACACAGTTGTGGGAAACAGTGATGCAACCCTGACGATGCCCCTAGCAGAGCTACAGTGGGGAGTCGGGGTGGGCAGCGCTCCCGTGACAGACCCTGGCGGCCAGAGGACAAGCAGCAGTGACAGTCCCTTCTCTTAGCACAGTGCCCCACAGTCTATAGATTGTTTCCTCACACTGTTACCTTGTGGGATATGACGACTTACCAGCATCTTCCTAAGAGCTGAGCTTATTGTGGTGTGTTTTTCCTCATGAGGATAGTTCAGATTTATCTTGGAATTCATATTGAGAGGCATCATGTGGATCAACAAAGAAACCAGGATCTCACTTGATACTTAATCCCCTTGAAGGCTCATGGTCTGGCATTTCTTTCACTCTTTCTTTTTTTTTTTTTTTTCATTGTAGCCTAGTGATATTTAAAATTTTATGTGAAGCAATGCTTCCTCACGCCCCAGTGTAAGTCAGTCTCAAGTTTCGTTGGGATTTAGAGTCTGCAGTAGACTACTGTCTGTAGTTACTTGAACCTTTACTTCCACTTTTTTCTATTTCTTCTGACTCTTTGTTCCCATGTTTGAAGACTTGATTTTTTAATGCAACACACATTACTATGCATGTGTGTGCACACATGTGCGTATGCGGGCCCATGGACACGAGGGAGAGGAGTCCTCTGGAGAGATTGTGTCCCAGATGACATTACAAACCACTGTGGGTAAACAGTGCAAATGGGAAGTATAAAGCTTCCCAAACTAAGTTGAAGAGATGTACTCCCCTCCCCCAAATAATAATGCCTTGCCAAAGGCAGAATGAAACAAGGAAGGGGCCATAGAGTGAGATCGTATTACATTTCAACTTGGCTTAATTATGCTCTGGATTGATTTAAAGCTTAAAACCGGAGCTTGCTCACAGCAGACCCACATTAGCACAAATCCATTGCAACTCTAGGAAAGTAACTGGCCCAGCTGGGGGATGTGCTACTCCGTGAGACTGTTAATATTAGCCACCATTTACAAAGAATATGCTGGAAGGATTGAAAAATTCTAGGCTGGGATGATTGCATTTAATCATTCGTAAAGCCTTGTTTTGGTTTTAATTGAAAAAAGAGTCCCCTGATAGAGCAGGGAATCAGCACCAGAAAATTAGAGAAACATGTTAGGGCAAGGTTAGCATGTGTTACAAAGGTGTCGCTATCTACGCTCCCGTGCCTTACGATGTTGACACCAGAAAACAAAACTTGAGCAGATTAATAACCTCAGGAGAAACCTTGGGCGAACAGACACTCGTGTGCTGCCCCTGGCCCTGCCCACCAGCTCTCTGTGGCTCTGTCTCTGACTCTCGCACACCGAGCCCCTCCCCTCGTTTTGACAAATCCAGAAGTGCCCTGGGAGCTGGGGGCCAGCAAGAGTATCTGGCAGCCAATGTAGGGAGCCCAGGCAAGCCCACAACAGTGTGTTGAATTTCTCCTTCCTGGGGGCTCTGCGTACTCACAAAAATCAGATTCAATGTGGAGAATCAAGACCTGTCAGACTTTCTAACAGAAGCAGAGAATCAGTAGCCTTGTTAAAAATTTAAAAAAAGGTGTTTGTTTTAAAATTACAGGCACTTCAGAATTATAAGTCAATGGCCATTTTCACAACTTTTCCCTCCTTTTTGTAAATTTCAATGTAAAAGCCTCAATATGTGCTATTTATAGACAGATTTTTAGGAAGCAGATAAAATTATTGCAAAGTAAACACATAACTGCTTTGGAGACATTTGAAACCACTTTTTTTTTTTTTTTAAGAAAAAAGGGAAGAAAATTGCAGGGCATTTCATACTCAAATAATTAGACAATGTGCTCTGAAATGCATATTTCAGACCCGGGGCCCAGTGGCCTGAATACAGAAGGAAAGAGGCCCAGGAGCATGAGAGTGGCTGTGCAGGCCACATGCATACATGTGCACACACACCCCAGTGTGCACACTCAACCATGCTTGTACATCTACACTTAAATGCACACACCCCTATCACATACACATACACACTCCCCAGTGCACACACACCTGTCACACTCACGCACGCACACCAGTATACATGCATCCCCATCACAGACGCATGAGATCATACCAGTACCCAGTGTATGCACATACACCAGTGCATGCACACACACAGCAGTGAGAAGCCAGATCACTCCTCCTAATGGAAGGTCAGCCAGGGCCTGGAATCTGGTGGTTTGTGTTTTCCCGCCCCCTGGGCTCTGGGTGCGAACTCTTGGTGTGGATGTGAGTGTTCCCGAGACGAGACTGTGAGCTCCCATGGGTCAGAGCAGCCCCTCGCGCCTGTGTGCAGCATTTCTGTTGACTTGGGACTAGAGACCCTGGTCAGGGCTTGACCTGGGGGTGCCCCCACACCATTAGAGGCTGACAGTGGCTCCCCCAGGTTCGCTGGTCCTTGGAAGTGACTCCTTGAAGAGAGGCCTTGGTTCCATCATTTGGATTAGCTGCTACCTCAAATTTTAACTTTATTCAGCCTAAATATACAGTCCAGAGCCTAATTCTAATCCCAGTCATTCCTCAGATGCCAGTGACTACCCAGAACATGTCACTGAGTATCTTGTCACCTATATCAGCTGTCATTACACTCACAACGTTCAGATTTCTAGGGCCCAGAGCACACACGTAACAGAGCTACTGGAATAGCCTTGTCAGTAATAAGGGTTATATTTTCGGTTTCTAAAAAAATACTTGTATACATTCAGTGTCTTCTAGGCTCACTATTCTTGAGCATCTGGCCAGGCTGGAATAATTATTACTCATTCAGTTTCTAATTTATGTAATAGTACACTTTTCTGGGATTTGCTGTACAGATAGCATTCTTTAAGCTTAAGATATTTGAAAGGGAATATTTGTGCAGTGGAAAGAGCATAGGATTTAGAGCTGAGAGACCAGAGGTCCCATTTTGGCGCCACCCCTTACTGGCTTAATAACCTCACCTGCATAGAGTAGGCATGTAAGAAATGCCTGTGACATATTTTCAGAAACAACTGAAAATAATTTATGATGAAAAGCAATAGGTAAAGAAAAGAAAAACAACAGTGATTCTATTTACCTGACAGACATTTTATTTTGGGAAAAACTTTTCAAAGTGCAGTTAGGTAAAGAATGGATTGCTCTCATATTTTCAGAGAAATGAAATTGCATTTCTGAACCTTTATTCGGCCATATTCTTTGATATTGTCACTGTTTTGAATCTCTGCACTGGGGAAGGAGGGAGAGAGAGAATGAGTGTATTGTGTTCTTGAAGCCAGTCATTTGCCCAGTCTGATTTCCGCTCTCTCCTTGTGCTATGGCGCATGTGCAGGAGCTGACAGGCAAGCTGCCCGTTGAGTATCCCCTGGATCCAGGGGAAGAGCCACCCATTGTTCGAAGGAGAATAGGAACGGCCTTCAAACTGGATGAACAGAAAATCCTGCCCAAAGGAGAGGTGGGTCCTTCATCCTTTGTTCAGGTTCTCACATTATCCTTATTTTCCCCATTTGTTAGGGCTTCCAGGTTTTCAAAACAAAATTCTTCATCCTCCCCAATGGGGAATGCCATTTCCCATCTCCTCCCAAGAAGCTTGCCTTTAACATTTAGTCAAGTTAGCTGGTTGGCCACTGCGTGACTGCCTTGGATCAATTTGTTTGCATTAGTAAGCATTTTGATTTCTGTGGAAATAGTCTAACATGAAGATCCATCTCAAGTGACTAAGTTCAATTTGGAGACTATCCCATAACGCTCATGTGTGATGTTGTTTTAATGGCATCCCAGCCCTTTGTTACTCAGACCCAAGCATGTCTGATCTGTGGAAGAAAACACCTTGGGAGGGAAGAAGGTGTAGGCCATGTCAACAGGTGCACAAGGTGCCTCTGGCTGGGGGAAGGCAGTCCGGCCTGCCCTCCTAACTCCCCCCTGCTAAAATCCATGCATGCCCTGAGCAGAGCGGTTGTTTCTCCTGGCCGCACTCCACTGGGTTCGGGAGAAATCACTGAAGTGTTGCTCATTTGTCCTTTTTGAACTTAGTGCTGGTGTGGGGGTTGGACTGGAGGGTTCTCATTTGCAGGTAAGGAGGGGATTTTATTCTCCAGCTAGTTTATATATTATCTAGCCTCAGGCTAAAGGACACTCAAAGCCAGGCCTACTTCAGGCCTCAGGTCAGGTCATGCCCAGGAAATGTCTTCACAATTTTATTCAGAATACGCTTGATTGTTAAATCACAGCCAATGAGGAAGGGAATTCTGTGCCTATTTGGGTTTAAAAAGCGATTGGGAGTGACACTGTCACTGTCACCTGTGGCGGGTTCTCATGAGAGTAGATTCAGGGGGCTTCACGGGTGTCCAGAGCAGTGGAGCTGGCCGGTGACACCGAGGACTGCAGCGGCAGGTCTCCCAGGGTCTTGGAGACACACCCGAATGTTCTGTTGGTTCAGATCTCAAGTTCTCCCAGGCAGTTTTTCTGTAAAATGAATTCATAATCCTTATTGCTTTGGGCTATAACTAGATTAAATGAGCCAATACAGTAAGTCCTCACTTAACATTCTTGAAAGCTTGACGTGAACAATATATAGCAGATCCTTGACTAACATCTTTTCATTCCATGTGGTTTGGTTATAACTTTGATGAGAACAAAACAGTCCTGCCAACCATGTCAAAGGAAACATCCTGGGGGATCTCCTTTCATTTTATGTCCTTTGGCTTCAAGTTGCAGTTTCCAAGAACCTCTTGGTGGCACTAAGTGAGGTCTTGCTGTATAACAAAGCAGGTCCTTAAATAACATTTTGTTCAGTGTTGGCTTGGATTGGTTTATTCTCATTGACAGTAATGAAAGCACAAGCACATTGACCAGGACATTATTATTCAAGCCCTGCTGTGTATGGAAAATGTTTAACTCAGCCCTTGCCACCTGCATGATGTCAGGTGGTGTTGCTTCATGTAGAGACGTTAGAAGGGAGATGCAGCCGCTGTGGACGGGTCCAGGATTCGATCAGGGTCAGAGCTGAGGTGAGGGCCATGGCCTTTAGAAGACCATCTTCGCTGGACGTTTTTTCCAGATCCGGCTGGCCTCCAGAACTGCCTGCCAGACAGACCTCTGACATTAATCTTCAAAGGCCAGAACCTACTTAGAGCCAGCATGCTCCCAAACAAGACCCCTACTCCTCCCCACAGTCCCAACGAGCCTCCTCACCAGTTGCTCCCTCATGCAGCCCAGTAAATGGTGACTCACTTCCCCTCGGCCCCATGCGCATCCCCCTCCTCCTTACCAACCCCCTCCACGATTGTTCTGAAAGTACAGTGGCTCCCCCCTTAGCTACGATTTCGAATCCCGTGGTTTCAGTGAACCGGTTAGTGAGTCTGAAAATGACATGCAATAAGATATTTTGAGAGAGAGCATTCTTGGAACTAATTTCAGCACACTATAATCGTTCTGTCTTATTTTAGTTAATGCTGCTACTCTCTTACTGTGCCTTAAAAATTAAACTATCACAGGTACGTTGTATGGGAAAGGACACGGTACTCACAGGGTTTGGTATGCTCCGTGAGTTCAGGAATCACTGAGGCTCTTAAAACATGTCTCCTATGAATCAGGGGAGGGGGCTGCTGCTGTGGTGAAAGGAAGTACCTCAGAATGAGCTGGCGCAGGCTGAGTTCTCCTAGGGGAGGAAGAGCTTCCCCTCCCTGGCTCCCACACTGCTCCCCATTTTCCCTACACATGCAGTTGGCTTCCCTGTGCACACAGCAGGCAGCCATCTGTCCAGACAAAGCCACTAGCCTTGGTTTGTCTAGTTTAAGTAGCTAGAATGTGGCCAGGCCTCCGCAGACTTTGGGGTCAGTGTCTCAGGCTGGGGCTGTAAAGCCCAGGAACAGCTGTTCAGTAGATCCCGGCTCACAGGACAGTCTTTGTCCTCGGTGACTTGCTGGTGCCAAGATGCTGGGCGGGGGTCCATCTCAATAGCCTCCTCCCTCCAAGAGAACACACAGCCGGCACAGGGAGGAACTGAAGGCCGTATTACCTCCTAACTAGCGCCCACTGCTCCTCGCCCACCCCTCTCACTCCCAGTCCTAGCCCTGCTCCTTTCTGGCTGAAAGTGC
Organism: Galemys pyrenaicus; assembly: GCA_019455555.1. Lineage (NCBI taxonomy): Eukaryota > Metazoa > Chordata > Mammalia > Eulipotyphla > Talpidae > Galemys > Galemys pyrenaicus. Next base: position 5,650,211 of record JAGFMF010011694.1, read on the forward strand.
TCCAAGGAAACTAAATCAAGCTTAGCGTTTTGTGCTTGACAGAGGCACCCAAGCCAGGTTCACTGTGTTTTCTTTTCATTCAGTCATGACCTAGAAAGATCTGTTGATTCCAGCAGGTGGGGATCTGCTCTTCAGTGGGTAGATCAGTTCCCACCAGATCTCAGTGTGACCAGGAACTGCCCAGGGCAAGCACCTGCATGGTCTGTGCTGCCCCACGTGGTCAGTGTATAAAAAAGCCACCGAGCTGCAGAGCGGCCCGTAGCAAATATGCTGTCTTGGGTTGCGTCCTGCAGGTGTGTCAGACACTCTGTTTCCATTTGGGAAGAAAGATAATGGGCAGACGTCCATCGCAATATCCTTCTCCCTCTGAGAGAACATACTGAGCCAGCACTGGAAGGAACTGAAGCCATATTACCTCCTCACTAGTGCCTGTAACTCCTTGCCTTTCCTTCTCACTCCCAGCCCTACTCCCTTTTTCCCTTGCAAAGAAATTGGCCAACCAGATTGGCTCTGAGTTTCCACAAAGGCTTGGTTTTCTCGAACCTTGCTGGAGACAGTGGCATGAAGACTGGTGACTACAGAGCTTCTCGGGATGGAGCTAGTGTCTAGGCCAGTGCTTGCCTCCAGAATGTAGAGGGCCAGGAGCTGTGAAGGGGGGTGTGCCTGCACACTCTCTAGGACGATGTGCTGTGAGATCTTAGGGTTAGGGTCACTGCAAAGTCAAGGACCCTGTGAGCTCAGCCAAGGTTGGGCTTGGACACTGGGCCTGCTGGTTTCCCAAAACTCTTGTCCTGGAGGAGTGAGGTTCGCTAACCCTAAGGCAGGAAGGCAGCAGGGAGAATGGCTGTCTCCTCAGTGTCCCCCTAAGTGTCCGAGTGTCAGCCAGGCTCATCCCGAGTAAGTGTAATTCTACTTCTCCCACCTCCAGGAAGCTGAGCTGGAACGCCTGGAACGAGAGTTCGCTATTCAGTCCCAGATTACGGAGGCTGCCCGTCGACTGGCCAGTGACCCCAATGTCAGCAAAAAACTCAAGAAACAAAGGAAGACCTCTTACCTGAATGCACTGAAGAAGCTGCAAGAGATTGAAAATGCCATCAATGAGAACCGCATCAAGTCTGGAAAGAAACCCACCCAGAGGGCTTCGCTGATCATTGATGGTTAGTGCCAAGCCACTGTCCCTGTGTGGTCTCTCCCCTCCCACGCACTCCCTGCACTCTCGGGAGCTGGCGCCACTCCTATAGTGGGTCCCCAGCCTGCTGCCTGCACCATTAGGCAACCAGGCTATTTAACCAGCCTGTGCCTTATGTTTCCATCTATAAAATGAAGACCTGCTAGCAGATGAGAGCAATAAAATACACTCGGGTCCACAGATGAAAGGGATCATACTGAATCAAACTATCATTATCACTGTTTATTACCTCCCTGGGAGAACCTGCAGCCCCAAGCTGAGCCCAGGTAACTGTGCCAGTCCAGGCTCTGAATTCTCTAGGACCGTGTCCCTGTCCACATCAGAAGGAATGTTGATTGGCTGGGGTAGATGACCAGTGCCCCCTGCAGCCCTCTGCCCTCATCAGTCTGATTTTCTCAGGGTCCTCCTGGCCCAAAGCTGAAGATGGAGAGGGCTGAACCACTCCCCTCTGATTATCTAGAGTCCAGAACTTGGATCGGAGGGGTGAGGAGTTTCGGTTAACTAGATTTGGAAACCACTAGAACTTCTTCCATTCAAATCCACCACCAGGTCCCCAGCTGTTATTTTTTATTCCAAGCCAACATATTCTTCAAAATATATAAGAAATATTCTTTCATAGTGTATCCATATCTAAAATACTTGTTTTAAAAAGAAAGAAAGTAGGCGGGAGGCTTAGAGGGGAATTGGTGCTTAATGGGGTCAGTGTCAGTTTAGGAAAATGAAAAAGTTCTGGAACTGGATGGCAGTGAGGGCTGTACACAATGTGAATGTACTCGATGCCAACAAGCTGTGCAGATAAGATGGTAATTTCGTTATGTGTTCTACGTGTGTGTGTGTGTGTGTGTCTAGCAGCCATATGCTGAAGATTCCTAGGTGCTAAAGGTCCATGCTTTCTGTGCCCTGACTTTTAACAGTCTATGAAGCAATACAAAGAAAGTAAATTTCTAGTTTCAAAAGAGAAAGACCATAGCAGCAATTCCTGTGCTATAGGAAATTTGGAATAACCATCTTCCCCCATCTCTGTGTTCTTGGCTATGGTTTTGTCACTTTCCCCTCTTCCTAACAGAGCCAGCCCTTCTATTCCCAGGAGGACGAGACCTCCTCCTGCCCCTAGAAGGCAGGTGGGGGCTCCAAGCTCTGCAGAAACATCCTGCATGTCCCACAGAGTCTAGGAAGGACCAGAGGGGATGGACATCTTGCTGGTCTACCTCAGAAGAGCCTGGTTTTCCAGGCTGCCTAGTGAGGCCTGTTTTGTAGGGCTGCCAAGAAGGGCCATGAGTACATCATCATCTATACCACCTGGTGAATAGGCCCATCCAAGCTTGTAGCCATTTATTTTTGAACCACTCAAGAAAATAGCTTATTTTGCTACCTTACTGAAATACTTTCGCTCACTTAATTTAGAGGAGTAATTCAGGTTGTTCTTAAGTCCTTAGCATGGCTTTTAATTTCAAGAGATAAAGGACTAAACCAATGCTCCCGATACATGCCTCAGTTTCCCCACTGTTACGTGTGAGGGGGTTGTAGAATCAGCCTACTGTCTTCTTCTTGGGCATGTTCTCATGGTTAATTGGTGTCTGTGCCTTGGAGAGAGAAGCTGTATTTAGCAGCTTGTTTTCTCTGCTAATGACTTAAGACGTTTATTGAGAGACCATCCACTGCCATGCACGCAAAGCCAAGCGCCTTACCCTAGTTTCATATTTGTGGAGTAATAGCAGTTCACTTCCCGTGGCTTAGTTGGGACATGCCTGAGACTAGGCAGGGACAATAGTGTGGCTTAACCAGGCTTGGGCCTTTACAGTAGATATTAAGCTACTCAGCATTGCAGTATCTGCGAAACAAGCACAGATACCAAAAGACTGGGGCACCCTGCAGCGATGAGCTAATGACCCTCGACAGCCACTATCAAAAGAAATACCCAGCAGCCTTTTTTTTTGTCTTCCAGAGGTTCTTTTTCTGACTAGAAAAAGAAGGGTATGGGATGCTGGTAACCACATGATTTTCCCAGGTAGGGCTTGGTCTGAGGAATGTGCTAAACTCACAGACTTCTGTGTTTTGTCTTCTCAGATGGAAATATTGCCAGTGAAGACAGCTCCCTCTCAGATGCCCTTGTTCTAGAGGATGGTAGGTTTTCCATTTCCTGCTTGAGAACCTAGAGCACAGATTCAGCTGGGGTTTAGCTGTGGATAGCCTGGGACAGCCTAGAGTAGGGGCCAGAGCCAGGTCTTACTGCAGCTAGGTCCCTGTGAGTTCTCTCGTCTCCTGGTGTCATGCACGTCTGGGATTGTCTGTCTATTGGAGTTTTAGTGTTTCCTGTGTCCCAGAGGTAAGACTTAAGGTGATATTCATTGAGTGTGTTTCACATTTGTAGTTGCCAAAACCACATCTTTAACCAGACATTTAATGCCGTGCGTAGTTTCTTTGTGAGTATTGGTAATTTCTGTAAGATAGAGGGGGACATTGATTTTGATCACAAATGAAAGATTTAAACCAGGAGGTAGCAGAAAGACACACAACCTCTGAAATAGAAAAAATAAAGGAGACGTGACCCATTGCATGCCCGGCTAGGCCTTGAAAAGTGACATATTGTTTCCCATTGGATGCTAAAAATCTGTGGCTATCAGGATATTTCCTTGAGAAATTCTAAGGGAAAAAGAGTTAATCCACGATGCTCAACACCACCACATATAGGGGAAGAAGGAAGAATTCCAAACACAGGACCACTTCATTCCATTTCATATCCACAGGACATGGATATCCTGTGGATATGAAACTATAAAAGGCCAGGACATTAATGATGTGGAAATATATTAAGTGGCAGTGAACTGTTTTGCCCCTTCATGAAACTTCAGACAGGCATTATTAAGTGGAAAAGCTTCATAGGTCTACCCATATCGTAGTCATTATGAAAACTGCAAAAATAATAATTGCTACTGATGTGGGGCAAGGCTGACGGGTTATATACCCAGTTGTCTTGGCCCTGTGATTAGCAATCTGATTGTAATATTTTTATCACATGCTTCATTTCATGGGTGGAGAGGAAATGGACTATAGGGGAGTAGGAAGACGTGGTCTGAGTATCAGATATCCAGCTCTAGTTTAGGCCTCTGTGGACTCTCGGGAAAGGGAACGTCAGTGAGGTTCCTTCGTAAGAAGAGTTGGGAGAGCTATACATATGACATTTGATGCATCATTTGTGATTCCATTTTCCACATTCCTGGCTCCCAAATTTCTCAGGAACATTATTACCTCACTTGGACACCACCATTAGCCCCCACCTCCTGGCTGCAGGTTTGCTCTTTTCTTTACTGACGTGAGGCGTAACAGGAGTACAAGCACAGTGCATGAGTACAAGCATAGTGCACGCCCACGTTCAAGGCTGGGGACTGAGAAGTAGGCTGTGAAAAGAATCCTAGCTGGAAATGGATTTAGGGTCAAGTGTGAGGCAGTTGGAGGTTTTGAGGTTTGTTTTTGTGTATTTTTCCTGTCAACTGTTGTGAAGGCAGATCTGGGGTTTATTTCTTTCTCCCTCTCTCTGGTCAAGGCTGCCTTCCTCCTCACACTCCACAGGGGATAGCTTCCTTACTCCCTCCCCAGCCCCATGCCCATTTTGAACCCTGCCAGATGACTGGTTCTCAAACATAATTTTCATCCTGAACTACCTGTGCTTAAAAAGTTTTCCTGTGGCTTTCAGACCAAAACCTGAAGCCTCAGCCTGGAAGGCAGCTGGGGCACCTTGCTTACCTCAGTGCACATAGTAAGTCTGTTGCACTTACACTTGACCAGGTCACCTCCCTCTCCCCCTCTCATCCTCCTTAACAGCTGGGCATGGCCTTGCTGCTGTCTGCACACTTCACTCACAGCTCCCTCTGACTAAGAGAACTGGACTTCTCTGAACGTCCCACAACACTGGATGTGTTAGAATCAAATCCCGTGAAAGTAGGGAATAACCTATTCACATTTAGTATTTACAACCTATCACTTTCCAAAGACTTTAAGGCAGTTCCAAAATGAAACCATCACACAGGAACACATTAAAACACAATTTTAGATAGTCCTGAAACAGAGTAGATGGATGCCTAGAGCCCACAGCGGGCAATCACACTTGACAGACGTACTTTGATTTTTTCCAACAGATATTTAATAAACACCTACTCTGTGTCAATAGTCATTCCAGACAGCTAGGATGTAACAGTGAACAAAACAAAAAAACCCTATGACAAAGCTGAAACTGTCCTAAATCAAGTTAGGGTTTACTGTGTATTGAAAGAAAACGATATAAAAATGACTGCATTTTGCTGTTTGGTGAGAAGCATTTATTAGTCAACGTTACTTAATGAAATTCAGGCTTCACTTCATTTGTAGTTAACAGAAGCAAAACTTTTCTTCCCACGTGGTGCTGCTCAGAGTTTAGGCTTGGCTTGTTCTGGACTGATTGTCTTGGCAGCTGAGGGAGCCAGGGGTTCCTCCGCAGAGTGATTTGCCTCGGCTCCCTGGTGTTGTCTGGAAGGGAGGCAGAGGTTGGGCTGGGGTTTGGGAGAGAGAGTCTGTCTCGTGGGAAGATGACCCTGGCTCAGTTCCTCTCTTTCCGTCTCTGCAGAAGACTCTCAGGTCACCAGCACACTGTCCCCCTTACAGTCTCCGCATAAGGGACTCCCTCCTCGGCCACCATCGCACAACAGGCCCCCTCCTCCCCAGTCGCTGGAGGGACTCAGGCAGATGCACTATCACCGCAACGACTATGACAAGTCACCTATAAAGCCCAAAATGTGGAGCGAGTCCTCCTTAGATGAGCCGTACGAGAAGGTCAAGAAGCGTTCCTCCCACAGTCATTCCAGGTGAGCTGGGTAGAGGCGGTGGAACAAGGGCTGTGTCAGTGCTTTGCGAGAACAGAAGGACCGTCAGGGTGGTGGCTTGCACACAGTGCAAAATCCTCGCCAACGCCTTCCTAGGCTGGCCTTTCTACAGTGCTGTGCCCATAGCACCCTCTGCTGTTGACCCTGTTAAGGTGCAGGTCCATCATTCCAGGGGAATTTGCGCTTTGGCTCAACTGTTGGCAGATGGTTTTAATGTTGTTAAATTCCACAGGAATTAATTAGGACATTCGAGGCAGCACTATTCTGAAGTGACAGCCCAGATTCCACTTGCAGGAATCCCAAAGCGGCTCAGAATCCTAAGCCATCAGCCAACAGAATTCTAGAGCCAAACAGCTGTGCATTATCAGTTCATTTCTCCGCTGATAGTAGAGGGGTTTTTCAGTCTGTGTCTGTTTTCCTCATTTCTTTTAATTACATCTTGAGTTGGTGCCCTAGACAGGTAAATATTTCCTCTTAGAAAACAGAAGCCATGTTTGAGGGGAGAGGCTTCACAGAATAGCCACACTGCCTGTCTCAAGGACTAGGACCCCTCCTCACATTTCTGGAGGCTGAGAATCAAAGGAGAGCTCTGAGGGAGCACAGCCCAAGCAGTCTGGACAAGTTTCCCAACACCAAAACTGACAGCCCCAGGCTGGTTAGCTACCTGGAAAGGCTGCAGTTCTATCTGGCAGTGACCAGCATGGCCTCCTCTGGTTTACAGTAGCCACAAGCGTTTCCCCAGCACGGGCAGCTGTGCCGAAGCAGGAGGGGGAAGCAACTCCCTGCAGAACAGTCCCATCCGTGGCCTCCCCCACTGGAACTCCCAGTCCAGCATGCCGTCCACACCAGACCTGCGGGTCCGGAGTCCCCACTACGTTCATTCCACGAGGTGAGTCTACCAGGCCTTCAGGCCCCTTCCTTGCATGGACCAAAATTTGATAAATTTATAAAATTTGGCATTGCTGGCCCTAAACCAGTGAACCAGTGAGTAGAATAAAAACAGAACTGAGAGCAGTGAGCTTACGTTAGCCCAGAGACACATTATGTCCCACTTCCACAGCCAGTGGGCACTTGGAGACAGTGGCATGGAAGGAGCTTTCCTAGTGGAAACAGGAGGAAGGGAAGCAGGAACGAATGCCAGGACAACTTCACACTCTTGGGGATGAGCTTCACTGACTACTCCTCATGTGTCTTTCTGTGAGGGCTTCATTTTATATGGAATCTTTTAAAGAGCAAAAGGAACAGGTAAAAGTGACTTCCACCTTCATTTTCTTAGAGGCAAACCCAAGGCCACCATTGTCTTTTATCAAAACCTGACCCATAGGAACTGTAGCTCAAAGGACAGATGGAATGTCCTGTAAGTAATAAGCCACTGCATATAGGGTAAGAATGAGCTCTCCAGGCAAGATGCTCTCTCATCCATGCAACAAATGTTTATCAAATACCTGCTGGTATCATGTCCTATTCTAGGGGATAGAGCAGTAAACAAACCAGACCACACCTCTGTTCTCATTAAACGCTTTCTCACTGGGAGAGTCATAATACAGAAACATGTCAAGTGCTGATACAAACTAAGGCAAGAGGCTAGGAGTGAAAGGAAAGATCATCTTTTAAACAGAAGCATCAGGGAAGCCCATTTTAATAAAGGTGACCTGTGAACAGAAACCTGGGTGACCCTGGACAGCAAGCTCTGAGAATATTCAGAAAGAGCCCGGCATGCTCCCAGGAGGCGTGGTCAGAACAGTGATGGAGGGGGTGGGGCCAGGAGCCACAGTCTACCCTAAGCGACAGAATTGGAATTCACCCCTCCCTGTTCTTGGCCAGCAGGACAGCTGTAAATTTCACATGTAGCCTTTGCATCTCTGCGGTGGCCCTGTCGCTGGATATTTATAGTGCAAACTCAGATAAGCAGCATGGATTATAAGCAGAGTAGCACATCCATTTTTAAGTGTTCCATGTTCTACCCACCTTCTAATGGGACATGGAAATCTATTTATGGGCTTCATGAGAGAATTTGGTTGAACTGTGCCTCTGTAGGAATAGAGTTGGACCTACAAAAATGGGGCATTTTGTCTAGTTTAATATGCGAACCGGGATTCTCTTGGTTCTCTCTGTATCTGTAGAATCCCCTTCCACCTTAAGAAAAAAAAGACAAGCCCTTGCTCTTGGCATACCTTTGCTCAGAGGAATCACTGTGGGCGTTGTCTTCAGTCTCACCTCCCACTCAGTGTCACACATCAAAGCAGAGGCCAAGTCACCTCCTGTCCCTGTCTTCACAGTAAGGATGGGAAGCACTGGCTTCCCAGGGCAACCCTACCTTGACTGGTTCCCAAGCCACACTCTTGCTCGAGGCTCTGGCTCACCTGATAGTCTGCCCTTTCCTCAGCCTGGTGATGGCAGAGCCTCAGGCCAGCCCCCTGGGGCCCTTCCCTGGTCACCCCCACCTCACCTCCCCGGCCATCTCCCCGCAGGTCGGTGGACATCAGCCCCACGCGACTGCACAGCCTCGCACTGCACTTTAGGCACCGGAGCTCCAGTTTGGAATCCCAGGGCAAGCTCCTGGGTTCTGAGAATGACACTGGGAGCCCCGACTTCTACACCCCACGGACTCGTAGCAGCAACGGCTCTGACCCAATGGACGACTGTTCCTCCTGCACCAGCCACTCCAGCTCGGAGCACTACTACCCCGCGCAGATGAACGCCAACTACTCCACGCTGGCGGAGGACTCGCCGTCCAAGGCGCGTGCGCGGCAGCGGCAACGACAGCGGGCAGCGGGCACTCTGGGAGCGGCAAACTCGGGCAGCATGCCCAACCTGGCAGCGCGCAGCGGCGGCGCGCACGGGGTGTACCTGCACAGCCAGAGCCAGCCCAGCTCGCAGTACCGCATCAAGGAGTACCCGCTGTACATCGAGGGCAGCGCCACACCGGTGGTGGTGCGCAGCCTGGAGAGTGACCAGGAGGGCCACTACAGCGTCAAGGCGCAGTTCAAGACCTCCAACTCTTACACGGCCGGCGGCCTGTTCAGGGAGAGCTGGCGCAGCGGCGACGAAGGCGACGGGGGCCGGCTGACGCCATCGCGCTCGCAGATCCTGCGGACTCCGTCGCTGGGCCGCGAGGGCGCCCACGACAAGGGCGCAGGCCGCGCCGCCGTGTCGGACGAGCTGCGCCAGTGGTACCAGCGCTCCACAGCCTCGCACAAGGAGCACAGCCGCCTGTCACACACCAGCTCCACCTCCTCTGACAGCGGCTCCCAGTACAGCACCTCCTCCCAGAGCACCTTCGTGGCACACAGCAGGGTTACCAGGATGCCCCAGATGTGCAAAGCCACGTCAGGTGGGTGAGACGGGCGGTCACAGGAGAAAGGCCCTGGGTGGGAACTCTACACTCATTTTGAGGACCTCCACAATGTCGTAAGAGCATGCCCCAAGAGACCATCAGTTCTGTGAGATCTCATCTCACTGTGAGCTGTGAGACTGAGGTTTCCCAGTCCCTCTCTGCATTCCCTCTCTAACTCCTCCCCGACAGGTTGAGGTTGTGCCCAGTGACAAAGTCCTTGTCGAGGCGGGGCAATGCATCTGACCCTCCAGGGTATGTGAACCAAGCTGCTCCCCCATCAGCTTCCTTAGTAGGTGTGCAAACCATCCCCCAGCCACTTCTTGTAAAGATGGTAATCAGAGTTATGGGAAGCATTCTGTGTTGACCCATCAAAATTGCAACTTTACCCTGATGAGGTAACATAAGTTAGAGACCCCAGTGGTGTCCTTGCACAGGAATGCTGGCATGCACATGGATTTGGGTTCTAAAGCCCTGTGATTGGCCCTCTGTTTCCCCAGGTGGGGGCACACTGGCTATTATGAGGGCTAGAGTCTGCAACTGAATTCACTTTGACTGCAGATGTAACTCCTGACTGCTTCTTGCAGTCCCATTTCAATAATGTTGACATAATCAACAGTTTTTATAATGTACTTTCAATATCCCGATACTACAGCTTAAAATTTTCATATTCAAATTAAGGGTGACCTTACATTCCTGGATTTAAAGCATTATGCAGTACTGAGTAAAAAAATGGAATAAATCCGCTTTTTCCTTAAATTATATTCTCTTACCACACCCTCAAAAAAGAATGAGGAGGCTGGTAACCAACATTTATTCAGCAGTCATCACATGGGTGAGGTTCTCAGTATTAGTATATGGGTGACTTACACAGTGATAAGCAACTGTAGCAAAGCAGAAGAGAATGGGGGAGTATTCCAAGACCTAACAAAAATGAGTGAAAGGAATAAGAATAAAAAGAAAATTCAGCAGCAAATGGAAGGAATTCCAAGACAGAAATAGGTTGTGTGCCTAGGAGGAGGGAAACTTGAAGACAGACAATGAGGGGCCTGGCGAGAGCAGAGCAGAGAGGAGGAACGGGCTGCCCACATATGCCAGGTCTCACAGTTCCTGCGTTCTGGCCCACATACACAAGGTTCTAGGTTATTATGGCTCTCTAGCCAAAAGGCAAGTTCCAAAGGATAAAAATGACTCAGGCAAATAAAAATACCATGGATTTCAAGGTCCTGGAACCTTCTGCATAGTCCTCCTTTGTCTATAAATAAGCCCAGTGAGATTTGTCATCCACTTCCTGGAAGATTTTGTAAATGAACAAATGAATGAATATCTATTAAATGTACCAATTAAATAGCATGATCCTGTGTAACCCTATTAAGAGCAGAAGTTAAGTGCTGACAACAGGATAGGAGCATGTAAGTCCTACCAAAGTTGTAGCACTTGTCTACTTAAAGAGATTAGGTAAATTTTCTGAAACATTTTAGACTAAAAATTCTAAGAAGCTGTATCTGAAGTTTACTGATTAAAAAGATCCCATTCCCAAGAAAATACAGGATGCATTTAAGTAGGGCTTTCCTGCCCATATCAGTTAACTAGCAGGTAGATTCAGATAAGCTATCAAAAGCTCTGCCCCGTTTGAAGTATACTAAAGTGGTAAATTATAAGCTTGAAATGGCAGGGAGAATCAGCACCAATAACCTTCTGAAGGCTCTTCAGAGTGCAGAGCACAAATTTAACAGAGAATGCGCTGAAGCACATTTCCCTAGTGTCAAGAATTAGACCCTTCCTACATTGCCCAGCTCCCTCACAGAAGGTTTCAGGGTTTTTGCTACTATGGAAGCTACTGCCATTCCTGTGGCTACTTCCCAGTGGCAAATTGGGGGCCTACCATCCTAAGATTGACTCGGAATGGAGCTGCATGATTTGGGGGAGAAAGTGTAATTGGCCAAACAGGGAGATAAATGATTCCTGATTCAACCGTGCTATAGAAGCTTCCTCACCTGATCTGTCTTTTCTTTGCTACCTACGTGCAGCTGCCTTACCTCAAAGCCAGAGAAGCTCAACACCGTCAAGTGAAATTGGAGCGACCCCCCCAAATAGTCCCCACCACATCCTAACCTGGCAGACTGGGTGAGTTTCCTTTCAGACCTTTAATCCTCTTCTAGGCTCTAGAATGATCTTCAACATTCCTCAGTAGTTAGGAAGAGTATAATAAATCCATGGTCCTAGTGACGTACAGGTTACTTAACAAAAAAATGAGAAATACTCATTACTGGGAAGCTTCTATCCAGAAAATCCCCATTAACTGCTATTACCTTCTCTCATCTCCTTTCTACCACTACCCCTTTATAGGAATGAATTATCTCTATTTTATAGTTGTGTTCTCTCTATTCTAAGTGGGGGAGATGGATGCAGGAATTCAAACTATGGTCAAACTGTGGTTCCTTGGTCAGAACTTTAACATTTGATTTGGATTCCATTACACCAGGCCAACTTTAAAATGCCAAGCAAGTGTGAGAATGAATTGAGTGATCCCGTTGTGGGCTCTGGGCCTGATGCTTCTTTGTGTGCTATGTGGGGATCAGGATGCATCTTAAGGAATGAAGTAGGAGGCTCAAATCCCATCTCTGTCCTGGCCTGCTGCTTGTTCTTGAGACTTTTAGGAAGCTGCCCGTAGCAAGCTAATGAAACCAAAGCTCAAACTCGTTTTATAGCTTTAAGTATACGCATACAGCATTGTAATCTTGTGTATGCATAGCTATTCTGAGCTATTCTGGCAGACACAGCTAATTCCTGCTGCGACTATGGCCCCTGAAATGTTACCTCTAAGTGAATGTCACATTTTATCAATACCCATTGGTTCAGAAAGTGATGGGGGCCCTTTTTCCAACTTTCTCCAGTTTTAGTTTGCTGGAGCATGGCAGGCATAGCTGCAGAATTTTAACAGCTGCTTGTCAGTAAGATCATTGTAAAACAATAGAAGTGCAAATGGCTCCACTGACTGCATTTCAGGCCCCCACACTGCGCACTTTCTTCTTTGTAGATTCCTCTGTAGTGATTTTAACCCAGTTTTTGTGGGGCCTTAGTATTTGGTGGAAGGAAAGGGGAGCTACTGTTTACTGAGGACTTGATGTCTACTCAAATGATGGGAGCTGCTTCTAACACATACATGCTTATTTAATCCTCACTACAACCTTGCAAAGGAACTATCAAGATCTTTTAGTTTTATAGATGAGGTTCAAAGAAATAAGTGCCTTGCCCAAAGTTACACACCTGGATGTAACTGAATTTCCATCCTACGCTAGAATCCAGAAGTCTAGTCTTTTTGCACTGAAATGTGGTTCCCAGATCAGCAGCATGCTCACAGCTATATGTAACTTCTTGGGCCCACCCATAATCAAAATCTCAAACTCAGACTGCCCAGCAGTCTGTTTTTACAAGCCCTCTAGGGGATTCTGACAATCATTCAACTATCATATGTAGCCTCTACTTGTGAACTAGGAGAACCTGCAGCCCCAACTGCAGTATTCTTAGGTCCACTCTCACATCTTGTTTACCTGGAGGACAGCTGCTATACCTTTGCCCTTGTTACAGATCATGTAAAAACAAACAAAAAAAAAAACCACCTCACATATCGTTATACCTGACTCTAGCTTAATGTGGTCAGGCTGCCTCTGCAATACCTATCATCCAGGAGGCTCACCAAGGGTATTCATGAGAGAATGACAGAGCTTATATACATATGGTACTCAGAGAACTTAAGCTCTCAAGCTCTCTGGATCCTCCAGATATTCTGGCTCACGCCCATTCCTTACTTGATCCAAATATGACTGCTGTTTGACAGGCTCCAAAATTTACAGGCCCTCCCTACACATATGCCGACCCATGAAGATAGTCTTAAAACAATGCTTCACCACAGCAGCTAGTGAGGACTCAAGACAAATTGGAAACATAAAGTTAACTTTGATCCTTGAAACAAACTCTTTAGTGGGTAAAAAGTACAAAAGTCTAGCTCTCCTACAAAAACTTAAGAGGTTATCTATTGAATCATGGGGATTGCAAGCTCTGCAGGACACACAGTATTTGTCACCTGATGGGTATGTAATTAACCAGTCTTTCCAATGTATTAGTAAGCTACTAATCATGTCTGTGTCAGTTCCTCTCTTAATAACATGACCTCTCTTCTCTTCCTTCCTCTGCTTTCCTTTGTTCAGAGAAGCAACAGAAAACTCACCCATTATGGATGGGTCTGAGTCTCCAACTCACCAAAGTACTGATGAATAGAGGTATTGTAAGGGAATGTTTTGTTCTTACAGCCCTTCCCCGGTCATGAGTTTGTGATCTCAGATGTGCTGCATATGTGTTCCCTTGCCCATATCATAATTTCCAGAAGGAAACATCTGAATGGTGTGGAAGACATTTTTATGTCTTATTCTTAGATACATGTGCAACTATGTTTGTTTTCTCATCACATGTTAGATATTCTCAACAGTACTTCCAAATATGACCTCAGATTCTTTTAGACCTTCCCAGACTTTACATGCATAAAATACTTGTAAACGCTTTTTTTACTGGTTTAGTAATTGATATCCATGGGGGGGGGGAAAAAGCATTAAGCAGTTTACATTTCAAAGCACCAAGGGTAAACTGGGTTGAACAAGAATCATTGCTAAAGATCACCCATGATTTCATCCTGGCATTCTTGAGTGACAGCTGTCTACCAAATGCTGTAAATACTGCTTTCCAAAATGTGGTCCATAAATGAGCATTATCATCAGGGAACCTGTTAGAAAGCTAGACTCTAAGGTCTGGCAAATTCAAATGGGTATTTTTAACAAGATCTCTGAATGAATCAAATGCACATTGGAATTTGTGAAGCACTGCTTCTAGTGGGTGTAAAAACAGTAACACACGATCTGGTTCCTGTCCTCAGGGACCAAAATCTAACTGGGAGAGTAGACACAGAAGTCATATAGCATTGCAAGGGTGTGAACTATAAAAAGGGTACTGTTCAGTAATGGATAAAAGGTTTTAGTGAAAAGTTGAACCCTCACTGTAATCCAAAAACCATACTGTTACAGGGCAGGGAGAGGAGCTCTCCAGAACCCCCAAACCTGCCCTCTCTGACTGGGTTCTGCTATTTGCCACATTAAGACAAACATAATTTTTTTAATGGAAAGGAACTTTAATACAACTAGGGTACAAAACAGAAAGGACAAAGAACATAGTTACTAAGTTAAGCATTTAAAGTTACCCATCTCCTTGAGGGTAAAAATCTAGTTAAATAGGATTGGCCCAAAGCAAGGCCCAAAAGCCTGCCACACGTCTAAAGGACCTTTCAGTAGAGATCTATAGAAAAGAGTTAGAAAGAGACAAATTTGGGAGGAAAAGAGCAAAATTAAGATAAAAGCTGCCATTGTTAAGCTTTCCACAGGTTTCTCACCCACATCTGTTCCAACCAGTCCAAGACCAAAAAGCAAGCGCAGTTTCTTCACATGTCCCTCTGCTCCACGTGCCTCCTCCAGGTCTCCTTGCTGTTCTCCGTCCTGCTTCCTTCTTCCTCCCTTCCTTCTGTCCTCCTTTCTGCAGAATCTTCTTTTCCTGCTCAGCTCCACCCACTTAGGGTGGAAACGGGATTTTGGAACTTCCCTCTTTCCTGGGGACGACCCTGTTACAATACTAGAGACCAGCTATCCAAGATTATAAGCTCAAATCAGTAATTTGAAAATATATCAGGAAGTATTAGAGGAATAAGAAACTGCAGCACTAAACATATTAAGCACTGTGGGCATTAGATAATGCCCGTCTTAGGGTTTAAGACCAACATTGTGTAAAAGATGCTTACTGATAGATTTTCCCCACTATCTAAAAGTAGAACATTCCTATTTGATGATATGGTAGAATGCTATTACCATCAATTTATATGAAAAAACAGACTAGGAAGTTATATTTTCAGATAGTGGAGGCAGAATATAAGTATACTATATCATTTTTTGGTTTCTATTTGCATGAAACATCTTTTTATATCTGAAACGAGTCTCTTATAGAGATAGCAGATAGATGGGGTTTTTTTTTAATCCATTTAGCCACCCAATGTCTTCAAGAATTTTGCTAATTTAAAGTAACTTGACAGTTGCACTAATCATTTTCTAGCTATTTTTGTAGTTACTCTCTGTTCTTACGCTCTCACTCTCTTCCCTACTGGTTTGATGATTTACTCTAGTGTGAGCTTAGATTGCTTTCTCATGATAAGTTTTGCTATAAGGTTCACATAACAGCCTCTATGTAAACTGACTATATCACATATGTGTGTGTCGGTCTAGTTTAAGTTGATGTCAGCTTAAGTTTGAATCTTTAAATATTGGCATTCAATTATAATGTGTCACTTGGTGTGGATCTCCTTAAGCATATCTCACTTGGAACTCTGGGGGCTTCCTGGATCTAAATATCTGTTTCCTTCCCCATGCTAGGGAAATTTCCAACCATTATTTCTTCAAAACAGTTTTCTACCCCTCTCTCTTCTCTTTCAGGGACTCCTATAGTGCAAATATTATTTCACTTGATGCTGTCCCATAGGTCCCTTTACTTTCATAAATCTTATTATTTTTGCTGCACTGTTTGGGTGATTTCCTGTGTCCTGTCTTTTATCACTGATTCTTACTTCATTGAGTTCACTTTGGACCCATCTAGTATATTTTTCTATCCAGTTATTCTCTAGCTCTACGGCTTCTGTTTAATACTTACATTTTCTGTCAAATTTCCCATTCCTCCTTTAATTCAGTGAGCATCTTTATAACCATTACTTTGAACTCTGTTTAAGACTTTTTTCCTGAGGTTTATTCTTTCTAGGAACACATATTCCTATTTCCTCATTTTATCTGACTGTACTGAGCAAAAAGCTACCTCTCTCAAACTTGAAGGAGTAGCATTGTGTAGGAGGTAAATTTATCGTTCTGCCTTGCCCTATCTTTTGGTTGTCTCTAAAACCTTTGTGATCTTCTAAGCAGGGTTGCTGAGGGTATGCCCGAGGCCAAGCCAGACCCTCAGGCAGCAGCTTTTAAAGTATGCAGATACATCCTGTCCTGTAGGGCTGCAATTGTAAACCCTGCTGCCCTCTCAGCTATTCTGATGTCCTAGGCTATACTTAGAAAAATCAGGGCTCCAGATTAATATATAAAGACTTTCTTTGAGCTATAATGAGGCTAATGGAAAGTATAAGGGCATCCCCAGCCTACATTCCCTGAGAGCAACTCTATAGATATGCGGCAAACCTGTTGTCCTGGAGCTTCCTCCTTAAGGGCAAGTCAGTAACTATTTCACAAAAAGATTGGGAATGTGTTTAGACCTATTTGTATGGTGAGTGCCCTGAGGGTGGTAGTCCCCAAGAACTCTTTTCAATTGTTGCTCTCACATCCTTCAGGCACACAAGCCCTCCTTGGCCCATTCCCAGAGCTCTGCCAACAGCTTTTGAGAGGCAGCAGGAAAGTGCAAGTTTGGGACACAGTCAGGGCCTTTAGCAGGGCAGTGTGAGAATACAGGGAAGGCATATACCCTCCAGTGCCTCCATTCCCACAGAGGCCCAAGATTAGCAAATGGATCTCTTTCACAAAGGTAATCTGGATGCTTTTCAAACTGCTGCTTTTACACTGGGCCTGCAAATGAGCTTTTTAAGAGCAGACTTTAGTTTCAGATTGTAGCTCACCATACCAGGGGTGTAAGAGGAGACTGCATTTCTTTCTCCTACCTGTCTCAGTGTGGTCCTTTTATCATTTATTGTGAAGGACTGTTCAACTAGTTTTCAGGTCTTTTTCAGAGGATTTGTTCCAGTCTATGGGAAGTTCAGGCTCTTCCTATGCTGTCACCTTAGACTGCCCTTTTAGAAGCCATTTAAATTCTCATATATTCTTTGCACCTGAAAAAAGAAATCAAACATATATAACAGGACAATGAGAACAAACGGAACCAGGGCTAGCTAGTTCTCTGTCCCTCTCTACCTCTACTTCCTGTGCCTGGCAATTGCATTCTCAAAAAGAAATTGAAATATCCATCGTGTGAAAGCTGGGCACATGCCCATCTTTGAACCAGTAACTGTGGATGGATTTGAATTGGCCCAGATGGCTGTCGCTGTCCACTTCTGCGGATGGTGCAGGATGAGGTCATACAAGGCCACATGGAGTCAGGGAGGGACTGTTCCTGAATGAAGTATATATGTCCACTCTGGGATCCAACCACCTTTCCCATGAAAAGTTTTCCGGTACTTCAGGTAGAATGGCAGATGTTTGTTCTGTAAGGGTAGAGCGCGAGTTTGCAGAGCGACCACAACAGAATCAACCACGACCCACCTTAATACAGTAATGTTTATGGGTCAGTACCCTAACTTAGGGCGTTATGTTATTCTGCGTCTGAAACCACATTAAGATAATTTTAACCCCAGTATATCTCAGGAGTTCCAGACACATAATCAAAAGTCCACAATATGCTCAGAGATGCCTTGGGATTTTCCAACTTTCATGGGTTTTTAAAAGAAAGCTAGATGACAAACATTTAGAAAACCCAAAATACTTTCATCTATTTGTTCCTTAAGAAGTCAATAAATCAAAAAAATGGGGATGACTGCTTATTCTCCTGTACAGATTCATGAGAGTATGTGTACGCCATATACTCTTTCAATTTGGTTTTCTTTGAACCATGTCAGATTTGGGTGTCTTCTGATCATCCATTCCCAACTGTATGCCTAGCCTAGGTATGCTTTGAGGAGAATGAAACTTTAAAATGCAGCCTTAACATCAGACAGACCACTAACCCAGAGTCACAGATGAACATCACTCACAGTCAACAGCAACATTACTTCAAAAGCTGAGAACTAAAGTTAAAGGCCTATGGTTTTCATCCCTTTAGGAAAAAGATAAATGAACATTCAGAGGTTACTCCAAGTAAAAGCTAAAGACAAAGAAATGCACATACCAGGCACTGCAGGCCAATTTGCAGCTATTGCTAAACAGTGCTGAGGTTAACCAGTCAGCTAAGCCAGCACCAGACAGAGGTTGCCACCTGCAGGAACTGGAAAGAAGGACATACAACTATTTCCTCAGATGGCATGGGCAGTTACAGACAGATTTCAGCCCCTGGTACTGCCTTATCAAATTTCAACCTTTTCTTACCTTCACCCTAAGATGAAATTTAGTGGGAGAGGGGATATTTTTCCTGATAATGATCCCTAGTAATGATTATTGCTTCTAATGACACTCTAAAGTGTCACTACACAGCTATCTGATCACTTCTAAAAATTACTCTATCCAAACTAAGTACTCACCTGAAAAGGTTTTTTAAGTCTCTCATTTTGTAGATGATCTATTTTCAATACACACTTTTTTAGAATCACAAAACAGTTGACCCTTGAACAATGTGGGGTTAGGAACACTGAATTTGTCCCTTAACCCCCACCACCACCACCACACAATGGAAAATCTATGGATAGCAGACTCCCCCAACACTCAACTACTAATAGCCTGCTACTGCTAGAAGTCTAACCGGTAACAACAGCCCATTAACCCATTCAGTACTTACGTTATATGTATTCTCTTCCAATAAAGTAAAAGAAAATGTTGAGCAAACACATTTACAGTGGCATTGCTACCGTAAAGCTTACACTGTCTGCTACAAAAAATCCATGTGTAAGTGCACTCAGGCAGTTCATCTCTGTTGTTCACAGGTCAACTGTAAATGCTATTTAAAATAAATTCAGTGGGCCTCCCAGGTGGCGCAGTGGGTTAAGCAACGCACTATGAAGCAGCCTGCAACCACTGCAGCACTAGTTCGATCCCTGCCGCCGGCCAGGGAGGGGATCCACATCCACATGGTGTAGCAGACCTCTCCTGCTGTGCCCGCTGCTGCCCTCAGCAGTGTGTTTCAGTCAGTCTGCCTGTTCTGCTCCCCGCTCTGTCTCTGGTGAATCCTCTCACCTCCTGCGACTCTGGCCTGTGCCCCAGCTCTTGTATGCATAAATAAATCTTTAAAAAATAAAATAAATTCAGCATTGGTTCAAAAACTTTCAAAATAACACCTCATCTTCATTATAGGGAAAGCTGACATTTTGAAAATATTTCCAGCACAGGGGTGAAATCTGGTTACCCCTGCTGTATCATGGAAGATAAAACAATTATTCTATTAAAAAAAAAAAAAGGAATCTAGCCTAAGAGGATGATCTCATTGTTGGCAGCACAAGAGAATCACTTGGGGAGCTCAGAAAGCTCCTAATGCTCAACCACATCCCAGACTCATTGTACCCACCTTTCCACAGTGATGTCCAGACAGGATTTTTCAGAGTTCCCAAGTGATACAATTATGCAGCCAAGCTTGAGAACCACCTCTCTCCTCCTCTACAGACATTCAGTTTCTGTCCCCTTTAGGTGGAGTTTTTTCCAACCACAAGAAGCTTCTAAATATATGCTCAGCACTTCTTATAGAGTATCATCACTTCACAGTTCCTTATTGACAGGAAGACTAGATCAATATCACACCCTATATAAACAAACTTGTTATTTAGAATACAGGCTAAAAACAGTCATTCTCCACTGTCTCATCTCCCTTCTTGGATTCCCTACAGGAGCTACAGTGATAGCTGTTTCCTGGATTCCTCCCTCTATCCAGAACTAGCTGACGTCCAGTGGTACGGGCAGGAAAAAGCCAAGCCTGGAACCCTTGTGTGAGCCTGCCGGCCTCAATCTGACCGCCTCAACGCCATTCTGAGATCACCTCACTGCCTCTCATTTGCCTTACCCAGACGCACTGTCTCCCTGCACCAGCTTCAGCCCTCAGCACTTTTTTTCTCCCGTCTCCGCATCCCCTTACCCTCAAAAACCTGACTGAGGAGACATTCTGGAAGGTTCCGGTCCCACTGTGTGTCCCCTGGCTCTCTTGCTCACAGGGAGCCAGGCAACAATCCTCAAAGGCACCTTGGTGGCTTCCCCTGCCATGACAGCCCCCAGCCAGGAACCATCAGGGAAGCTGGCAGGCATCAAACTCCTATGGACAAGTGGCATTGGCATAAAACAGGAAAGGGGACTTAAATACAGGGTGATCCAGAAAGACTTCTCATCTATGGCCAGCCTGCCACCTTAGGCCAGCCAAGCACTTAGTGAAGAGGATGCCTCTCTCTGGGACATTCAGTTTACACCTGAAATATTCCCTAAGGGAGTGGCTGTTGGGGTAGGGGGCAGAATGAAAAAGGAAGCTTAGTAATACATCAGAGATGCATCAGAGGATCACAATCAGTTCTATGCTGCCAAAGATTTAAAAACAAAAAGAAAAAAAAAAAAAGAGGGGCCAAGAGGAAAGACATTCTGCAATTTCTTTTAAATTCTAAACCGTTACTAAACACCACAAGTGAAAGTCAACCATTTGTAAATTGTTTCCCCTCTTTACCAGCTCCCTCATCATTCCACCTTCTCTCTCAGTCAAGAGCCTGAAAAACTAATCCAATGTGATGGTTAAGAGGGGAGAGTACTGGCTGGCACTGCTGACTCAGCTCTCCAAGAGTCTGGATGTGAAGGAGAATGGACCCATGGGAGCAGCAGTGTACTGCCAGCCCTGGTCTGTACAGGGGCTTTAGCCCAAGCCCAAGACACAAAGCTGCTTTCCTTTTGGGATTGTAGGAAACTAAGGTGATGATTGCCAAAAGTGGTTCTCATTAAAACAACCAGTAAAAGTGTACCCTATTTTTTTGCACAAGGTGTTTCATTTTATATTTTATGGGAAACCAAGGGAAAAGCACATCACAATCCATTCAAGTGTTTAACTGTTGTGGCTCATTTTATGTTTGTTAGCACTTGTGTGACAAAGCTCAGATCCGACTTCTCTCGGCACCCGGTTACCAATGTGTCACTTATTCAAAGAACCCAACTATGCCCTTAGGTAGAAAATTTTACTCACATGTCTACTAGCTAGCAGGCAGAGCAGGGTTGAAAAGAATCATCAGCTCCCAGAGGGCCCATATGCCTACAACATCATCAGCTTCCTTGATGCACCCAGATTTGTCTGCAGATACCAAAAGAGGAAAAAGAGAAAAAGTGTATGGGAGCTGAACGTTTACATGTGTTTTGAGCTATGCTTAACACACAAATGGAAAGCCATCAATCTTCAAAGGCCTCAAAAATACTTTTATAATAAGTGCAACTCTTGTTGGGTTATTCAAAATGGCACAAACACGGTCTCCACAGAGGTGGTATGCTGTGCTTATTGGCGCAAGTGGGGGGTGGGGGGATATTTTTTCTCACTTGTAATGACTTCCTATTGGAAAGGCATTTGACAGCCAGGGACAGGAGCTGGGGTGGGAGTAGTTTTTTCGGGAAAGCAGAACTGAAGTTAGCTTTAGCATAAAAAGAAAAATCGTCATTTTTTATGTATGTGTAATCCAAGAATAACAATAGACTCTACTAGACCAGGAGGGGAAGAGTGGACATTAAAGTTTAACCACTGTGCTCCTTTTACTGTAGCTAAAAAAGTACCATGGGTGTCACGTTGGGGGCCCTCACCAGACTGGGACCTGGCTGAACAAATTAGGGCCTGGTTTCCCAGCTCTGGGCATTGGATTGGTGATGCCAGCTTGCAGAGGGATTAGCATTCAAAGAACACTTTAGGGGTGAATCCTGCTGGATAAAGCAAACAGTTTTCTAATGTTACTGAATGATTATGGGGAGGCAGGGGGATCTTTGTTGCTTTTATTTTGATGGTCAGAGCTACAAAGAGCAGTTTTTTCCTTCCCCATTAGGAATTATTATACATTGGGCCATTTTTCTTTCTCCCAAAAGATGATACATGGCTAGTCAGACTGTACTATGAGCAACAGGAAAAGCCAAAGGGAAACAGAGAAGTTGACAGTTACATCGCTACAGGCTATACAACATGTATAGCAGTTTAAAATTAAGTCCGAAGCCAGTCAGATCAAGCTTTTGGTCCAGGAATGAAAGATGAAATACTTTCTGAACACTTAGGTTTGGGATTCAGGAAGACAGAGGAATGTAGTAGGAGGGGGAACTATAGTTCAGGCAAACATCATGATAGTCTGATAGTAAAGACAGAGATTAAGTAAAACAGGTTTTACTGTTTAGCTGTATTCAGTTATACAAAATGTACATAAAGTGTTAGTCCTCTGAGACCAACATGATTTATGATCAGTAAGGTGGGAAATGACATACTTATGTATACAAGCACTTGCAAATTCTACATATCCCTATTTTAAAGCAAAATAAGATGAAACACGGAGCCTCTGGTCTGATATAAAGCCCCTATTGGATTCTTTGGATATGTAAGAAATTGCCTGTCCAGCCAAGACTGGTGAAAATTCATCAGCCTTGTTGTGAGACAGGTGGATGTTTTTATTTTATTATATGCAGGTGAGTGTTGAAACTGTTAAAATTCAATTTGTTTTCATTCAGTATTAGTTTAGTTTTAAATATAGCAAATCCCATTCAGGTGCTATCAGATGACCAGTTACTGCTTAGTTAACTAGGTGTAAAGTTTTACATATACATTAATGTCAATAGTTTATTACAAGTTGTGTAAAATGGACTCTAGTTTAATAATGGGGGGGAGGGGCGGGGGGAGATTAGATCGCTCCTGAAACTGACTGTAGAGCATGTAAAATGATTTTACTGGATTTTGTTCAACTGTAATCAATGAAAAAGATGTATGTTGTAGACAAAGTTGCAGAATTAAAAAGAAATCTGCTTTTAATTTATTCTTTTTGTATTAAGAATTTGTATAGTACCTTTACATTTTGCAAAACAGTGTTGTCAACACTTATTAAAGCATTTTCAAAATGAAAAGCTCTCACTTGCCTTTTGAAGATTTTGTTTCTAAGTGATAAGTGCTTACACATGCTCCAGAAATCTGCGATTCAGATGTTTATGTCCTTGTTGCATTCATTTATTAAAGTCAATCTATAGATAATATTCTTGCTGAATGGCTAGATGATACAAACCAGCTTGGTTTGTTTGGTAGAGGCCAATTTCCTCTTATTCTAATTTCCTTTAATTACACAACAATCTCTAATATTATGTATTCCTCCTACTACATAAAAGGATTTGAAATGCCATTTCAGTATTTGTACCACGCTCATTATAAATAGTTACCCATGTGCAGTATGTACCAAGCCTGGTCACTGTTCCCACGAAACAGATGGACAAAACAGAGAATCAGGTTTGGGAGTCATCTTGAGTCTAAGTCTCCTGTGGTCCCTGGTTGTGTGTACGATACAAAGGGCCAACCAGAGAGACAGGCAAAATGCTCCCGCTCTTTACTGCCACTGCTGGTCACCCTCTGTGCTTACCCTGTCATTCACCATCCACATCAACAACCTATTAGATCTGTAAGTACAAAAGCCCCACAGGGCCTCCCTGGTGGCGCAGTGGGTTAAGCAACACACTATTAAGTAAACCGCAGCCACAGCACAAGTTCGATCCCTGCTGCCGACCAGGGAGGGGACCCACATGGCACAGCAGACCTCTCCTGCTGTGCCCGCTGCTCCCCTCAGCAGTATACTTCTGTTGATCTGCCTGTTCTGCTCCCCGCTCTCTGTGGTGAATCCTCTCAGCCCCCCACACACACACCTCTGGCCTGTACCCCAGTGCTTGTAGGCATAAATAAATAAATCTTTAAAAAAAAAAAAAAACAACCCACAGTCTTAGGGCTAAAATGACAACTATCTGACACTTTAGCAAAGACTACTGCACCAAATTCCTGGCCCCCCAACCCACCATGCTCTATTTACTATCAGGAAACGAAGTCTAGCAGCCAAGAACATCCCTGACTGGAAAACCCTTGTGGAACCATTTGCCTCTAGAGCCAACTAACCCTTGCCAAAAATTAAAACAATTCACTAAGAACATGAAGATGCCTGGCGATGAGCCCACTAGACAGGGTTGCTTCCCTTGGGAAAGCAACTAGAGCCTCTGTAGCTTAAGGCAACGTACAATAATTTCAAACAAACAAATAGGAATCTGTCTTTCACATGTAAATATGTCACAGTCCAGGGAATAATCTAGCATCTCATTACAGTCTATCACATGAAAGTGACTGGCACACGTCAATTTGAGACATCAATTTCTTTCCTCCTTCCTACCTTCCACCACACACACACTCCCCTTCTGCAGTGTCATCAAGGCAATCCCATTGGGTTACTAGAGACCACCAACAACCAATTCCAAGTGAAAACCATCAGAAATAGCCAGACTTTTCTTTCTCCCAGAATACCAGCTCACTAAAGCAAAACATAGACAAAATTATTATCTCTAAAAAGGCAAGTCAGAGGAGGGCTAGCAGCAGGGAGGGGTCAGAGGCAGTCCTTCAGTACATGTTCTATGCTAAGTCCAGATTAGAAAAAGAGGCACACAACCACAACACAAGGAAAAATGAGGTCACTTGCATTAAACAGAAGGAAGAGATTAAAATGACTCCCCAGGATGAGAGCAACAAAGCGTATAACTGGGATTTCTCATTGCTATCTTATTTAAGGAGCTAACTGCTCAAAGAGATGGAAGAGGAAGGCAAAAGAACCTGCAGAAGTATAGCTCACTGCCTTGCACAAAGCTATGTCCCCCACACAGTCAATATGTATTTGTATGTATTTCACCTCATCAAGAAGTGAAGGGTCTAGATTACAATCAATAACATAAACAGTGAGCACACTGATTGGTGGAACCCATACATTTATAATTGCACCAAAACCTTTTTTTAATCAGAGACCCAATCTTCTTTAATAAATCAAGTTCCCGGGCCTCCCTGGTGGCACAAGAGCTTGAGCAACACACTGTGAAGCATTCACAGCCACTGTACCATAAGTTTGATCACCGCCTAAGGAGCTGACCCACATGGCGCAGCAGAACCTCTCCTGCCTGGCGCGCTTCTCCCCTCAGCAGTGTATTTCAGTCAATCTGCCTTTCTGTCCCCCCATCTCTGGTGAATCCTCTCACCTCCCACACCTCTGTCCTGTACCCCAGTTCTTGTATGCATAAATAAATCTTTCAAAAAAATAAAGTTCCTACAAACTAGCAATTTCTTTTGTTTTTAATTCATTTATACATTTACTATCAAACGCATACCAACCATGCTTTCATTTCCCCCATTCTATCAAAACCACCATCAAGGATCATTCCCCACAATGCCAAATCCAATGGCTCTATTCTCATATTCTGTGACTTACCAGCAACACTGGACAGTTGAAACACCTTCTTTAATTGGAGTCCAGGGTACTACATTCCTCGTTTCTCCTTTATATAGGGCTCTTCTTTCCAATCTTCCTGGTTTCCCTTCATTTATCTTGGTGACTTGCTAACACTGGAGTGACCTACAGCTCAGTTCTTGGGACTCCTCTTCATTATCCACAATTGTTCATCATAACTCTCATCTCATGATTTTAAATGTCATCTATATGCCAGTGACACCTACATTTATCCCTGAACTCCCTCTGAAACTTGTGCATCCTACCGCCTACTCACCATATCCACATGGATTTCCAACTGCTAACATGCCCGGAGCTGAGTCCTGACTTTCTTCTCTGTATCTGAGCCATTAATGGCCATCCTAGCTCAGTTCTAGACAACTCCAAACTTGCAGTGCTCAGGCCAAAAATCTTTAAATCAGCCATGATTTCTTTTTCTTTCATGCCTCATATCTGTAGCAAAGAAAATGAATATAAAAACCCCTGCCCTGGGCCTCCCTGGTGGCGCAGCAGGTTAAGCAACGCATTATGAAGCAAAGCACAGCCACTGCAGCATAAGTTTAATCCCTGCCGCTGGCCAGAGAGGGGACCCACATAGCGTAGCAGACCTCTCCTGCCTCGCCTGCTGCTGCCCTCAGCAGTGTGTTTCAGTCAGTCTGCCTGTTCTGCTCCCCGCTCTGTCTCTGGTGAATCCTCTCACCTCCCGCGACTATGGCCTGTACCCCACCCAGCTCTTGTATGCATAAATAAATAAATCTTTAAAAAAAAAAATCCATGCCCTTTGTGGGAAGGGGTGAGGGGTTGTGGAATAAAAGGCAAAATACAATAACATAATAGAAGGTGTACAACCAGGGAGGGTGGGAAATTTTAGCCTATGACAGGAGGACAAGCACCTTTCCCACAAGTCAGGTAACAAATGCTCCAAGTATGCAGGCAGAAAGCATCCTTAAGTGTCTCCATGTTTAACCTGTTGTGAGAAAAGACAGGTGAGGCTACCCTCCAAGTGAGAGGTGGCACGGCAGTACCAGGAGAGAGCAGAGTCACAGAGTAGAAACGCTGCTAAAGGAGAGATGAGATGTGTTCCAGGCTCTTAGGGCCCACTGGCACAGAACTGTAGAGATCATGAATTCCTCCATTTGTACTTAGCAGCTAAGGCACTGGAGGAGACTAATGGAATAGTCTAGGCTTAGGTTCTGTAGTGTCTGGTGGCAGAGGACAGAGGGTAAGAAAGCAGAAGGTCCAGGTGAGAGTGTTAACTGAGATGATGATGATATAAAGTGACTAGAGAAATGTAAAGTCAAGAAGGTACTCAAAGTAAGGAATACAAAGACTAAATAAAACGAGGAACAGATTGGGGAGGAATGAGGGAGCAAGGCTAGAACTTCATTACCAAACAGTAGGAAAATTGCTACTTTTCCCACAACTTAGTTATCACCATGTGGGGTGAATCACATAATCTAATCATCATAATATGGAAACATCCATATGTTATATTGATGCCCACTAGTGGAAAATCAATCTGAGCCTGAAGTTGCTAGGAAGAGGACCTGGGTCTCATTCTCCTTAGAAGTTGCGAATGCAGTTGCCTATTGTGTCAGGAAACAGAGACCACACCAACAATGATAGATATATACTAGCTGTTAACCATACGGTGAAGGTGACAGGGTATAAAGGAGACACTGAAATGTCACAGAGATAACTACCATTTTCAGGGTAGGGGAGCAAAGACAAGGGATTATTAAAATTCAGAAATTTAAAAGGAGGCATCGGTGGGCCTCCCTGGTGGCGCAGTGAGTTAAGCAACACACCATGAAGCAAACCACAGTCACTGCAGCACGAATTCGATCCCTGCTGCCGGCCAGGGAGGGGACCCACATGGTGCGGCAGACCTCTCCTGCTGTGCCCGCTGCTTCCCTCAGAAGTGTACTTCTGTTGATCTGCCTGTTCTGCTCCCCGCTTTCTATGGTGAATCCTCTCACCCCCGCACACCTCTGGCTTGTACCCCAGTGCTTGTATGCATAAACAAATAAATCTTTTTTTAAAAAAATTAAAAAAAAAAAAAAGAAGGCATCCGTGGAACTGTGAGTCAAACCTGAGGACTGGATGCTGTTCAGCTGCTACTGGCATCTCAGGAACCTGGCAGGACCCCACAGACCTGGGATTCAAACCACTGAAGAGCGGTGTGGAATTGCAATCTTTGAGTGACAAGATGATACTGGTTCTACAAAATATAGAGAAATGGTGAACTGGAACCAACTCCTTTAGGAATTAAATGTCAGTTCTGGGCTGGAGAGCTAAGGCTGTGCCATCACTGCTGGAGACAAGTAGACAGGCAGGAATAGATCCTTTCTTTCCTGCTCTAGGTTCCAGTCTCCTGTGCTGCCACTATCATTGGAACCTAACAAAAAGCTAGTCAACAAAGGAAAATTGTGATTTGCAGGCTTATCACAAAGCAGACTGTGAAGGTGCATGGGAGCTGAAAAAGAACAGTTTCACACCCAACACCTACTGACCAAAAGTCAGCCCTTCACTCTCCCAGCTGTGGCTAATCAACTCACCAGCAGTCCCTAGTACAAGGATGAACTAGAAGTCTTTAAAATTAGTAGAGACTTCTAAAATGTATCACTGTAATTAAAAGGAGAGTCAATTTTCTGTTCTTGTATTTAAAAAAACATATAAAGGACAAAAACACATGGTCCATGTTAGTGTTTCTTACTTAGAACTGTGGTAATAACCTGTTAAAGCATAGTAAGAAAATCTCCCCCAAATAATGAAATCGCAATGGCATTTTCTCAAAAATCTTTCACATCCAAAACAAGTATTTAGGAGCTCTCTCAAAGTCATTTAATCCTCTCAAAGTCATTTCTTACTCTAACACCAGAAAGAAACAAGAGCTAGTTGTTTCTGTCCAATGAATTGGGTGACTAGAATTTTGATGAGGTCAGAAGCACTCCTCTTAGCATCTGCCTTCATACCCACATGTCCCTGATTGCCTTTTACAATTTCATTAGTGACTTTTCTACAACTGAAATGACTTTGTACCAATATCCGTACTTCATTCAAATAAAAGCTGTTATATTTACCTTAGTGGGATGTGACAAAGTTGCATCATATTCCAGTTGAGGCAGACATGACCTCAGAACACCACAACAAACTTGCCATGAGGCTCCATGATTCTTGAAAGTCAGAAGTCTGAGAAATACATATACTTCTTCTTAGGGAATGACTAACAAAATATGTGGGAACACACTGGAGGAGCTTACCCAATATTTTCCTCACAGATTGAGGTCCAAGGGAAAGCAATTGTGATGGTTAGATTTTTGTGTCAACTTGACTGAGACATGGAGTGCTCAGAAATTTGTTTAAACATCACTATGGGGTTTTCTTTAAGGGGTGTGTAGCTGAATGAGATTAATGTCTGACTAGGTGGACTGAGAAAAGCAGACTGCTTTCCCCAGTGTGGATGGGTTTCATCCAATTGTAACAGGATAGTCCTCAGGAAAAGGAGAGGTTCCAGTTTCCTGCCCCACCTCAGGGAGGGTAGAGCTGGGTATAGAGAAGAAGCAGCGAGAGAAGTGGGAAAGAAGGATGGAGAGCCAGAAGACCTGGAGGAGGCACATGAACTAGAAACATGAAAAAGCTGCACTTACTTCTTGGTTTTAGACTGGTTAAAACAGATGTGAGCGAGAGACACGTGGGAGGTTAACAATGGCAGCTTTTATCTTGATTTTGATTTTGTTCCTCTGTCCCAGAAGTGCTGGGTCCCTTCTGCCCCTTCCCGATGGGTCCCTCACTTGTGACAGGCTTTCAGGCATTAGTGGCCCTCCTCGGATCAACCCAGTTTGACTGGGCGTTTACATACGAGGGGATGGGCAACTTTGGGTGCTTGCTTTGGAAACTATTGTCTTTTCTTTGTTACACACTAATTAAAGTTCCTTCCCATTAAAGGTCTTGCACACTAGAGTATGTTTTGTCTTGATGCAGCAGATAGCAGGACCTTATATAGAACAGGCAGTTTTGGGGACTCTGGAGTGCCCTTCACCCTGTCCTGTAACACAATCTTTTGAGAAGCTGAATAGCAAAAGGCAGGGTCAGTAAGAAATCACTTTTCCTACCTCTCTCTTTCAATGTCTTCAGTCTCCTACCCTCAGACTGGGGCTTACCATCATTAGCTTCTCCAGTGGCTCAAGTCTTTGGATTCAAACTAGAATTTATACCACCGCCTCTCCTGTGTCTCCAGTTTGCAGATGGTAGACCACGGTATTTCCTCTGCATCCATGATCACATGAACCAATTCCCTGTGGTATATCCCCTATTGGTTTTATTTCTATGGAAACTCTAATAAAGCAATTCAAGATCTGTACAATGATTCCATGAAAGCACCAAAGGACAAACTCTGCTGTAGTTAGCATTAAACTAAAGACTGAAGGACGGCTGCACAGTATCCAAGCACCGGGATCACTTTCAGGAAAGAAGAGAAAAATGTATGTTAAGTTTGTCTCTCTTAGAAAAACAGTTTTCCTGGAAGTTTCATCTATCTGTATCCTACTGGTAGATCATGTCAAATAACCAACCCTGACAACAAAAGGTTCTAGAAGAGCAAGCAGTTTCAACTGTGTACATTGCAACTCTGAACAAATTAAGGCACTCTTAGCAAAGAAGCAGCAAATGAAAACAGGGAAATAACTAGCAGTGTCTAGACCACACATATATGACATGTAAGCTTGCATAAGAAATAAAGTAGTTAAGTCAAACTAAAGTTTAACAAAAACATGAAACTCACGTGATTTCCTCTTCTGTCAAATCCTCTATGCTTTGATAGGTTAGTAAAATGATATCATTAAGCAAGAGAAATAATTACATTAAGATTGTTATGAGGGGCCTCCCTGGTGGTGCAATGGGTTGAGCATAGCACTATGAAGCAAACCACAGCCACTACAGCACAAATTCAATCCCAGCCGTCGGCCAGGGAGCTGACCCACATGACATGGCAGACCTTTCTTGTCTCACCTGCTGCTCCCCTCAGCAGTGTGCGTCAGTCGACTGCCTGTTTTGTTCCCGACTGTCTCTGGTGAATCCTCTCACCTCCCACACCTCTGGCCTGTGCCCCAGTTTTTGTATGCATAAATAAATCTTTAAAAAAAAAAGACTTATATGATTTGGTTTTTATAAAATCTATGTATAAAGATTGGTGACAAATGTTATGTCAGTAACTGTACTGGTTATACAAGTACTTCACTGTAACATAAAAAGTAACCTAGGATACAGAAAATTCAGAGACTAGAAAAGGCATTTGCAATACATCTAGCAAAGGGCTCACAGCTGATATATATGAAGAATTAAAAATTACTAAGAAAAAAAATTCTCAATAGAAAAAATATGAACAAAAATAAAATTCTGAACAGGAATTTCACAAAAGATAACATCGAAATAACCACAAAGCATATAAAAAAGCTGCTCAATTTGTCATCCAGGAAATGCAAACTAAAATCACAATGAGATACCATTTTAACCCACACCAGAAGGGCTAAAATGAAAAACGACTAATATATCAAGTGTGGCTAGGATGTGGAATAACTACAACTCTTAAATTCAGTTTATGGGAGTGTGAACTGATTCAAGTCCTTTTTAAAAACTCTGATAGTATCTTCTATAACTAAGACATACATATATATGTCCCAGCAATTTCACACCTTCATATCTACCTACAGATATTCATATCAATCAAAAATGCATATACAAACATTTATACAAAAATTGGAAATGACTCAAAGGTCTATTAACAGTATTTCAGACACAACAATGGAAATGAAAGAATAATTACACAGGATATCAGAAACCCTAACTTGAGAAACCAAATATGAAAGACGCAAAGTTTACTGTTTGATACCATTGTTAAGTAGGTAAATTTAAAAATAGGCAAAATTACCCTACATGAGAATTACTAATAGGAATGGGGTTTCTTTTTGGGGTGAAGAAAATGATCTATATTTAGATCATGGTGATGGTTACACAAATATTCTAAAAACCATTATACACCTTGCATGGATGAATTTTGTAGTATGTGCATTATATATCAATATTTTTTTTCAATGTTTAAAGATGATGCTAGAAACCAGGACCATGGCTGTGCCTAGAGGGACATGAAGAGAACTTTGGGGTCCAAATAACATTATCTTTCCTAATTTGGGTGCTATTTTGGAAAATGATCACTTTGAAAATTTTAAATAATATGGTACTCTTTCAATCTGTGCATATTTCTGTAGATATATTTACAGTAAAAGAAATGTAATCTAGCCCTACTTTACTCATGGGAAATAACCTTCTAAGAGCTGAACCAACCTCAACAGAGACTTGACTCTTTACATCTCTCCATACCGGATCCCTATCTCATACTTTAGCCTCCCATTTTATTTTTATAATACCTTGCATGATCTTGCTTTATGCAATTTCCAGTCAGCCTGAGGTAGCCACCTACCCTTGCTGACAGTTATTTTACAGGTAGGCTTAGATGCTGCTCCTCTTATTCGTCTTTCCCTATCTAGACAAGTTACATCTGAAAACTAAGAAATTTTAGTTTTGAAGTATTTAGTATTTGGAGTACTCAAAGTTTTATAATGTGCTACATTTCACACTAACTTTGAGAGTCAAGTGTTATCCATGTTTGTTTAAAAAAATTAAAAAGGATAAAACTCTTTTGCCCTGGTTTCATCGTAAGTCATTTCCTTACCTTGATTCTGCTAATAATTCCTTTTAATAAATGTTTTTCAAGCTGCTGGTAACAATGCATTCATGGGCTGAAAACCAGTCACAACCAACATAGTTTAAAAGAAACACAACAGGAAAACAAACATGAATGCCTCACACATGATTTAAGTGGTTTTGTTTCAGAGGTATATGCATATATGTTGTCAGACTGGGTCTCTGTGAATTTGCTGTTGTTTACTATGAATTACTGTCTTTTAACAATCAGTTTCAAATGCTCCAGTTTTAATTCTCCCACTTCACAACATTGGCAGAAACTCTACACCAGGCTCAGACTACAATACTGTTCGTATTGTCTAAGCCTTAAAGGAAGAGCAGTTTGAGGGCAAGGACAATTTATTTTTGGCCAAGCTGTGAAACTGGGAGTTCAGAAATGCAAGGAGAACAGACTGTGTAACTGACTCAAGGCTCATGACTGAACCTGAGATCACCAATAATTCAAAAAGAAGCTCAAAACTTCTTAGTTGCTCTCCAAGCTTGAAGTATGTTTGAAAAGAAAAGGCTGACAATTATATCAAAGCTGGTGCTTAAGAACAGGGAGGAGAGACTAAACAAAAGGAAGTGGCCTAGTTAAACAGAATAACTGTTATCAGCAACATAAGGATTAGTTTAAGCAAGGAATATAAAGTACCCCAGAGTTTACAATGGAGAAAAATAAGTAATCAATGCTTTCATAATAAACAGTTTGGTAAACATAAAAAGCATTTTTTTAAATGAGCATGATTCCAGAATCTTGAATGGGATTGCTGAGAGTACAGCTGCTGCTGCTAGCCAAACTGCATTCCCCCTGGTTATTCCACACCACCAGAACTTATTTTTAACTTTCAAAAGATTTTAAGGTTACTGTTAACCATTAAAGTACTGGTGTGTGATTGTAATTCGGTCAATCTAACTATAGAATCTGTGATGAAAACCAGTTGCCATAACAGTGTTCCCATAGCGACCCTCTGGGGACTGGAGCTGGCTCCTCACACCAGACAGCTGGAAACTCTTACATAAATGTGCCGTGAGAAAGTGTTTTCAGTTCAGGACTCCCAATATGATTCCATACCATAAATGTCTACGGGATAGTTATTCTTCCAGGGGCTTCATAGGAGAATACTGTGGGGGTCTGGGAAGGAAGAAGTATAATCCATCAAGTTATGCCCTATAGCTATTCATACAAAGGAAATGGACACATATTAATGTTCTCCTTTCATTGAAAATGTCCCACTTAATTCTTCTACCTTACCATGTTAAAAGAATTAAGGGGGTTACTATATGGCTGAAAAAGAGTCAGTGATAGGAATCCCCAAATTCAAAACGACCAAGGACTTTGAAATACTTTTTAGTTTTTTCCAAGTAGTTTACTTTCAGAGTAAGTTATTACTTTCTTTCAAATATAAAGACAGTCGTATTTCTAAAGTATTTACTAAGGTCAAATCCCAGGGCAATCTAAAGTGCTAGAGCGGGTCAAGAAATCACCAGAAGGAAGAACTAAACATTAAAAAGTTGTACTGCTATCAATCCTATTTCCTATTCCTCCAAATTCTCATTGCGAGTTCAGAGTGCACGGCAAACCTCAAAGTTCTGTTATTAGTGAGAGCTGTGTTCCTAGTTCAGTCTCTCAGGACACCCCTCTTCTTCCTACAAGATCCGGACCATCCTCTTTTCTCTCTCTCCCTTATGTGTCAGTTATGTTTGGCCTCAGCTTTACTTTCCTAATTTTCCCCATACACTGTAATCATAATCATGACTTCTAGATTGCTGCAGGCTCTGTATTACAGCGCTGAAAAATACTGGTCCATCTTTGCAGCTGGCAAGAATGCTCCTAGAAAATGCAGTCTTTACTTCTGAGGGAAAACCAGTATTATACTAAAGACATACTTCTTTGAATAGGAGTCTGGGGAGGCAGGGAGTGAGAAAAATAATTTAGTTACTTCAGGATTGTGAGTGATTTAAAAAGATAAGCCTTTATTGTTGTACACAGTTAAGAACAGAAATATGTAGTATCTGCTGAATTAAAATTTTCATGATCTGGATGATATAGGAGGTCATTTTTCTATAAGTTATTTTTCACATGTTATTTGCAGTTCTCTAAAGATCCTGAATTCAGGGAAATGGAAAGCTTTTCAGAGGGGATACATATCTTTGAACCAACCTACCTCTATCCAAGCCAAAAATGGTTAACATTCACAGCACTGTAGAAAATGTTACCAATTTTGATCAATCCATTCATCCACACTGATCAATTTTAAAATGCACTGGTGTCACATGATGCAGTTCTTGTTTATGTGGAATATTGATAGCAAAAGGGAAGACACATGAAATTAACTGCTATGGCCTGTTTATAACCAAAAGGTAATTTGGGGAGTAATCATTCAACATTTATAAACAAATCCTTTGAAACAAAAGACAATACACAAAAGTCTACATTATTGTCTTATCTATGAAAGTGTCTCTCATTTGCACTAGTAAGCTCCCCTAAGCTCTAATCCAAAGAAAAGATTCCCAAAGAGGGAAGCCTGATTTAATCCAGGACAAAGACCTCAAACACCATCATGCAAATAACAGCAGAAATGACAGGTACAGCCTTTAACCACAGGCAGCCAAAACCAGCTTTCAAGCTTTCCTAAAATGGGCCAGAATGATCGTGAATTTACACCTACCTATTCTACTGATTCTCACTCCTACCACATTCTCTGCCCTGCTAAACTCAGAATTACTGAAAGGGCAAGCAGCCAGTCTGGATACAACAAACGTTTAATTATGTTTCCACTATTACCAATGTTGTTAATACCATCATTATTATCATTACATGAGTACACAGCAGCCTCTGACCACAAGGTTCCTAAAATCTATTTTCGATATATTTTAATAACAACAATGTAACACAAAACTAGTATTTACTGAACTCTTATTAAATGCCAGACAATATGCCAATAAGCATTTAATGATATGAGGTAAGCACAACTATTACTAATTACCATTTGCAGATAAGGAAACAGGCATGAAAAGATGAAGTCACTTGCTCATGGCCATACAGTTAGTGAGTAGAGAGCTGAAATGAGAAAGCAGAGTTGACTTTGAGCCCCCCTCTCTTATACTATCAGTTCAGTGCTGCCAATCTTGTCACATAACATTCTATTTACTCACCTTCCTCTATTAACTGAGTTCTCCCAACTTCTAAAATGCAGTGACTCATTACAATAACCTGGGTATGACACTGTGCAAGACTGAGACCAAGTCCTCTCTTTGTAGAAAATCTCAACCAGGACCTACTGTCTCAGGAAGCAACCAGAGGACTGGCACCTTTCTCTCTGCTAAGTGAGATAAGCTAGGAACAGCAGCCCATCATGGTCTCATGAAGATAAGGCTGGCAGGCAGTCCTACTTAAGGAAGGATCAGAATCATCAAAATGTCTCTATTCTAGGCTGGCTTGTAATCCATTTCCTTACCTTGAATTTTTATGCACTGGGGTTGTTTTGTTTGACTTCTGCTGGTATAATATGTTCTCCCCTTCTCCTGGCCCCCCCTTTCTAGTTCCTAGTCTATCTGTTCCAAGAGATGACAGACAATAGTAAAATTAACATTTCTTAAAAGATAAAGGCAAGCTTTGAAATGCCAAAAAAAAAACCAAAAAACAAAAACTCTTGAGTGAATAACAGTAATAACATTTACATTCAAATTCTGTTACAAGATAGCAAAAGTTCAGCAAGATTTAAGGACTATAAAGTTTCATTAAATGGTTCTCTTTTTTGAAATATATAAAAATATTTTCTATAAATACTACATAAAAGACAATGTGAAAAGTACTATATTTTACAGAAATAATTAAGTCAAAATGCAAATGTTCCTTTTGATTCATCTAATCACAGCGACTTTCAGGTCTAGAAAGAAAAAGTAACTTTAAACTCCCATTTGTGACTGTTATCTACACATTTAAATTATTGGGCAAAGTCTCTAGAATTTAATTTTTTGGCTATTTAAAATAAAAGGAAGACACAGAGATCAGTTTTCAGTCAAATATGACACAAGAGCCCACACAGTTCTTAAAACCAAGAGTTGCATTAGGTAGACCTCAAGAGACTAGAAACTCCATTTTCTTCTTCCCTCATTTGTTTTGGTAATTCCAGAAGTCTGTACCACGCTCCCATAGTTTCTTATTGTTATTTACACACCATACATAGCTCTTATAGTGCATTGTACTCCACACATTTTGATGGATCCGTTGGAAAGTGCTTCTGGCAAATGGTCATTAATCTTTTCAATCCCTAAGAAAATAAAAAATAAAATTGAAGTAGTTATGATTTGGTTAAACTATTCTTATGTGCCTCTGGATGCACTCAAGTTTACCAATGTCCCCATTAAAATATAACAGTCCCCAGAAACTCCACTCAGATGCACACTTAGATAAACATTCATACATGTGCACCCAGAAATACATACAATGTGAACTATAACAGTATGGTTAATAATAACAACAACAAAGTTCTGGAATCAACCCAAATATCCTTCACAGAAGACTATTAAGAATAAATCTTAG
Organism: Galemys pyrenaicus; assembly: GCA_019455555.1. Classification (NCBI taxonomy): domain Eukaryota; kingdom Metazoa; phylum Chordata; class Mammalia; order Eulipotyphla; family Talpidae; genus Galemys; species Galemys pyrenaicus. Next base: position 5,687,096 of record JAGFMF010011694.1, read on the forward strand.
TATGCCTCCAAATGTAACACTTTATATCAATAAAAATGAGTCAACTAGAGCTACATATAACAAGTCAGTCTTTCTCCACCAGATTTCAACAGAGAATTGAGTCCAAACTGTCCAGCTTAAAACATCCACTGTATCTAACAAAATAGCACTTTTCCTGTATATCTAAGAGTGCTATAATATATATGCCACTTTAGCAGAGAAGAGTCAACCAAATCTTCTGTATTATATGGCACAGATAACAGACAAAAAACTGACTGAGAACAAATAATACACACAAGGTCTTAGAAATATACTTAGTGTAAAAAAGCAAGTGATCAAAGGCTACAGACAGTACAAAAGCATTTTAATAAAATTCAAAAATATATTGCTCAGAAATACTCACATAATTTGATAGATTTTTAAAAAGACTCCAAGGAAATGACAAAACAAATACCAGATAATGGTAGAGAAGAAACAGACTCCATGCTCATTAAAGTAGTCTAGTTCTTATGATGTTAGTTTTATTATTTACTTAAACTTACATGTTACACCTATTCTTTTGAATGTGCCAAATACAAGATAAAACATTTTACTGTAACAGTAAAAACTGAACACAACATTCCAAACATGACCCAGCCAATCCTCCAGAATTCCCTAAAAGGGATGGAATCTCTATTACCTTGTTTTATATCTTTGGTATCTGTTAATGTGTATTTGGTTCTTTTTATACAACTATAATACACACTGCTAATTCCCATTGACTTCACAGATTCCAAGAGCTTTTTCCCTCTTCAGTAATTTGACTAGTTATCTAGTCTATAACTATGTAGTTATTTTTTTAACTGATGAATCAGTTAAAATTAGGTTATTTTAATAAAATATTAGGTTGGCATTTAGTTTAGTTATTCCCATTAGATTTCTCATCCACTATTAAGCAAAAACACCTCTAAGTCAGAATCAAAATTCATAAATAGGCCAAGAATAACAGCAGAAACTTGTGACATGCCACCATTTGGGGGATAGCTTTGCAACCAGCAATGAATTCTGTTAACTGTTTTATCTTCTACAAATTAGGTTCACAAAAATTAAAACCTTCCAGGTCCTTTTGTAATAACAGGAACAGGTCAAAGGTATACTATGTTCAGGCCTAGAATAATTTACTAGCTATTTAATATGAATGTATATATAGTACTACTTAACTAGTAGTCCCTCAAAATTAATACTTTCCTTAAAATGATATTATGAAATATCACCAGTTCATTAAACAACAAAGAGCTTCATGACCTAGTGAAAAAGCAGAGCATATGGATATAATTACACAACCCATCAACAGAAGAGCATATCTTCAAGTCTGAGGGGAAAGGTAAAAACACCACCTCAAAATGTATGCAAACATAACAGGTATCTAAAACTTCAAGCATTCAGAATGCTTATTTTAATAATCTAAGTATTCAAACATCTCTAAGATTCAGTGAAATCACCAACAAAATAAAACCAACAACAACAAAATTTCTTCAGCCCCTTTAGTAAGTACACAATGCAATTATAAATTACTTCTACAAATTAAACTATAGTCCAACATGAACTACAGACTCAACATGAGTTGAGTGTTAAAGACCTCTGTGAATTCAAAGATTGTCCATAATATGCTAATTAAGAATTAGGACTGTGGAGGGAGGTTATCTTTCAATGGATTTCCAAGACAACAAACTTTAGCAGGCAGTACAAAAAAAGACCACATAATTTGCTTTGCTCCTTAATTTCTTTTTGTCCCCTATGCTAATCAGGTATTTGCTTTAGGATAAAGATCATTCCTTCTCATAGTCCAGCTTCTCCTACTGTGAATTCTAATATGTGTATGCAGAATTGTGATCGGTAGTCATGGAAATATATGTGATAACACTAATTTGGCATCTTAAGTTTCCTAAAGGAATAGGTGAGGAGAACACCCTGGTGAGATACAAACAGCTTTAGTTAGCAGCAAAATAAGGCAGAAATTATTAATAAAAGGCAAACTGACTGCCAGAGGTAAGTACTAGTATCTTAGGTATTTGCTCCTTATAGAAGCTATTTGTGGTGCTGGTTTACTGTCACTAAGTTAGATTCTATGGCTTAAAAAAAAAACTAGTATCCTGTCTAAAAAAAAAAATAATAAACCTTTAGCTGCCAAAAGGTTGTGAAACAGTCCAAGTCATAGTCACCACAAAATATTATATTTTTACAATAAGGATTGATAGTAGAGAACACAGGTTTTTCAAGGGGTATAGTCTCAGGAGAGCATATGATTACTCTCCAAACAAAAATGAATCTTTTCAAGCAGGTACTTCAGGATTCCAGTTTCAAATTGCTCTTGGATGCTTACACCAGTGAGACAATAAGGTGCTTAGCTTACTGAAAACTAGTGGGTTTTTTTACATATGATTTTTATTTTTGTGAAAGCAATACATTTACTTAATAAATCTTTGTTCAGTGCTTACTCCATGGCAACAAGTGCTCTAGGCTCTGGGACTACAGCAGAAAACAAAACAAAAAATCCCCGCCCTCACTAAGATTGTTCTAATAAGAAAAGGAAGACAAGAAACAGTGATTATGAAAACACCTACTATGCTAGATAAGTGCTATGAAGACAAATAAAACAGGGAAGGGGTGTGTGTGAATCCTGGGAGGGAGCAGATAGGCTTTGGTTTTAACTGTAAGTAAACCACTGGAGGGCTTTGGGCAGGAGGGCAACACAATCTGATTTATATTTTTAACCTGACCTCTCTGGGCACTGTACATGTAACAATCTGAGGAGGATCAAGGACATTCAACCGCGAGGGAGGAGACACCACAATAATCCAGATGAGAAAGGTTGCTGTTAGACCCAAATGGCAGCAGAGGAGATGGTAAGAAGGGATCAGATTCCAGCTATATTTTGAATACAGATCCATCAAAGGTGTTCACACAGAGGATTAGAACTAGGACAGAAAAAAAAAAGTCAAGGGTATTTCCATATTTTGTGACTTGTGTTGTTTAAAAAAAAAAAAAATCACATAGTTCTGAGAGCAAATCATAGCAGTCCTCTGCCAGCAACTCAGAGGCAAACACCTAAAACTCTTAGGTGTTTCTTCTGGCATTTATTCACATTTCTAAATACTAACAGTGCTTGATTATTTTTTCTTTAGTTTGGCTGTTTTATTTTTTTCTGCTTCAGACAGCATTTACTGCCCTACTAGTATGAAAGCTGAAATTTAACTGTCTTACTTCATGCTCATTGGTCCCACGCATGCATGCACACACCCACACACATACCCTTACATAAACATACTTTCATACCTGTTCTCTCCAAATCACAATTCTTAGTGAATGCAATATTAATGATTTACCTCATGTCTACATAAACTTTGTACAAAGCACAGTGCACTATGATATCTCCTTTCATAGGTGATTTTCCCATCTTTTTTGTTTCCTATATATAAATGTCACCAATTCATTCTCCAACAGTGAGCAAATATAAGCTGAGTCAGTTTCTGAACTGCTCCCCTCAGCAGTGTTTTTCCAGTCAATCTGCCTATTCTGCTCCCCACTCTGTCTCTGGTGAATCCTCTCACCTCCTGTGACTCTGGCCTGTACCCCAGCTCTTGTAAGCATAAATAAATAAATCTTTAAAATAAAATGTTCCATTATCTGCAAGTCTTGGTGGAAAGTTAAATAAAACTAATAGCTTAGGACTAATTCAACCTACTTATATAATTAATGATAAGAAACAGTGCTTTCATTTTTCACTTATATGTATATTTGTTTTCTAATTAGAACATATTTCCAAAAGTTCATGATTGCACAGAATACTAACAAATTATGAGGTTTCCATTTCAAGAATAGCACTCACCTACTTAGCTAACTTAAGAGATTATTATCTCCCTTGCCTTGTCTCTGTAGACCATTCATTCAATGAAGAAATACTGATCTTGAGCATCCACTATGAGGTAGGTCTGTGGGAGACTCTGGGGGTGCAACAGTGGACTATGCTCTTGCTCTGTGGGACCAACACTAAATTATTATGTCTAGTGATGTAACATTAAGTTATCATAAGATTTTCAGGAGGCCATGTCATACGACTAATTTTACTGTACTTATAATCCACTAAACTCCCGAATTTTTTCTCATATACAGTGCTCAGATTGTATGCTAAATCAACTGGCTTATTAGATTTAAATTTCTCTATGGAAATTTCTGCTAAATATGCTTTTAGGATCTGCCCTTTCTTAAGTCTTTCTTCATCATTCCAATTTCTTTTCCACCTTCACACACACCTATACCTTATTTTTGTTGACTATAAAACTGATAAAAAAACATTTCTGTAAAAGTCATCCAAATCAGTCATTGAGATGCCAAACAGGACAGCATAAAGGTATCACTAAGAACCACAGGACGTATCACTGGCCCCACCCAGATTCATTATTCAGTATTCTGTGGCTTCCTCACTCAATAAGCTATGAATCACCAAAAAATATCATCATGTCTACATCTGTTCAGAAGAATACAAGAATAATTCTTCCTAGCAATTAGATATAGTTATGCTCACCAATTTCCCCTCAATATTTTAGGGTGCAAGAGAAAGATGGAGGAGGGAAAGAATTGTTTTAAACAGGAAGGGAACTAAAAAAGAACACAATAGGAAGGTTAGGTCATTGCATAGTTTCCAAAATAAACCAAAACTTATCAAACACTATGTATATCTGAATAAAGAAAATGAGGTTATAGTGAGGTGAAAATCATGTCATTGTTTAAAAAGAAATGCTGCCTTTAAGACAATTTGTCTATATGGACTTTTATGCATACTATAGCTCTGGTCATTGAGAGAGTTGAACACAATTAGCAATAGTAATCATTGGAAACTGTTTTCCATTTTAATGTCAACTTTTTTCTTTTTTTTTTTTAAGATTTATTTATTTATGCATACAAGCACTGGGGCACAGGCCAGAGGTGTGGGGAGGTGAGAGGATTCACCACAGAGAGCGGGGAGCAGAACAGGCAGA
>JAGFMF010011694.1:5697100-5721349 GCA_019455555.1 Galemys pyrenaicus
CCCCTCCCTGGCTGGCAGCAGGGATCGAACTCATGCTGCAGTGGCTGTGGTTTGCTTCATAGTGCGTTGCTTAACCCACTGCACCACCAGGGAGGCCCTACACATACATTTTTATTTAAAAACCTGAAGGAATTTCTAGAAGCGTTAAAAAAGAAAACCATCAATTTGCTAGTTAAATTTAGAAAGCATGCTATCTTTTATGAATCAAAAGGCAAAAGAGTGGGTAAATGGAATGGGTGCTAATGCATATAAGATTTCGTTTTAGAACAAAAATGTCCTAAAATTGAATTGTAGTAAGAACTGTGAATATATCAAAAACCACTGTGTACTTTAAACGGGAAAATTGTATAATACATGATCTTGAAAAAGCTGTTTTAAAAAAAAAATGCATAAAACTGCTTGTTCACACCAATTATTTCTATAAATTTCACCTTCACTGATAGGTGTTATGGGGGAGCGATTAAAAGGACATCGTCCTAAACTCTGATCTCACTCAGAGTACCACATAGAAGAGCAGGGATGAAATAGAAAAATAACAGTTTATATTTTATTAAGCATTAAGAACTATAAACTAAGTCATACAGTTTGCTCACACTCGATATTTAGATGATTCAACACTTGTTTTTTAATTAAATATTCAATATATCATTCCACATTTAACATATCAGCAAAATTAGAAAGCAAGATATTGCCAAGTATAGGCAAGAATAAAAGGATACATGACACATACTGCCATGGGGGGCAACGAGTACAGTCACTGTAAAGAGCAAGCTGGTGGTACCTGGACAAGTTAAATATTTACAAATCCAGCAATCTCACTTCTTAGTCTATACCGGGTAAGTACAGGATTGTTTATCACAAACTTGCTTGTGACAATAGAGATGGAAGCAATCTAGCTGTCTGACATTATGAAGGAATTAAAAAAGCCATAAATACCACAGTATATAAAAATTATGTAACATTAAAAGCAAATATTTAAATGTACATATGTCACCAAGGCTAGATCTTACAAACATAGTGCCCGGTGAAAAAAGAAAAGTAAAATACAGAATGAAGAATTTTACAAAAACATCAATTATGTAAATCAAATCCATACACATACAAAACAACATGAGTTTCATAAAACCCCATCAAATAAAAGTATGCACTTGAACTTGTTTAAATAACTACATTTGAAGGGGATAGGAGAAAATGAGAAAAAGGGAGTAAATGAATAAATAAAAGCATAAAACAAAAGACAAAGAAAAGGCTTTCAAAAGAGTAATGGCAATAGTGTGCTCTGAAAAAGCTGCTCCAGGGAAATGAAAGGTGTGATGGGAGATGAAATCAGGTAATGTAGAGGTTACCTCTAACTCTTCAATTGTGGTGTTTTCTTCATGAACTTTCAAATCATTCTGTGTGTCTTCCTCTCCAGGTTCTTGACCACCTACCAATTCATTGAGGTATTGTTGGTCGATCTTATCCAAAGCTGCTTTCAGATCATTCCTCAATCCCTGAAAAAGGTGAAAATTATATCTGGTATGAAATTTCACTGATGTTTCACTTGACTTTTTACCAATAAAGTACAAATCACTTTTTTTCCTCTAAAACAGAGACTCAAATATAGTTATCATTACTGTCCATTTAAAGTTCTTTTTTAAAATTTTTAATTGATTTAATTTTTTATTGGTTTAAATAAAATACTGTACAGGTTTCAGGTACACAGCCTTTATATTTCAAAATCTGTAGTACCTTATCACCACCACCAAGTTTAATTTCCATTCACTAACAAACAACTGAGCCCCTTTACAATTTACCCCCTTCCCTTTTCCTCTCTGGTAACCACTATTTTGTTTTTATAATCAGAGTTTATGTTTTCTTTGTTCATTTGTTTTTTTTATTTTCTGCAAGAGAAATATATATAAGTATTTGTCTGACTCCTTATGAATAGATTGACATTCAATGGACACACAAAGGTTAGCCTGATGATCAGAAAAATAAAATATGAGTGACAAACCTGCATAAGAAAATTCATAAATGGTGTGATTTTCTAATTATAACTAGTAGACGTGATCAGGCCTCCACTAGAATCTGCAACCCAGTTTCACTTAAATTGTCAAAAACATTACAACTACTCCCGACACCCAAACTCTTAGAAATATCAATAGCATAAACATTGGTGTCTCATCTGTACCCCAGGCTTTTGCTGTGTTTCTTTAAAAAGTTCATATTTATGAAGACCAGTGTGTGTCCATTTTAAAACTAAAACTCTTAAAAGACAACATAAGGGAAAAACTTCATGACATAGGATTTGGCAATGAAGTCTTGATTTTGACACTAAAAATATAGGCATAAAAACAAAAACAAAATAGGATTGAAAAAAAAATAGGATGGCAACAGAAGATATTCCTTACTTTACTTACAAGAGGAATGACTGACAACCATCCAATGATAGGACTGAGAGAATCCCATACACAACAGTGAGGCTGAAGCAACCTCTGCATCTCAGAACAATTTAGAAGGAATCCAAGATCAGCCCATTTGTACAATGGAAGAAGGTAGGTAGGTAGAGAGCGACGGACAGTGGGTTAGTCTGAGTGGGATGAAGACAACAGGGTTCCCAAAACAAAATCCCTGGGGTAAAGACACAGCATGCAGCCCCATGGCCATGGCATAGGTGATTCCCAAAACAGAGATGCTGAGGTACTCCACCTGGACTGGAATCCCAGAAAGAAGAACAGAGAAAGTAGGATAGACTACAGACCCACTTCCTCACATCTTTGTGCTGGTACTGAGAAGAGTACTAACAGTGCACGGATGCAGAGTAGCAGGGACATACAGAAGAACCAGCCCTCCTCCAGCATGTCCACATTAATGACTGACAACCTTCACACTCCTCTCCCCTACCCTGATGACACAGCAGCAACTGCATCATTGCCTGAGGCACCTAAGAGCTGTCAGTAGTTAATAAAGAAACAAAGCCATAGCACCACCTGCTGGAAAAAGAAAAGATAGACAACTCAATTCTGATTTTAAACAAAGGGATACTATAAAAGGTGGTAAAATAGAATAAAATTAATGAGATAAAAATTGAAGCTTTAATTAAGAAACAAACAGATTCAACTGTGAATAACTCAATAAACAACATCAAGACTGCTATAGAAAACCATGGAAACAGAATAGACCTATTGCAGGAATAAGCCAGTGAAAATAGAAACCCAAAAGTAGTCCAGTGTAAAGAGATAGAAATGAAGAAACACTAAGGGAGCTATCTGATTCCATTAGGAAAGGTTAATATAAGGGCTATGGGTATCCTGGAATGTAAAGGAAAAGAGAGGTAAATGATTTTTATTCAAAAAAATAATTGCTAAGAACTTCCCAATACTGAAGACTTAAGTATACAGCTTCATGAAGCTAAGAGAATACCTGATTAACTAAAGGCAAAGAGGCCTACATAAAGACAAAACTATAATAGCAAAACTATCAAGAGTCTACTACAAAGAATGTTAAAGGTTGCCAGAGGGAGAAAGCAAACATAAAAAGGTACTCCCATCAGAATCCTCAGAAGTAACTACAGGACAGGAGAGAGCAAAATGACATTCGAAATACTCAAAGATGAAAGCTGACAAGAATAATCTGCCAAACTGTTTTAGTCATAAGGGAGAAACAAAGGCAGAGGGAGTTGGATATTACTAAACCTCCCTTTCAAGAAATGATGAAAGATATTTTACTTATATCTAAGTAAAAAAATTTACAAAACATTGAACAAACAGAACCAAAGTAAAAAAGATAAAATCAGAAGCTGTCATATATAATTGCCTAAATGTAAATGAACTGAACTCAGCAATTAAAAGAGTGGCTGGATGACTTAAAAAAACAATACCCAATATATTATATATTATATATAATATACATATATATCATATAAACTGCCTAAAGAGACTCACTTAAGCTATAAAAACAAACAAAAACATAACATGAAAGAATAGAAAATGGTATTCTCAGATAATGGAAATATTAACAGGCAGGAACTGCTATACTTAGACCAAAAAAGACTTCCAGCCAAAAAAGGTAACCAAGAGGCAGAGATGGATATTATCTAACAATAAATGGATCACCACAACATGACAACTTAACACTTATTAATATATATGCTCCCAATATGGTAGCAACAAGATCTTTAAAGCAAATACTAATGGAGCAAAAAGGAGACAATTACAGCAACACAACAGTAGTAACAGACATTAACATACCACTCACAGTAAATAGAACATCCAGTCCAAAAAAAAAAAAAAATCAACACAGAAACAATGGACTTCAATGACAAATTGGGTAAGATGGACTACTTAGATGTTTTCAAAGCACTCTACCTCAAACAAACTCAATTCAAACACACTCTATTCAAGTGCTTATGGAACATTCCGAAGGATGCTGGGACAGAAAACAAGTCTCAATAAACTTAGGAAGGCTGAAATAATTTCAAGCATCTCTTCAAATAACAATGGTATGAAACTAAACCAGACAAATGAAAAAGAGAAAAGCCACAAATAAGCGTAGATTGAATGGCATACAAATAAACAACTAAGGATAATGAGGAAATCAAAGGATAAATCAAAAATTACCTGGAAACTCATGAAAACAGAAACATGGACATGTCAGAAGCTATAGGATGTATCAAAGGCAATACCTAAGTTTACAGCAATATGAGCCTATCTCTGGAAACAAAATAAAACACACTCCCAAAGATTTACACTTCTACCTAAAACAACTAGAAAAAGGGGGGAAAAAAATAAAACAAAGTCCAACATCAGGAGAATGAAATAAAAATTAGAACATAAATAACAGATCAAAAAGAATTCAAAAGATCAAAGAAAGCAAGAGCTGGTTCTTTGAAAAAATAAACAAAATAGACACCTCTAGCCAGACTCCTAAGGCAAAAGAGAGAACTCAAAATTAAAACAAGTTACTACAGAATACAAAGAATTGTAAGAAAGTATATGAACAACTATGTGGCAACGAATTGGAAAATCTGAAAGAAACTGGAAAACTCTTAGAAACATAGAACCTTCCAAGACTGAATAAGGAATAAATAGAAAACCTGAACAGACTGATCACAAGTAAGGAAATGGAAATAGTGATCAAAAGTCTCCCCCAAAACAAGGTAAGGACCAAATACCATCACTAGTAAATTCTATCAAATATTAAAAGAAAAAAAACAGATTTAAAAAAATATTTAGACTATAAGACCAATTAGAGTTTATCTGAAAGGAAGGGAAGCAAAGTGGGTAAATTGGGTAAAAGGGATCAACTATATGGTGAATGATATATTGATATTTGGACAGTCAGTGGCAAATGTACAGATGTTGATTTAAAAAGACGCACACCTGAAACTTAAAGTAAAATGCAATGTTGCCTGGATTAAGGAATTTACATAAAATTTTAAAAATGTAAAAAATTGAAAAATAAGGTTTTATTATTATGCAGTATAGACATGCCTTTGGAGTCAAGATGGAAGTCAGCATTTAGAAACTGGTAATCATAATGAGTCACAACTAATAAAAACAGGCTAAATTAAAAGAAAAAAAATAATTGAACTTCACTGAAATTAAAAATTTCTTCCATCAATGATAATGTGAACAGAGTGAAAAGATAACCCACAAGATGGGAGAAAATACCTGCAATCACATATCTGATAAGGGCCACAGGCAAAGATCTTCAATAGAACACATACAAATGGTCAATAAGCACATGAAAAAGATACTCAACATCATTAATCAGTAAAGAAATGCAAATCAAAACCACAAATTTCTCACCACTTCACATCTGTTAGGATTTTTATTGTCAAAAAATAAAATAGAAAACAGTGTTGGCTACAATGTAGTGAAATGGAACCCTTGTACATAGCTGAGCTGGCAGGAGTGTAAAATGGTACAACTGCTATGGAAAATGGTATGGAAGTACCTCAAAAGTTAAACATAAAATTACACTATGATCCAGCAATTCCACTGTTGGGTATATAGCCAAAAGAAATGAAAGCAGAGACATAAACTAGTAATTGTTTACACATGTCCATAGTAGCATTATTCACAAGAGTCAAAAGGTGACAACCCGATGATAAACCACCCAAAAGTCCATCAAGGATTACTGGATAAACAAAATTGTGTTCATACATACAAAGAAATATTATTCAGCCTGAAAAATAAAGGAGATTTTGACAAGCTATGTTAGGGGGAAAGGCAGTCCTGAATGGATTACACAGATAGGTTTATAGACCCCAACCCCCACTCCAGACCACTAGTGTCCCAGAATAACTGATATAATAATATTCAGAATAACTGAATAATCTGATAATATGATTATCAAAGAGTGGATCACTGGGACCTGAGGGTGGAGTTCAGCAGCCAGGCTGGCTATAAAACCAGAGGTGAACCTTGGGCTCTCTTCCTTTGGAACCATCTCACTTGACTGAGAGCCAGCTCTCAACATGCCACTGCATTCCAGCTCAGAAGATCTGGTAGGATATTTACGGATTTGTATCCCTCTCTTCCCTTGGTGTTATTTCTACTTTATTCCCCTTCTCTTGTAAAATAAAACCCTTTAATAACTTTTGTCACATGTGCCTGCAATTGGGGCTTATTATAAAAGCCTTTTGAGCACACGGGTGAGGACCCAGTCAAGGAAACCCATTTTATATTAGGGTTGCCCTGTAACAGCTACAACACAGATGAATCTTTAAGGCATTATGCTAAAACCAGGGTAGACTTTATTGCCTACCAGTCATTACTCAACAGATGCAATCACATGAAACATACCAAATAATTGCCCAGATTAAGCTAATCAAACCACAGAACTGTGAGAGTCACTAATTATCTTAGATTTCAACAGTAACCCGTGACAGTCATAGACAACCAAAAATAATTAAACCATTTTAAGCCACAAAATTGAGGTTTATTACACAGTCATAGATAACCACAATTATCAATTGATAGAACAAATAGATAAGTTAATAAGGTCAAAGAAGATCTGAACAATAGTAGATATGACTGTTTTATGATATATATGTTTATATATATAAACCCACAGTGCCATCTACCAGAAAACTGGAAGGTCTGCAAACTTAAACAACAAAATAGAAAAAAAACACAACACATGATACATTTAGTCTCAATAGTATTTCACCACAGAGAGAGAAAATCTCCAGATTTCAACTGCAAAGATATGGAAAATTTTTTCTTCCTACCAGATAAAGTTCAAAATGCCTTGACGGAGAAAATTCAAAGGGGAGGAAAGTAGATGAAATAATCTGCTTTTCTCAGGCCTCCCTGGTGGCGTAGCGGGTTGAGCGCTGCACTGTGAAGCATCCGCAGCACAAGTTCGATCCCCCGCCGGGGAGGGGACCCACATGGTGCAGGAGACTTTTCCTGCCTCGCCCACTGCTCCCCTTAGCAGTGTATTTCCGTCCATCTGCCTGTTCTGCTCCCCACTCTGTCTCTGGTGAATCCTCTCACTTCCTGCGACTCTGATCTGTACCCCAGCTCCTATATGCATAAGTAATCTTTAAAAAAAAATGATCTGCTTTTCTCAAAGCAATACAAAAGAAACCCAGAAAAACAAAGAAATGACCTGAGAAATAAAATTAATGAACAGAAGACAGAAACCAAAACATTAAATAAAAAAAAAAAATAGATGCAGGATGTAAAATGATCAACAAAGGAGATAAATTCTAAAGAAGCTACAGAAGCAGAACTGACTAAAAGTAAGAATGAATCAGTAACCTTGAAGATGATAATGCACAAAGAACTCGGGTGGAAGACAATAAAGAAATAGAATAGGGAACAAAATATGAAGGCACACTTTCACTTTTTTACCTAAATGTAAAGATACCTATACCAAGACAAATTGCCATGAGACTTGTAAGAGTTTGAGACAAAGAATATTAAAGCTGGCTAGGCAGAAGCCAAAAATTTATGTTACCCCCATAGGGCTTTACATCAGAATTTTCTGAGGAAATGCTACACAAGGAAAAAATAAAATAATGCATTCAAATATTTAAAGATTAAAAATTATCACCCAAGAATACTATATCCTACAAGACTCACCTTCAATTATAAGGGAGAAATAAAGGACATCTCAGACAACAGAAGCTGAAGGAGGTTGCAAACACCAGACCTCCTCCACAAGAAATACTGAAAGCAGCTCTTCTAAGTTGAAGAGAACCAAAAAAGTGGACCCAAAAACTAAAGACTAAATGGCAGTAGCAGACCCTCATATCAATTATTAACCTAAATGTAAATGGACTGAACTCACCAATCAAAAGAGGAAGAAGTAGAGAGGAAGGCTGAATCAAAAATCAAAATCCAGCTTCCTGCTATCTCCAGGAAATGTACCTGAGCTCTAAAGATACAGAGTAAGAGTAAAGGGTTGGAAAACAATCCTACAAACAAATGGAAAGCAAAAGAAAAGCAAGAACAGTCATACTTATATCAGATAAAATAGATTTCCTGTGGAAAAAAAGTAATGATTAAGGGAACAAAATACATCAGGAAGACAAAACACTCATCAATATACATTCACCCAACAAAGGAGCATCAAAAAATATAAGGCAACTATTATTAACTCTACAAAGACATTGCAAGCATCATAAAAGGAGCTGGCAATTTCAACACTCAAGTTACCAATGGAGAGAACAACCAAACAGAAAGTAAACAATAGCTTTAAACAAAGAATTAGGTTACAAAAGCTTAAAAGACATGTATAGGGTACTGTCCCACAAAAAAAGCTAAATACGCACTCTCCTCAAGTGTACACAGGACATACTCCAGGAGAGATAACAGTGGGCCACAAAACAAGCATCAATAAATTCATGAAATCCTATCAAGCACATATTCTAATCACAATGTTATCAAACTAGAAATCAAACACACTAAGAAAAAGGGAAAACCTCTAATATTTGGAGACTGAACAACATATTACTGAATGACTACAGGTTAACAGGAAATCAAATAAAAATACCTGAGATGCATGAAAATGAGGACACAATCTAACAGAACCTATGGAACACAGCAAAAACAATACTAATACAGAAATGGGTAGCAATATAAGTCAAGAAACAAGAAAGAGCCCAAATAAACTTATCTCTCACCTGAAGGAACGAGAAAAAGACGAATAAACAAAACCAAAAGTCAGTAGAAGGAAATAAAAATCAGAGCAAAAATAAATGCAACAGAAATCAAAAAGACAGTCCAGAAGATTAATGAAACCAAAAGCTGGTTCTTTAATAAACCACAGAAACCTCTAGCTACACTCACTAAGAAAATGCAAATAGAATCAGAAATGAAAGAGAAGTTACAACAGTCAGCTCAGCAATTCAAAGAATCGTAAGAGATTATTATGAATATTTGTATGCTAGTAAGATGAACAACCCAGAAGAGATGGACAAATTCTTAAAAATAAACCATCATCCGAGACTAAATCAGGAAGAAACAGAAAACCTGAACAAACCAATTACAAGCAAGGAAATTGAAATAGTAATCAAAGTCTGCCAAAACACAAAAGTCCAAGATCAGATGGTTTCACTAGTGAGTCTACCAAAACTTCAAAGATGAACTCATACCAATTCATTTCAAATTCTTTCAAAATATTGAGAAAAAGAGAATATTTCCAAACATTTTATGAGACCAACATTAACCTGACAACTGGACAAAGACATCACACAAAAAGAAAACCACAAACCAATTTCCCTGATGAATACACATGCAAATATCCTCAACAAAATCTTAACAAACCAAATTCAACAATGCATTAAAAGGATCATATTCCATGATGAAATGTAATTTATTTCAGGGACACAATAATGGTTCAACATCCAAAATTCAATCAACATAACTTACCACACAAAAGGAAAGATAAAAATATATGATCATGTCAATAAAAGCTGGGAAAGCATTTGATAAGATTCAACATCCATTTATGATAGACCCACAAAAAAACGGGAATAGATGGAACATATCTTAACATAATAAAAAAGGCATATATGACAAACCCACTATCAATGATGAAAAATTGAAAGCTTTTTCATTAAGATCTTGTACAAGACAAGGATGCCCACTTTCACCACTACTATTCAACACAGTATTCAAAGACCTAGCAAGAGCGATTAGGCAAGACAAAAACATAAAAGCATTTCAAATTGTAAAGAAGTAAAACTAACATTATTAGCAGATGACATACTATACACAGAAAATGCTACAGACACCACTAAAAAAAACTTATCAAAACAATAAATCAATTCAGCGAAGTGGCAGGTTATAAAATCTGTACAAAAGTCAGTTGTGATCCAATCTGCAAACAAGCTAGAAGAGGACATTTAAAAATTTCATTTATAATTGCATCAGATAAAATTAAATACCTAGGAACAAACATAAAGAGGAGATAAAAGACCAAAGAATAAAAATTGTAAGACACTGTTAAAAGAAATAGAAGACACAAAAAAGTAGAAAGATTCCTGCTCATGGGCTGGCAGAATCACAGTAACATGGTTAAAATAGCCATCTTACTCAAAGAAGTAAACAATCAATGAAATTCCAAAGTTTCTATGGCATTCTCCAAAGAAACAGCAATACTGAAATTTAAATGGAACCAGAAAAAAACCCTTGATTAGCCCAAAAATCATGACCAAAAAATGAGAAAAAGTGATGCTATCCCACTACCAGATGTCAAACTATACTACACAGCTACAGTAGTCAAAACAGAATGGTACTGGACTCAAAAGAAACAGATCACTGGAATCAAATTTAGAGTTCAAAAATAAACCCATACTTATATGTACAGTTTAATCTTCAACAGAGGAGCCAAGAGTATACACTGGAAAAAGGAAGGTCTCTAACAAATGGTGTTAGGAAAACTGGATGACCACATGCAAAAAAATGAAACTCATTATTTCATACTATACACAAAAACTAACTAAAAATGAACAGAAGTTTTGGATTAAAACCTGAAACCATATTAATTCATACAAGAAAACATAAAACATTCCAGGACACAGGCTTCAATGATATCTTTGTGCATTTGTTTCCAACAGCAAGAAAAACAAAAGAGAATATAAACCACTGGACAGGGACTACACCAAACTAAAAAGCATTCACAACTAAAAAGTATCCACACAGCAAAAGAAACTACCACTAAACTAAAAGACACCCTATGGAGTAGGAGAAATATTCGCATTCTATACCTCTGACAAGGGGCTGGTATCAAAGATCGACAAAAAAACTCATACAATGCACCAGAAAGAAAACAAATGACCCAATCAAAAACTGTTCTGAAGAACTAAATGGGCACTCCTCTAACAAAGATGGTCAACAAGCACATGAAAAAAATGTTCACCATCGCTTATCATCATTGAAAGGCAAATCAAAACCACAATACACCACCTCATACCTGTGAGAATTGCCCATACCAAAAATACCTGAAACAGGGGCCTCCCATGTGGCACAAGGGGTTGAGCACCACACTATGGGGCTTCTGCAGCCACTGCAGCACAGGGGTCAATCCCCAGCCAGGGAGGGGACCCAACTGGCACAGCACCAGACATCTCCTGCCTCACCTGCTGCCCCCCTCAGCAGTGTATTTCAGTCCTGTTCCCTGCTCTGTCTCTGGTAAATCCTCTCATCCCCCATGCCTCTGGCTGTACCCCAGCTTTTATATGCGTAAATAAAATCTTTAAAAACAAACAAAAAAGATCTGAAACAAGAAGTATTGGCAAGGATGTGGAGAAAAGAAAATCAGGTACAATATGGGGTATGTAGACTGGTCCATCAACTATAGAAAACAGTATGGAGATGCCTCAAAATATTAAAAATGGATCTACCATATAATTCAACCATTCCACTACTAGCTAGGTATCTACCCAAAGAATTCAAATACACTTATCAAGGGGATATACTTCTATGTTCACTGAAGCATTATTTGTAATAGTCAAGCTATGGAAACAATTTAAGTGTCCAAAGATAGATTACGAGATTAGGAAGACATGTCATACATGCACAACGAAATACAACTCTGCTATTGAAAGAGATACTCTTGCTATTTGTGACAACATGGATGGACTGAAGGGGAATATGCTAAATAAATCAGAAAGAAAAAAATAAGTACAGAATGGTGTCATTTACATGTTGAATAGAGAAACAAAACAAAGGACCAGAAAAAGCCAAATTAATAACAAATCCTAGAAAGTGACTCTATAGAAGTGAAGCTACCAGAGCAGAAAAGAACAGGGTAGAGCAAAGTAGGGAGGGAGCACTCTAGTGGAGGACTATGATTTCCTAGTGGTGGGTGTGGTGTAATAGTCACCTGAAAGGGGCTCCTATACAATGTTACAAACCATTATTATCTCAAAAAATAAATTTTAAAAAATACCTTAATACAATAAATTATGTGTGGTGACAGATATTAACAAAAGTTATTGTGGTGATCATCTTACTATATATACACCAGATTATGTTGTACACCTGAGACTAATGTTATATGTCACTTACATTTCAACTGAAAAAAAAAAGGATTAAAATTGTGCCAAAGAGAGTAATATTCCTCTATACTCTCCTGCTCACTTTGCTTAAATGACTCTGTGGAGGAGAGGGATCACAAGGTTTCAGTTGTCCATCCTGAACTAAAGACGAAAAAGTGACTGATAAAAACAAGGTAGAATTAAAAGGGCAATAAACTGAGACCCAAACAAAGGGTTATGTTATAGGGCCCTAATATAAAATGGGTTTTTCTTACTGGGTCTTTTACCCGCACACTCAGAAGACTTAAAAAGTCTCAGCTCCAGGTACACGTAGCAAAAGTTATTAACGGGTGTAACGTGGTAAACCACGTTGGGCGCCAAACTGTTACAGGGCAACCCTAATATAAAATGGGTTTTTCTCACTGGGTCCTTCACCCACGCTCAGAAGACTTAAAAAGTCTCAACTCCAGGTACACGTGGCAAAAGTTATTAACAGGTTTTATTTTATGAAAGAAGGGGGATAAAATAGTAATAACATTAAGGGGGAAAGAGAGGGATACAAATCCACAAATACTTTACTAGATTTAAGCAATGGCACGTTGAGAGCTGGCTCTGAGTTGAATAAGACAGTTCTGAAGGAAGAGAAATGTTTCCCAAAGAAAGGGGTCTGGCTCCTTAGTAAGAGAGAGAGCCCTAGGCTCACCTCTGGTTTTATAGCCAACCTGGCTGCTTAACTCCACCCTCAGGTCTTAGTAATCCACTCTTTAATAATTTTTTTATTGGATTTGTGGTTTTGAAACATTAATGGTCTGGAGTGGGGGTTGGAGTCCACACACCCATAATTTATTTAGGATTACCTTTTCCCCCTAACAGTTAGCTGCAGTCCTGGTTCAAATACTAAGTGACTGGGACATCTTATACCTCACTTAACTTCACTTGACCTTTGTATACTTTGTCACATGAGAATGGCATTAAACCATTCTCTTGCTTGAGAATTCAGTGTTTTCATGACTACAGCAATTCTTTCCCACTCATTAGTACCATGATGAACTGAGAACAGCTGGGGAACTCACACTAAGGAATTCATTATATAGTCTGTGTATGACAGTTGTATAATAGAGAGACTTATCTATTTCTCTATTTTCATTATGGCAAAGTTCTATTTTGTGAAATGCCTTTTATTTAAGAACAATGCCAATTTTATTTTTCAAAAAACCATTAAGGTTTAGAGTATACACAGAAGAATACTGCTTTAAGACCCTGGGATAGACAAAGATTTCTTAAGCAGAACACAAAAAGCAATAACCATAAAAGAACAAACGGATAAACTGGATTTCATCAAAATTTAAAACTTCTATTCATCAAAAGATACCATTAATAGGCAAGCCATACAATGGGAGAAAACAGTGACAAAATACATATCCATATACCTGACAAAGGACTTGTACCCATAATATGTAAAGAACTCCTACAATTTAGAAATAAAGACAAAACAACCCAATTAAAACATGAGCAAAAGAATTTAACACACCACACAGAAAGATATGGCCACTAAGTCTGTGAAAAGATGCTCATAATCTTCAATTACCAAGGAAATGTGAATAGAACCATAATAAGATATTACTATGCATACAAGAGAGTGGTTAAAATTTTTAAAAACTTAAAGTAACAAATGCTGGTGACACTTGGAAAGATTTGATGTTTCCTACAGATAAGCATAAATTTATTCATACTATTCACCAATTCCACTTTTAGGAATTTACCCAAGAGATATTACATATTTACTCAAGAGAAATAATAGGTTAAAAAATATCTATGTAAGAATATTTAAAGCCATTTTATTCATAACAGTCCAAATTTCAAAACCAAATTATGTCCTATAATTATCACTGGTAATGGAAAAGAACAAACTACTGATATCTGCAATAACATAAATCTAAAAATTATACGCTGAACAAAAGAAGACAGAAAAAAAGTCTAACACATACATTATGATTCCATCTATATGAAATATGAGAACAAGCAAAATTATCTATGGTGACAGAATTCAAAAAAGTGGTTGTCCAGGAGTGGGAGGAGAAAAACTATGAGCACTTGCTAAGAAAGAAGGGCATTAGAGAACTTTCCTAGATGACAAAAATGTTTTATATATTCATAAGGATAATGGTTACATGCTTGTGGTTATTTTGGGTTTTTTTTAATTAACAAAAACTTACATTCAGCAGCAATATGGCTACTTTGCTTTCCCATTGTTACTATAATAATGCACAGTGTCAATTTCTGTCAAATGCCATACTGTTCTAGTTTATAAAGTAAAAATGTTCTCCTAAGATTTCTTTTTGACTTCTTACCTTATTAACTTCTGGTGTGAGGATTTCTATTTTTCTTAACCGTTGAAAAGCATCATAATCAGTTTCTCCAAATAGTCTGATTGGTTCTCCTCTTTCTCTCAATCTTCTGATAACCTATTTTAAAAAATCAAAAGATAATAATTCCAATTTTATGTAGTCAAAAACTTTAAATATGTACTGAGAAAAAGTTGTGATTTTCTTTAATTTTCCATGGACAGATATATCAGGTCATCACAATTTAAAAATTCTGAAGGTTTTAGGTCCTTTGGCTGACTGTTTCAGGAAAGGACCAGCCCATGCACGCAACAGAATCCATAAGAAAATCATTAAGAAGGGAGGGAGCAAAAAATACTTATACAAAGAAGGAAAATGAAGTCTGGAGTCAGCTAATAACTCATTGACCATAATCAAGAATCAGCAGTGCAATACGACAATAAAATCAACATCTGCCCCTCAAAAGAGTGAATCATGGTTAGGGTTGAGCATATACAGAGCTTTTGAGGAAATAATAATACTCTATTTTCTTGACTTGTTTAATCGTTATATGGATATTTGCTTTTCAATTATTATATAGCAATACATGTTTTATAATTCTGTAAAAAAGTTTTATTTTACCAAAAAGAGAACTATAAATTGTAGTTAAAGGTCAATCCAAATTCAAAAAATACCAAGAACTTTAAGTGGGACCATAAATAGAACACATCTAGAAACTGCAAGTAGGACTCTCACTGAATTAACTGAAGCCTGAATTAAGGTTAAGTAATGCTATCTCCAAAATACCCTTATCAGCTCAATGTCTGAAAGATAATAGTAATCACATTTACTGAAGAAATAGTCCATCCTACTTGAGGACAGATATTTTGCTTCTCAAAGTAAAATTTTTACCTCCTTAAAACTTCCTTAGTTCTATTTTATGAAACCACAGAAAATATAAATTTTTTTACAAAATTAGAACTGTTGTCAATGAATTTTTAATATTCTTCTAAGTATTCAGTGCTTCAATCTAGTTTTCACATGACAGCTTCTAAAGTCATTCATCCTTTCCTCTGAAAGTTTCCTTTTGGTCAAAGTCTATTTTTGTTTTATACCAAAATATTTAAATTTGAATTCTTTATATCACATGAATAACTTAAAATTTGGGGTTTTTTTTGGGTTTTTTTTTTTTTTTTTTTGAGGAAGAGTTTATTAAGGAGAAAAGACAGAAACAAAGTGAAACTCCTAGGCTGTGGAACCAGGCCAGGGAGAGACATGAAAGCCCCCTTTTTTTGTTTTTTAAGGAAAATGATAGTTTACATATATGCAAACAGTTCAGGCAAAACATAAAAACTGTATAGTAAGAGTCCTCTGGTAAGATGGCATCTAAAGTCTTGGAAAAGTACAAAGCATTTAGTAAAGAGTCCAAGTATTTTGTATAGAGTCCAGAAATCATGTTTCTTAAAAAAATATCCAAAAGTAACAATCAGAATGTTATTAGGTATGGCAATGACATCTGTATAAGGAAATTCATTTTAGTATAACCTTATACTAAATACTAACGTAAGTAAGTGGCCATTAATAATTGGTTTTCAGGGTCTCCCTCATGGCACAGCAGGTTGAGCACCGTACTGTGAAGCATCGCAGCACAGCAGTGTGAGTTCAATCTCCAACCAGAGAGGGGACCCACATGGCACAGCAGACCTCTTCTGCCCCACCCGCTGCTCCCTTCAGCAGTGGATTTCAGTTGATCTGCCTGTTCTGATGGGGGTCACCTAACTATGTCGTGAGGCAAAAGCCCATCATAGGGGAACTGCCCTGAAAAATCAGAGGTTCCAAAGTTGACCCCTTGGACTCCCTTTTGTTTTGGCTGATTTAATAATTAAAGTTTTAAAAGTTACAAAAAAACATGTTTGCTGGAATATCATCCATGGGAGTGGTTGTATGATTGGCTCTTTTATTAAACAAAGTAATTAGTTGCCACGCATTTTGATGACATACTGCCAATTGGCTATTATAATACAAATTCTAAAATTAGATTATTAGTAAAAATTTTTAAACTCAAACATTTTACTATGGGCTACAAGCCTTGGGACCTATGAGACAGCCATTTCTTGCATATTGGCCATATCTTGCATTATCTGCTGTATCTTGCATATCTGCCTTCTCTAAGTGATGCCTTCCTGCATTACTCTTTGTAATTAAATTTATGGCTTTGCTTTTTCAAAAGGTGGGCTCTACATTTCCTCAGGTGAAATTAAGTTGCAGAATCCCTCCTCCCTTCCCTTTTTTTTGTTCTTTTGATCTCTTTCCCCTTTTTTGTTGTTGTTTCCATTTGGTACAAGAGATAGAAAAACCAGTGATTCCTAGTAAGAGCCAAATGAAAGGGTGTAGATACTATTCAGATGTTGATTTAGGGTACCTCCTTCTTCCTGCAAACCTGTAGCAGAATGCTGACACCAATTTAACCTTAAGCTAAGAATTTATTTTATGCTCAGAGTGAAAATAGAATAGTTATGACTTCATGAAACTAGTATACCTGCCATAATATAAATTAACCAATCATAGTAACTAACACTAGCAGAAAGATGCTGTCTTGATTTTATAATCACCTATATTATTTAGCCTGGCTCAAGGTCACATGACCCCAAGCCTCTCTTGAAGGAAAAAATAAAATAAAATGTAGTCATTCCTAATCTATGCACATGTTGATGTAATCCTGCCCCTTTCTCCTTAATATATAAAGGCCTGCTGAGACTTTTCAGCAAGGACACATACCGTACCCAGACTCCTGTTTTGTAACTCTGAACCCCCTCCCTCACAGACTCAGTTCCATCCTTTGGGGACCTGGCCTTCTGCCTTAGCTGGCCTTTGGCACTGTTCTGTTCTCCACGCTGTCTCTGGTGAATCCTCTCACCTCCCATGACTCTGGCCTGTACCCCCAGCTCTTGTATGCATAAATAATCTTTAAAAAAATAATAATTGGTTTTCAAAATATTATGGAAAATTAGTCATAACAAACTATACATGTGTCTATTTCTTGACCTAGTAAAATATATTAGTAAGAGAAACTAAGTTATGAAAGTGTATTATTTAAAATAGCTTATATAATCAATCTAAGTATAATTACTGAGAATATATGCATTTAATCATGCTTATTTAAAATAATGTTTAATTTTTAAAGTTTAAGAGAATTTTTTCCTAAGTGTAAGATGATCGCATCAAGGAAAAAGAGATTTAGAAACTCATGAAGAAAATGGGCTAGTTGCACAATATTTTTAGCTCATTATGTCATCCTATATGGGCAATGACATATGACTTATTGGAAAGTAAAGGTAAATGCAAATGCTGTAGAGATACTTCTCTTCATGAAACATTCACATAAACTTACCTCTTGCCTAGAAAGAGTCATGGGTAATTTTTCCTCTGCAAGTTCAAGTTCTAACACTGGATTTGATGAAGTTAATGGTTTTTGGTCCTCCTCTTTTGGCTGTATCTATAATAGCCAAAAGAAGGAAAATTCAGGTTTAAAATAAAATATTGTTAATAGTTATGCTTCTATGACATTAGCTATTCATGGAAGTTAAATGTTTTAATACTGAAGGCTTTCTAAATGTCTCTGAGGAAAGAGCTGATAATAAATGTACATGCTTTTAAGAGTTTATGAAACATATCCATTTCAGGGACACCACCACAGGTAAAAAGCATGCACATAGGAGAGAGCATTCTTGCTATAAAAGAGTGACATAGGTATAATGATTTCTAAAATCAAATAAACTTAAAAGGGTGGAAATTTTGACTCATTTTCTCCCTAGACTTTAAAGAATGTTACTTTTTTCTTTAAAAACAATTCATTTTCTTTTCTTCTTTGAAAAAACCATTTTGCAGGATTATTTGATCCTTGCTCTGGGTTTAAAATGAAGACTAAAGACAAAAATTGCTTTCCAACAGAAACCTGTGAAGTCTCAAGCTCCAGCTTTTTCATATCCTACTCTTTGAAAGGTGTTACATAAAATGCACAGAAATCACTGTTGAACATGAAGAAAAATTCCCAATGTTACAGAACTTGCCCTCACACTGAGTTCCAAACCTTGTAAAAAAAATAATGAAATACAGCACCTCTCTATTCAAGCCACAAAAATAAAAAGTGGACAATCTTGTTCATAAGAACCTGCAAGGAAAAAAAATCTCTTCATATATTTTCTTGAGAACAAGTCAACTGACTAAACCCGTAATAAGTGATTTTCATTCCAAATCAAGTTTTAGACAATTTGGGCAAGAAAAAGATGAGAATTATTTCTGAATACCTATTTCAATAATCTCTACATAAAAGTTATTTTGATTTCCTAAACTAAACTAAAATGAAATCAACATAGCTATTGAAAATATCAAAATGTAAGTGTTCATATTTTAGAGTTACTAGAAACAAAACTACATTTTTAACACTTTCTCCCAACACTACAAAATAAAACCAAATGCATATAATGCCATTTGCATTCCTCATGCTTTCTTTTAGAAATGCTATGCTGAATAATTCCCAGAACTTTCCCCATTACATGCACAATTATACTGACATTTCACAAGCAAAAAGTTCATTTTAAATTTATGATTTAACAAAAATATTTCAATAGAATCTCTGAACTTTGGTTTTAAAGTATTAAATTAGATATAGTCTTCTTTTAAAATGAGTTTTAACACAACTTTACCTCATAACCTTTAACCCCCCCCAATAAAAACCCCAATACATTATTCGACTAAATAATCTCAAAGATAATTTCAGCCATGCTTTCAAAACACACAAACTCTTCCAGACAACTCATCTGTTGCTAAAAAAATTTCAAGTTCACATTTTACATCTGATAGACTAAGCAGTGTTTGAAATGTGATACCTTATTAAACAAAAGCATATAAATATGATATGGCACTAATTCCGGGCAGAAGTATTTAGGGCCAAACAGAATTATTAACAACGTAAACATAAAATCAATGACTTAAATTATTTGGGAGAAAGCAGGGAAAACACCTCTGCTAATACCACTATTGTTTAAGGAATAAAATGCTTTCAACTCTTTAAGAACAGACCTTTATTGGGAGAGGTGAAGAGAAGAGTGGTGGTGATGAAAATGAGACAGTCTTGGATCAGGATTTAATTTAAAAAAAGAAAAAGAAAAGTCAAGCTTTGATTTCAAGCCACTTCATGCTGTCCACAAAAAGCCAAACCATTCCAAGCCAAAAGTCATGCATGTATTTTCCTGAATTCAAGGTTAAAAAAAGAAAAAACAAAACCAAAAACTCATACCTCTCCAGATGGCTTCTCATTTATAGGCTAATATATAACATTGATAAATTGAACAGAGATCAATAATTTTGTCACTTTAACAACAGATGTATAAATTTCAACTCAGAAATATATAATTTAACATAAAAGCAGGCTTTCATACCTTGTATCCACATCTTTCGAAATAAGCTTCCTCTTCTTTTTTTGCAAGTTCACTACGTTTGAAATATTTTTTATTTTCCTATTTAAAGAAAGAAATAAGTTAATAACATGTCCTTGGTAAAATTTCTTTATGATCAAGAAGTGCCTTCAGAAAAATAAAGACACTCAGTTTTGTTTTGTTTTTGTTGTTTTTTCAAGAATTCAGTACTATTTTTTTGTTTTGTAGAAATTATACAGATTTCCTGAACACATCACCCTTCCCCCCAATGTGAGTTCTGATATGTGACAGATACTGACATATTTTTCTTGAAGTATTTTAAGAAAAATACTTTGTTGGTATATCTAACAACAAAGAGAAGAAAGCAACAGTATTTTCCAAATGTTCCATAGATTTATTTTCTCAATGTCTGAGTTCAAAGATAATGTTTACAAATGGTTCACTATGAAACATATAAAATGGAACATTTTTTTCCTAAAAGGGAAAAAAAATATCAACAAAATTATGTTATCTATAACTGACATCTTAAATCCTTTTACCAAGAGGGCTCCAAGGATATTCCAAGTTCCTTTTTTTCACCTGGAATCAATTCACTGTATTTGTATTAAATCAACTCAAAATAATCTAGACAATCTATGATGGGTTTGTAGTCTTTATTAAAAAGGCTTAGAGTTACTTGTTTTAACATGATTTTGTATTAAGAGACAAACTCTAATCTATAACGGCAGGAAAAACATTAGTTCATTCCATACTATACATAAAAGTACCCTCAATATTACCCACAATCCTTAATTTGGAGGCTTGTTACTATCTGCAACTTATCCATTGTTGACTTTGCTCAAATAAAGACGTTTGCCCTACTCCATCAGTAATTATAATATCTCAATACCTCTACATTCGTATTTAGAACCCTCTAGCACCAAAGCTCATTCACTCAGGCAATGATCACCAATTAATGTTAAGACCATTAGGAGAAAGGCTGATGGCAACAATGAGGCTATGAAAACACTTGAAAGCACTGATTAAATTTGGCTTGAGGAAACAATGCATCTCCTCTGGGATACACAGAGGAAGTACACAGCACCAGCTATAAAGTATTCTAGATACAAAACTAAATCTAATTCTAATAAAAGGTTGAAGTCTAACTTCCAGTTAACTAGAAATGTACAGATATGCTAGAAAATGTAGGGAGTAGCTAAGTGACACCACTGTGAAGCAATCAAACACTGGGATGCTAACAAAACTAGCCCCAGTTTCTCAACAAGCTAATAGTATAACAAACAGGGAGATTTAAGGGAATGAAAATGTTCTTGAATATAAGAAACTAAGAGTGATAATAAACTAATGCAATGACCTTGTATGGATCTGATCTGAACAAACCAACTGTATCAACATATGTGTGTATTTTAATTCAATTGGGGACAGCTGAATGTGTAAGGCATATTGGATAGTATTAAGGACCATCAAAATTTTAATTTTGTATGTGTATGCATGGATGTGATTGTACTTTGCTTATATAAGAATGTGTACTTATTTTCTAGAGTTACATATGTTTGGGAAAGGGCAGACAGGCTTATTACACAATTCTAATTTTGTGTCTGTTTAAAACTTTTATGCTAAACAGTTTTGTATTTTATTTCAGGTTAAAAGTATTTTTTTTTATTTTTAATGAAGTAAATTGGTTTATAACATTATAGAATTTCAGGGGTACAGTCAACATCTGTATGTATTATGTTCCACACCAAAAGTCTAGTTTCTATCCACCATCCAATTGACCCAAATTGATCCAATTTACTAGATTTAACCACTCCAGTGCCCCCCTTCCCTCTGGGAACTACGTTTTGTTCTTAAACACTACGAGTTTTTGCTTTGTTTTGAACAAAGATTTTTAAATTCAATAACTCAATAAACTTTGAGAAAGAGTCCTTGCTTCCACCTTTACCTTATCTTTTACTATAGTGTCTCAATTCCACGGAATACACCTACTAAACTTATGCCTAGAACATCAAATCTCTCAAAATGTGGATCACAGACTCCATGGAGTCCCTAAGACTTAGAGGTTCCACAAGGTTCAGATTTATTTTCATAATAATACTAAGGCATTTTGTGACCCTTTTTTCCCCATTATGTCCATATGTGCACTGATGGCACAAAGCAAAGATGACAAACACTGCTGGAACCTTAGATTAAATAAAGGCTACATACCTTATTTATGTACCAGTAGTCATTGTAAGTCTTATAATCACACACTTGCAGGAAAACAAAAAGGGCCAGTTTCTCTTAACATCTCAGTCAAGGCAAAAAAATTTGTGAGCAGAACAGATCGAAGAATTTTTAAGATACAGAAAGTTCAATGATATGAGTGAAAATTCAAATCTTTAGGAAATTTATTATTTGTATAGTCTTGGCATAGTATCAAAGAAGAATATACACAATTATCTGAAAAAGCTATCAAAAATATTCCCTTTCCAATTGTTTAAGTATGAAATGTCTTCATATACTTAAAAAATATACTGCAGTCTGTGATTGCAAATATAGGTACTAGAATCCCTATATAGTGCAGAGATTAAAGAATTTGTAAAAATGCAAAATATTCTTCTCACTAAATTTCTATTTGAAACTATAATCACTATTCACAAATATATGTTAACATATATAGGTTTAATTACTGTATAAAATATAAACATGGAATTTAAGTATTTTTTAATTTCCAAATTTCATGGTCTTAGTAATTATCAACAACATCTTCCAAATAATAAAAGCTCTCTGGAGTGATTGATGATTAAGAAAGTAAAGGGGTCCTGAGACCAATAAGAACCACTGTCCTAGAAGAATCTACCTGTTGGCATTATTGATGTCCTCACTCAGTATGCTAAGCAAAGCTGAGAAATCAGTGCTGCCCACTGATCCTGGTCTATTTATTTCAGTTTTCTATCTATATTGACAATCCCTTCACATCCCTCATTTTCAGCAAATGACTAAGCCACTCTACTTGACGGAGGAAAAAAGTACTCAAACAAGAAAGCCTTCAAATTTCACTTACCACGGTTAACTGGATCTGCATCAATCCTTTCTTCATTTCAGAATGAATAAGAAAATGTCTAAAGCCATCCCATTCAGCTAAGCCAGACCCTTCCAGCTTACTCCAGATCTCAATTCCTCAGCAACTCCTCTATTTTCCCTTTGGCATCTTCCCAATAATCATTACTTAAATATTCTCAAGACTCCCCAACTTTAAAGGAAAAGTTCTTTACTATGGGCTCGGTGACAAGCTATGTGTCATTTACAGCAGACCACCACTAAAATGTGTATCTTTCTCCATTCCCTCAATCCCAGTTCCCTTTGCAAACACTCCAATCCCCACCCCCAAACAACTGCAGAGCCATTCTTATTGCTCCATTAAAAAAACTCCCAAGGTCGTAAGTAACATCCAAGGTACAAATCCAAAAGATCTGACTCATCTTGTGTAGTCTTCAATTCAACTACTAATTCCCTCCTCATTCAGGCACTTTCTTCTGTGGATTGTTAAGCAATTTCCTTAATTCATTGCTACTGATTTATTGAGATCTTTTTGTATTTTTGCATTTTTTGTAATTCACTTATCTATTCAAATGTATTTGAATAATGCATTATTCTCCCTTATTATTTATTATTACTTTTCACTATCTTCAACTTTGCTTATTCTAGGTCATCCTTAAATTGTAACAGGGTCATCCCAGGAAAAGGGGGAGTTCCAAAATCCTGGTTCCGCCCTAAGTGGGTGGAGCTGAGGAGGATAAGAAGATTTCTACAAAGGAGAAGAGAGAAGAAAGGAAGATTGAGAACAGCAAGGAGACCTGGATGAGGCACGTGGAGCAGAGGAACATGTGAAGAAACTGTCCTTGCTTTTTGGTCTTGGACAGGTTGAAACAGATGTGGGTGAGAGACCCATGGGGAGGTTAGCAATGGCAGCTTTCATCTTGATTTTGATTTTGCTCTTTTCCTCCCGGATTTGTCTGACTCTTTC
>JAGFMF010011694.1:5721399-5742136 GCA_019455555.1 Galemys pyrenaicus
TTGGATGCTTAACTCAGTAACTATATTCTTTGTTCTTTCTTTATTGTACCCTAGTTGTATTAAAATTCCTTTCCATTAAAGGTTTTATATGTTTGTCTTAATGCAACAAATGGCAGAACCCATTCAGAGAGGGCAGGCTTGGGGGTTCTGGGTGCTCCTCTCCCTGCCCTGTAACAAAATCTTCAACTCAACTTTGCTTATTCTAGGTTTTCCTTCAACTTCAGGGTTTTTTCCAATTTCTGTAAAAGGATATTTTTTAAAAGTTGCTTTTATATATGTTGATAAATGAAGACATACAAGGGCAGATTTAGTGTGCTACTGTTAGTATTATATAAAAGGAGAAAAAACACATTCTCCTTTTCCACTGAGTTGTGGAGGAGATGAAATAGAAGGCCATAAGAAAAAAGAAAATGTCTTATGCCTATCAGGATGTTTTGAATTTTGAACCATTTCCATTAATAATCAACAATGACTTTTAATTAAATTGCTTTACATTTTTAAAGCATTAATGAGAAACATTTTTATGTTTTGCTTTGTGCTATGAACCTTTAATTCATGACGACAGATATTTGCCCAAAAAATTTCCTATGCTTCAAATGTCATTCTTTGTACACTCTGTTTAGAGACAAAAGTTTGTAGTAAGAAAAGCAACTACAGCAGTAATTTCTAACTGGAAAACATTTTATGAAGTACACTAAAAATACACTTTGAAATACAAAGTGCTATGCAAACATTTATGACAGTATTGAAATCGCAGACTTTTAAAACTTAAGCATAGGGCAATGTTCGACCATTTAAAGATTACTCAGGCAAACTGAAGACTCACCCATTCATTTTGTAAATTTAATTTCCTTTCTAGTTATTCAAATTTTCAAACTCTTAGGTCATTTGGATTAAAGAATGTACAACAGATTCCGAACAACACAAAAGTCTACAAGAGGCTACATATTTTAAAACAGCGTATGAACTGAATTTCTTTGGATTCTTTCCTAAAGCACCTAACATTTCTACTGGCCCTTTCATCCTGACAAATTTCAAAACAAATTGAAAATGGTAAACATTAAAAGTGCTTCTCCTTTCAACGATATAGTCTAATTCCTACATGCTGTTTTATAAATATCATTCTTGAACTCTGTCCAAATTATACTTCTGGATTATAACACTGAGATTCGAAGTGTACACCCTTCAACCACATCTGAAGCACCTACCTATATTAACAAATGAAAATTAAAAGTTAAAAACAACATGCAACCATGACGGTCAACACTAATTTAGAATCATCACTGCATCAGTCATGTAAGGATCTTTAGTGTTTATATAAATGGGATACAAACAGCATTAAGAGCTCTACAAAAGACACTGGAAAACTAACACAGGCAAAGCAATACGTAAAATCACAAACCATGTGGCAGGGCACTTTGCTAAAGAACCAAAGGAAGCTTAAAGAGTCTGATTAATACGCCAAATAGTAAGGAACGCAACTGCAATTTAAAGTGACATGATGCTTTTCAAAATGAAAGATTGTCAAGTGTCAATGAATTCAGTTACCTAGGCAATATATTCTTTTCAAAAACATCATCCAGGGCCTCCCTGGTGGCACGGTGGGTTAAGAAACGCACTATGAAGCAAACCACAGCCACTGCAGCACAAGTCTGATCCCTGCTGCCAGCCAGGGAGGGGACTCACAGGGCGCAGCAGACCTCTCCTGCCTCACCCACTACTCCCCTCAGCAGTGTGCTTCAGTCAATCTGCCTGTTCTGCTCCCCACTGTCTCTGGTGAATCATTTCACCTCCCGTGACTCTGGCCTGTACCCCAGCTCTTGTATGCATAAATAAATCTTTAAAAAAAAGTCATCCAGAGTAGAAAACTACATCAAAATCTACCTTACACAATTGAACTCCAATTTTTTGTATTACATATGTTAAAATGTATGCAAGAACACCAATCTACATAAACTTAATAAATGTACGCCAACTATATGAACCAACCATTCCACTCCTATGCATTTACTTGAGAAATAAAAGCATATGTCCACACAAAAACCTGTGCATGAGTATTAACAGTTTTGTTACTGGACAGGGAGAGGAGCACCGCAGAACCCCCAAGCCTGCCCTCTCTGAAAGAACTTCCCCTTTTTCTGGAACCACCCTATTACAGTTTTACTGACACTGCCAAAAAAGGGAAACAACTCAAATGCCTATGAACGGGTCAGAAATAAACATATTATGGTATATTCATACGACAGAAGAAAACTCAGTTAACATAAATAATGAAGCATTGATACATAGAAGTGCACGAATGAAAATCAAAGTTATTAGGCTAACTGAAAGAAGGCAAACAACCTAGAACATATTGAAAGACTCCATTTACATAAAATTCTAGAAAATGCAAAGTAAAGTAACAACGGTCACTGGCTGCCTGTGGATGGTGTGGGGATGGTATGCAAGGAGGGGAAGAAGGTGGGATTACAAAGGGCAAAAGGAAATTCAGGTGAGATAACTTGTTCCCTCTCTTTGTGAGTTTCAGAGGTATATAAATATGCCAAAACTCAAATTGTTTACTTTATACGTGTGGCTTACTGTGTCAATTTTACCTCAACAAAGCTGTTTAAAAAATAAATACCACCAGCAAGTCAGAAGAATTAAGAGAAAAAACATTTTTTTAAAAAGTAGTACTTGTAGTGCTAGCAAGCACAGGGCAGGTTTTCCATGGATCCCCGCAGACAGGTAAAGGGGAGTTCAGGAGCCCTGGACTTTTTCAAGCTTTTAATGATCTTTCTACTCTATTTATAATGAGGAAGCAGCTGCAGAACAGGCTTGGGGGGTTAGAGGTCCAGGAAGCTGGAAGGCCTCTGTGGTGCCAGGAAGGGCACAGAGCAAGTTCTCAGTGATTCCCGCAGACAGGGTAAAGGAGGAGTCCTGGAGCCCTTTGTGGCTTTTTATGCTTTTATCACCAGAGGCAATGTAGTGGCACCAAGGGTGGCACAGAGCAAGGTTCGGGATGGTTCTGGGCAGACAGGTCAAGGAAAGGGAAGGAGTCTTGGAGCCCTCGGTGGCTTTTCATGCTTTTATTAGTAGAGGTGGCCAGGTACATGGCAGGCAGGGGGGCCAGGAGGCCAGCAGGCCCGCAGGCCGGCAGGCCTCCCACTCCCTGGTGCATCTCACCCTCTCAGCTGCTTTGCTGCTCTTGTATTCTCCTGCTGCTCTCACTGCTGCTCCTGGCGTTCTCGCTGTTGGTCGGTCCTGTCAGTTCTGGCGTCCTCATGATGCCGCCCATTTAAGCCCGCGTCCAACTCAGGTGCGCCCACTTGCGCATGCCCACCCTGGAATGCTCACAGCACCGCAGGTGTCCATCATCACAGTGGTGGGAGGGTGGGAAGACCTGATTTCTCTGACCCTACAGGCAACCAGGGGTGTGTGGGGGGACTGGGGGGGAGGGTGCGAGGGTCAAGAGGCTGGTAGGGTTAGGGTTAGGGTGCATCTCACTCTCTCGGCTGTTTGGCTGCTTCCTCTCTTCTGCCGCTTCTGCTTCTCTTGTTCTTCTGGCATCCTGTTTTGCTGGCCTCCTCATAACGCCACCCTTATACGCCCATGTCTAAGCCCAGATGCACCCACTTGCGCATGCCCACCTAGGAATGCATGCAGAACCGCAGGTGTCCATCACTACACCAATGGCAGGAGGGGGAAAAGCCTGATACTTTTCCATTTACCCTACAGCCTCCCAGCACTCAGCAAATCTTGACTCTTTCTCTTTGGGCTCTAGTGTCATCTTGTGGGCTCTTCCTCTCTGTAGTCACTCTCCACTGTTCTCTAACACCCTTACATGCTTGGCCTTCAGGCTCAGGTGTGCCCACTTACAAATGCCCACACCATACTCCAGGTGTCTACCATCAGGCATGCGTACCCTGAGCCCAAACACCCAAGCACCTCCTGCTTCAAGGCCACAGGTGATAGCCACAAAGGCCAAGGGCGCAAAAGTCTGAGCAATCTTCATTTACCCTACAGTACTGGGCTTATGAATACTACCCAACTTGGAGATTCATTATAATGCTATAGTAGTCAAGACAGTGTGTGGCAGTGGCATAAGAAGCAACAAATAGATTATGAGAATAGACTAGAGCACCCAGGATGGAGCCACACTTAATTGATTTTTTAAAACAAAGCCATCCAAAGGCAAAAGAAACTTATTTTTTATTAAATGATACTTAAACAGGATATCCATAAGGGAAAAAAAATCACAACTCATACCTCACACCATGCTAAAACTGAGTTAGATTTCTGAAACCCGAATTTTTACAAATTCTAAAAATCATGCAGTTTCTAGATGATAATATAAGGTATCTTTAATTTACACTTCTGAGTAAAAGCCTAAGAGTGCAATAGCTTGGTATTGATTATAATTATTAATTATAATTATTAATTATTAATAACAGGTATATATTGATTTTTAAGAAACTGCCAACTATTTTCTAACTGCTCATACTATTTTATATTATCAGGCGGGACAGAAAACAATAACCATACCAAAAAAAGAAAAATTGGTAAGCTGGGCCTTACCAACAGCTTTTAATCATCAGAAGATACAAATAAGAAAATAAATAGAAAACTCATAATCTGGAGAAAATATTCACAAAACATGTGTCTGACAAGGAACTGGTATCGATGATGTATAAAGAAATTCAACTCACTAAAAAAATATGTAAGCAATTTTAACAAGACACTTCACAAAAGATATACAAATGGTTTAAAAAAATGAAAAATACTCAATTATCAGAGAGATGCAAGTTATCACTACACATCCATCCAAATGGCTGAAATTAAAATGAGGAAGGACAGAAGGTCATAGGGACAGGGATTGCCTGGACAGTGGAAAAAAGGATATTCTCTATCTTGAGACAGACAGGGATATGCAATTTGTCAAAAATCACTTATATTTGGGTTTTTCTTCATATATGAATGTTTGCACCCACACACAAACAATGACCTCTAGTTAATGATATGCATGCCACTGCATCTTTGTTTAGGGTTTAAGTATTACCAATGCCTGCAAACTAGTCTGAAATAAAGATCAGTAAAATTTTGTTACTGTACATGCAAATAAAAAAACACTATACATATTGCTATTTCAGAGATTTGCTTCATCTTTGGTCATTTCAAGAGGTGTCCCAGTTTTTTACAGAGAATTGGTGACAGCTGAAGTAGTAAATGCTCCACTTGTAAGTACCTCTTCGTCAAAAGAGGAAAGGCTGTTAAAACAGTCTATCATGTCCTAAAATGTTCTGCCTGGCATAACTATTCTGAGGTAAAACTCTGCATTGATAGGGGAGTTAATACATGAATGCATGAGTGACAGCAGAATAGTTATACATTAAAGCAAATACAGTAGAATCTAGGTGGCTTGATATGTATTACATTTTCTGTATATCTGAAAATTTTCATTACATATTGATTGGGTACATTTATACTACAGCTATATATTACCACTGTAACATTCGTTAAAACCTTTATCTCATTAAGTAATTATCATTTCTAGAGTTGGGAACAATTAAGATCTAGTCTCTCTCAGCAAATTTAATGTTTGTTATATAATCACTGCACTATTTACTATGTCTCCAGGACTTATATATCTACTAGATACAAGTACATACCCCAAAACAACATTTTTCCCATTCTCTCACGCCCAGCCTCTAGTAGCTATACTTTACGCACTGCTATTAAGGGTTTGGTTTGTTCAGATTCCACATAAGAGATGTTATACAGTACTTCACACATCTGCTGAAAAATTTTCAAAGACTCCTCAATGAATACTAAATAGAAGCAATGGAGAGGAATATAGAAGACAGAAGTAAAAAGATGAACAAGTGTGAAAAAAGGCATATTCCACAAACTGAAAAAATGGAAGCCATTCAGTAGAGCTAGAACACAAGAGCACTGGAAGTACGGGCATGAAGATTTTCGCCAGCATGAAATAGTTTTTGATTTTAGTCAAAGATTTCTAAAATATAATAATCAAGAGGGGAACAAAGAACATGTATACACACATATATGTATACTACATATATACATATAGTATGTATGTACACTCACGTGCTAATGTACATATACACATATATACTCACATGCTAATTTTTAAAATAAAATTTCAAAGATGGATATTCTTAAGTCTACACAAAGACTCCATTTAAGAACTCCTGATACAACAGCTAAGTTACAGAAACAACCTAAGGTGCCCACAGGTAGATAAATGCACAAAGAAGACACATATGTATAGCAGATATTGTATAGATAGAAGATACATACTATATATAGAATATACATATTATACATAGAAAATAAAGATCAAGAAGATATTTTTATATGTAATATCTAACATGCATACATACAATGGACTACTACTTAACTATAAGGAAAAATGAAATTTCACCACTTGCAGAAACTCAAAGGAATTATGTGACATAAAATTAATCAAAAAGATAAAGGTAAATACTGCATTTCACCTACATGTGGAACATAAGGAAACCAGGAGGAGAGACAGATAAAACAAAATAATGGGCAATGAAAACAAAAATGATGTTCCAGAGGTAAAGATGGTATGAAGTAAGCTTAAGAGTAGAGGGTTTACAATGGAGGGCAGTGAAGGGTTGTTTTTTTGTTTGTTTCTTCTTTACAAAAGAAAAAAATGATCTAGATGTGAATGAAACTAATACAGGAAAATACTGAGTGTGAAAAGTAAACTAGACGTGAATTTCAAGGAAAATCAACATTGAAAGGAATAAACAACAACAACAAAAAGGAAGACTGTAAGGAAAATCAAGAGCAAGCAGCCTAAGCAGTAAAAAGGATAAACAGGAAGTTATGAGGTAAGAGATGCCAAAAGAAAAGTGAAGAAAGAGGCTGGGTCAAGGAGTGTCAAATGCTGTGGCTGTTAGTTA
This sequence comes from Galemys pyrenaicus, assembly GCA_019455555.1. Taxonomy (NCBI): domain Eukaryota; kingdom Metazoa; phylum Chordata; class Mammalia; order Eulipotyphla; family Talpidae; genus Galemys; species Galemys pyrenaicus. The sequence continues at coordinate 5,728,332 of JAGFMF010011694.1, forward strand.
TGAAAACATGGAGGTAACTGTCATCTCTGATAAGAATATTCAGAGTAACTGAGGGAGCACAAACATATCAGCTCAATGAGTGGGAATCAAATGAAGAAGCCTGGTCATAAAAAAGACAGTTGCTGAAAAACAAAACCACCTCTTTTAATGGGAGAACCAACAGTAGAATGTAGGTGGTATCTTGATTATATGTTTCAGTGCTAGCAGAAACAAGTCAGTAAAGAAAGTGGAGATACAGGAAGAGAGGGGATAGTAATATTAAGATTCCTGATGGTACTAGTAAAGGGTTGTTCTTTTCTTTTTGTTTCTTCTTTATAAAAGAAAAAAATGATCTAGATGTGAATGAAACTAATACAGGCGAATACTGAGTGTGAAAAGTAAACGAGATGTGAATTTCAAGGAAAACCAACACGAAAGGACATTGGGTTCCAATATGTAGGTGAGGAGTTTGACCCAAAACATGACTGATGCCTCATTCATTTTAACAGGGGAAAAGGAACAGAATATATTGCCTGGTAGCTTTTCTATTCTCTGTGAAATTAAATGCACCTTCTTTGAAGAAAAGGATCAAGCATTAACTTTTATTTTTCAATCTTCTGTGGTTTGGTATCTTGCATAGAGGAAATTATCATAAATATTGAGGGGAAAAGCAAAGCTAAAATTCTACACAAAGTCCATCCTCAAAAAGGATAACTCATAAAACTGCAGATTACACCTACTGTATTCCTCCAGCAGTCTGGTTTTCCACACAATTGGGACTTTGCAGTAAGATTCACCAATGATCTTCCAACACACTGGTATTGAGGCAAAGCAGAGACTAATTCAGAGTAGTTACACCAGGCAGAACATTTAGGACAACAGGAGTTCTCCAATTTATAAAATGAGCACTCACAAGGTGAGTATTTACTATTTCAACTATCACAGACTAAAAATAAAAAGGTGGGGTACCACTAGAAATGACCAGAAATAAGGCAACCCTTATAGACACAACAGAGATAGGTATTTTCCAGCTATAGATACGATAAAAGCAATTCACTGATCCCTAACAATCATTTTTTTCTTTTAAAAATGATACAGAATGGCTTAAGACAATAAAAGAAATAATGAAAAATCAGACTTTTTAAAAAATGGGTCATTTTAAAAGATTTGTCATTTCCATGACAAAGAAACCTGACTATGCAGATGTACATGCTATAAATCCTCTCCTCAAGAATGAGCTGAGCTCAACAAGATTCAGTTTTCTCTCTAAAGCACTTAGAATTTCATTTCTAAAGCAGATTTCAACACCCTGCCCTTCCTAACATCAACTCTGTATTCTAAGTTAGTGTTTTCAAATACTCCCAAACCACTGGTAGAAAGAAAAAGGTTCCTGAGGTCAAAATAAAAATACTGTTACAAATATAGACAAGCTGTTCCCCCCTTACCTAATAATGAATAATACTCTATTTAATTAGCTCCATTATGCTAATTGTTTTTCACGTTTCAATGATTATGAAATCTGCCATCCATCAAACTAAGAATCCCAACTTACACTACATCACATACAGGACTTATAAACCATATCCAAAAATCTAAATCAGATATTCTCCAAGTGTGGTCTACAGACCCTAGGGGACCTCTCCTCCATGGACCCTGAGAGACCATGGAACAAAACTATTTTCAATACTATGGTATTATTTGCCTGTTCACTCTGATGACATTTTCACTTAAGGTGAAAAGTGACAGTGTCTCCTGAAGTCTGAGCAAAGCAGTGGTACTAAACAGTTGTCATGAATGCTTCACTTTATAACAGTAAGGGGGCTGGGGTGGTGAAGCGGTGGTAGTTTCACTTAATCTTGATGTAATAAAATTAGCTTCATGAAATCTTGATTTTTTTTGCCACATCTTTTTAATAGCCTATGTGACAAAACAGGAAGAATACATAAAGCAATTCTCATTTACAGTAAAATATGAAGCCTGTCTGAAGGACAAGTATATCTATGCATGTATTTCAAAGTAAACTGGTTGCTTTTTTCATGGAATAACTTTTTTTTTTCTTTTTTAAGGAAAGAATACCTAATAACACACTATAGTTATTCAGACTTGAGTATTTGGCAGTCAGCTTCCCAAAACTGAATAAAGTGAGCTTGCCATTTCAGGAATACAACTGCTTCCAGTTTTCAAGTGAAATTTTAAATTGTGGTGAGCTCTGATCTTCCATGCTGAACTTACTTTTCCCAAAATTAAAGAGATTTCTGATGAGATCAGTAGTAATATTAAATGTGAATTTCCAAATACCGTGTAGTGAAATATCAACTTAAGGATGCTTTTAAATCACGCAATTCTATTTTAGTCCGTATCTCCAAAAGTCTAAGCTTCCCCATTAATGAAAACTTGAGAAAAAAACGTTTACGCGTTGCGGAGAGGAGGAAGATTATAATTAAAAATTGGGTTTTACTAATGGAAGGAATCAAAAACATTGAGAGACTAATTCTAAGTCTGCCGCTGCTGTTTCAGTTGGGCACTTTTAGTAAACACCAGAACGATGGACCAGAAAAACTAGAACAATCCCGAAAAATACTAATACCTGGAAGTGGGTATGTGCAGCAGTCAGGGAAACTGCGAGGAGAGTAAGGATCAGCTGGAGTCAGAGGTGTGGCCAAAAATCTTGGCTTTTCCTGCAATTCCCACTGTCCCGTCCCTAAGGCTCCCGAATGGGGTGTCATAGGGCTGGTGACGACGGGACGCTCCAGGTTAGTGATGGGGCTCTCACCAAGCCTCATCTGCGCCCTAAACCCTTTCAGTATCATTTCCCTCACTTCTAGACCTTCTCTCCCGCCCCCCACCAGCCACGACCCCAGAAGCCCTACGACCCCAAAGATCCTCACCACCAACAGGTTCCTATCCTCCACCAGCTGCCGCTTCCGGAGGATCTCTGATTTCAGAACGTCCATCTTATCGCCAGGACTTAAGCTGGAGTTCTCTTCTCCAGTTCCTCACACCAAGTCTTACCCAGCGGCCCACCGAGAATCCAGGGCTAACAACAAACTCCAATACCTGAGGACAACTGACGGGCCACTTCCGGCGGAAGCTGAGGTGAGCGAGAGGACACAAGAGTGGCCCAGGGCGCCTGTTGTTGACAAAGCCGCTACGAGCTCCCGCCCCCTGCCTGCGACTTCCGGTAACGCGCCTGTAGTTACCAGAGAGAGAGACATACCAAGGTGCGTGAACTGAATCCAAGTGCTTTGATATTTATGTGGCACCATGCTTTTAAATTAATTCATAAATGCCTTAGAGATTTTATTGTCATTATGGAGTAAATAGTTCTTTCCATCACTATTAGTTATTGCAAAATTTAAAGAAAGTTCTTAATTTTTATACCCATCATTGTTTTCAAATTCTTTTGATAATTCTATATAATTTTCTCTATACTCTATTAAAAACTTGAAATGTACAATTCTAAAAAGGGTAAAGTAATTTGAATATTCTTCTTTGTTTGTGTTGATGGTTTCAAACACTTAAAACAATGTTGAATAATATTAGTGATAGCTTCCATGTCCTCTCCTAGACTTGGTGGAATGGATTTAGCATTTTACAATGTTTGTTGTAGGACTCTTAATGTGCATCTAAAATATATCTAATATATGCTATCTTTTATCTGTTTACTTCTATTTTTTAGAGATCTTATTTCAAGTAGTTACTAATTGCTACACGTAACTTTTATTAGTTTTTTATTAGTTTTATTAGTATGCCATATTCTTTTATAATATTTCATTGAAATGGACTATATTATTGTTGTTACTAATAATGATTTTTTTAAGATTTATTTATGCATACAAGCACTGGGGTACAGGCCAGAGGTGGGGGGTGGTGAGGGGATTCACCACGGAGAGCGGGGAGCAGAGCAGGCTGACTGACTGAAACACACTGCTGAGGGGAGCAGCGGGCACAGCACGAGAGGTCTGCCACGCCATGTGGGTCCCCTCCCTGGCAGACTGACTGAAACACACTGCTGAGGGGAGCAGCGGGCACAGCACAAGAGGTCTGCCACGCCATGTGGGTCCCCTCCCTGGCCGGCAGCAGGGATCGAACTCATGATGCAGTGGCTGTGGTTTGTTTCATAGTGCGTTGCTTAACCCACTGCGCCACCAGGGAAGGCCTAATAATGAATTTTTAAATAAACCCAACTTGGTCACGAAAAAATGTTTTGAATTGTGCGGAGGTTGTCGTGCTGCATTTTTAAAAATAAGTTAATGTAGCTGCTAACTCAAACCTATTCACAGAACACTCAATTATGTTAATTAAGTTAAGGTTCTTACTTTTACCAGTCCACATTAGAGTTCCTGAAGTTACTTGCAAAATTAATATACTAGAGTTAGAAAAACCTGATCAAAATCACTAGTTTAAAGTATACAGAAAGAAAAAAAAATAAAGTCTACAAGAAGGGGAAGGGGGAGAGGGTAGCAAAAAAATTATATATATATATCTCAAGTGTAAAGTAAAAGGACAGTGCTCATTGCTAGCCTATTAAAATCCCTGAAAAGTTAAGCATCTACAACCATTTAAGTCATCTTAAGTAAATTTGTCTCTCCTCCTTTAGTTCTAGAGTACTCACATACTATAATGATAACTAAACTTATTTTTGATCCTGTGTTCAGTAATCAAGATTTTCAGTGACATGATTAGCTATGTAAGCAGCTGGTGGATTTTTGGTATTGTGTTTTTTTTTTTTTTCTAACTCCAATCCAAGAAGGAAAAGTAAGTTGAGGATAAAAAACTTACCAAAGATTTAAATTTTTAAAATACACTAAAGACTGTTCACAATTCATTTTTAATTCTATGCCATTATTTTTTTCTAGTTAATCATAATACAACAATATTTGCCACTCAAAAAGGAGACAAATATCATTTATTTCAATCAGTGGATATTGGGTAAGATGGGTCATCAATAAAAAATAGAGAATTGTTTACTTTGGTATATATTTGTGTATGTGTTACTCACATTTCATTTAAAATATATCTGACTTTTGCCAGAAATATCTGACTTATGCTTAATTAATTCTAAAAGAAAGATGAGAGAGAACCTGACCAAACTGATGAGTAAGTCTTTCGACATACAATGGGAAAAAAGATGACTACTGGAGTTCAGAAATACTTAAGAGAACCAATCAATCCTGGTGCTAAAGGAGAATCTATTCTATTTTTTTTTTACATATTTCTTGCATTCCATCAGTTGTTATTTAAGAAGTGAAATCTTGGAAACAACCCAAATGTCCTAGATGGGGAAATGGTTCAGTAAATTGTACTTCATACATACAATTAAATCATACAGGATACTAAAATCCATGTTTCAAAAAATACCCAATGATGCAAAAGTGTTCATGACAAATTTAGTGAAAAAGTAGAACAAGCATCTACTCTCTATTTAGTATGAAAAACACATAAATGTAGAAAATACAGAAAAATGATTGGAAGGAAACATCAATTATCAGGTTATCTGATATCAATAAAACCACTGGTGATTCTTTTTTTACCATAATTTGGTACAAATTCCATGATTTGGAAAAAATGTCCAGATAGGAGTTATTTTCTATTTTATTTAGTTATTATTCAATTTCTTTATAAATTTTCCAATGTAACTGCTTTAGAAAATTATGTAGTAATATTAAATATATTAAATAGTGTCAGTGAAAGGAAGAACAGTATTATACAAACTTTTTTTCTTAAGATTTCTTTATTTATGCATACAAGAGCTGGGGTACAGGCTAGAGTAGCAGGAGGCGAGAGGATTCACCAGAGACAGAGTGAGGAACAGAACAGGCAGACTGACTGAAACACACTGCTGAGGGGAGCAGCGGTCGAGGCAGGAGAGGTCTGCTGCGCCATGTGGGTCCCCTCCCTGGCTGGAGGCAGGGATCAAACTCGTGCTTCAGTGGCTGTGGTTTGCTTCACAGTGCGGTGCTTAACCCACTGCGCCACCAGGGAGGCCCAAACTTTGTGTTTTTTTTAATTTATATATATTTGACATCAATTGTGGTCCCCATTTCCCACCACTATTTCACCAGTGCACCATCACCTCAGTCCCTTGTGCTCTTTCTAAACAAAGTTTTTAAATCCTACCATTATTTAATCAATACTTAAGTATCTTCTATAAGCTCTACTACTATATTAGGTTATGTGACTTACACCAAATACAAAACAGCTCTTACTCTTGAGGATGTTACCATCTAGCTGAGGAACAAAAAAGAAAAAAAGAGCTTAAAATATTAAATTATTAAAAATAAATATAATTTAATGATATATACAGGGTTATAATAAAATATTCACAGAAATTAAAGGAAGAAATAGTAAAAACTCACTGTATGGTTGATCAGCTGCTGCTTTTCTGCAGTACTCACTCTTAACTGATCGTCATTTCTTGACACAGAAGGAAATGACAAATTTAATCAGGTATTTCTGTGTGTGTTGGGGCGGTGGGGGCTAGAGGTGTCTTTGTAGCTATCCAAAAAAAAAAAGAATGTAGTTCTTTTTTAAAAGCTATATAATCAAACACAGTGCCATCCGTCTTTAGTACACATCAAAATAATCTGGAGCACTTTTTAGAACCTCAACTGAAGGTCTATATTCCCAGAATGCCTTGTTCAGGAGAGTCGAGTGAGGTAGGTTCCAAGAATTTGCTTTTTGAACAAATTCTTGAGTGAGAAGGCTGCAGCATAACCATGGACCACACTTTGAGAAACACTGATCTAATCTATTATTTTGGAAGCTCTCTGGGAGGAGGAAAAAGTGGGTGAGTCACAAAGGCGGTCTGCACGGAGTCTTGAGTAGGAGCGGAGGAGGATTCCTGCGTTAGTGTCTGTAGCATCATCTTCTGCTGCCCACTCATAGTGATGCCGCTACTGGAAATTTCCTCATGGAAAAGGGAAAGGTCCCTTTGGAGCCAGCCACATTCATAAACCTGCTTCCCGTGATTATACCTTGGGCAGGTACCTGATCCAATCTGGGCCAATCAGGGTCCATTCTCTAGGTAACTGACATTGGAATTGAGTCTATCTTTCCAAGACCCAGGAAATGTAAAATGTGAATTTCAATGTGGTAGATGGACATTTTAGTGGCAAGCTGGTTCCAGACCAGTCCACACTGATCTGCTAACTTTCCAAGAATGTTCTGAGTCAACCACTAAACACAGCTAATTAGTTAAATAAGTTTACTTACATATTACACATTCCAAACTTGAAGATGCCACATTGGTAACTTGAAATCAGCCAAAGTACGTACATTTGTAACACAGAAATTGACATATGCTACAAATCCGTACTTGATTTGTGACACTGTTAATTATTTAAACTTTAAATAGCTTTGGTGAAATGTTAATAGTAGAGATCAGGGTTTCTCAACCTTGAACCAGATGACCCTTTTGGAAGGGAAGTGCCTAGACTCTACCCCAGATTTCACAACCAAAACTACTACTAAATGTGAGGAAAACTGAACTTAAGAGTGCTAAAAGTGGAGAAGCAGAGCTTGGATTTATGGAAGATTAACAAATAGTAATTGGTCCTGTGAGGCCTAGGCTGGGAGAGAAGCTGAAAACCCCACTGACGTGTGGAACATCTACATCAGCCAGATGAGAAGCACAGCTCAATTCACCGTACCCTGCCTTCTCTCCTAGGGGTCCCCCTTCTATTTTCTTTAGCTCAACACTGTTATATTAATGTTTTCATAAAATACAATGGAGAACTTTCCTCAATTGGGGAGTATTCAAATAATTGTGGAAATTATTCTTTGATACTATACCCAAATTTGACAAGTGATTTTTTTTTATAAACTTCTTATTTTCTTACACTGTTGTTCATTTTTTGCCAATATTTCATTTCCGCCCTCAGGTGCAGTCCCTATAAATCTCCCACCACCACATCAGCCGTGAACCATCACCATAGTCCCTGTGATTTTCCCTCTTCTGTTTTGACCCCTCTGACTCCTCCATTCCCTGCTGAATGTCTCAGATCTATAATTTGCCTGAAAGTTTTGTCTTTTTTCTGACCCTTTGTTCAGTTTCCCTATATTCCACCTATAAGTGAAACCATCTGATATTTTTCTTTTTTCCTCCTGACTTATTTCACTGAGCATAATAAAATTTCTTCCAGCTCTATCCATGTTGCTGCAAATGGCATGAGTTTACCTTTTGTGATTGCTGAATAGTATTCCATTGTGCATATATATATCACATCTTCTTGATCCATTCATCTGTTTTGGGGCATTTCAGTTGTATCCATGTCATAGTTATTGTAAATAGTGCTGCAATGGGAATGCAAACTGGTCCAATTACTATGAACAAATGATGGTTTTTAAAGTTAGCTGCTGGTGGAGACAGCAAATCCTAATACAATCAAAAAACATAATGAATGTATATAAAAAGTAAGTTGTAATGAGGAATCTGAAATCATATTAAAACTTTTTAAACTGTTACAGTAGCCTATTTGAACTTTAAATGGATCCATTACTCATGCATAATTTTGTAATGCCAGGCATCAGTAACAGTTCACTGATTTACACAGACCTTTCAAATGCCCACCTTTCAAATGTTGACCACACTTTATTACACAGCATTTTTAAAACCATATTCATTAATACCATCCCTCCATCTCATCGGAAAAGTCTTTTTGTTACTGGGAAGAGAGCAAGTTCATGTGGCTAGATAATTTCCCAAAATGATAATTTTTACTGAAAGCTCACATTTTATCAGTAACAACACATATAATATTGTTTTCTCTAAGTGACAGGCTCACCAAATCTGAAGAATCATAATTTGACTATTGGTTAAAAGTAAAACCAGCATTCCAGGAAGAGCTATATAGCTTGCAGTTCACTCGCACAATACTTTACAACCATCATACTTCAGCAGGTAGCAGACATGCTTTCTGTGTACTTCTATTCATCACACAGATGATGCCCACCAATGTGTAAGCTTCAATAAAACTATATTTAATGCTTTAATTAGGAACATATTTTAAGTGAAAATGGAAGGGGGACATGCAATGAGGAAAATGATAACTGGAACATTGTAGTGCCCCATTGTGACATCAATACAACAGCAATACTGTTTTTTTGCAAATGTCAACATGGTGGGTGGTACATTACGTTACTGTAAAAACAGCTTTGATCTCACTGATCCCCTAAATGAACCACACTCCAATAAACACTGATCTAAAATGTCCCATAGTATAGAAAATTTGGAAATCTCCCCCAATTCATTTTATGAGACCATGGCAAATTTAACATCAAAACTTGTTAAAGGACCAAGAAAAAATTTGATACACTGTTTTTATTAGTATAGCTGCAAAATTTCTGTCTAAAGTATTAGCAAACAGACTTTAGTAGTGTGTCAGAAAATAACATACTATGACCAAATAGGGTTTAACACCAAGGAAATAAAACTAAATAATTACATCTATAAATTAAATGAGAAAAAAATGAGTATACTAATAAATACTAAAAAGGTACTCACTATAATTTAGCAGGCATTATTAACAAAAGTTCTACAATAAATAGAAGATTATTATTTAAACATGATTAAGATTATTTAACAATAATCAATAGTAGACATCATGTTAAATGATAAAATCATAAGGTTTGCATAACTATGTTTTATGAAGGAATTAATAAGTACAAATTTTGAAAAAGTACTTGAATGCATTCTGCTCAGAACTAACTTATTTTCCTAGAAAATCCTACAGCCCTTAGCTTTTTAAAAACTAGAATAAGAAAATATAATAATATATTCTATATTCAAAATAAATTTTCAAATTAATGTATTTTCTACATATGTATTTTTACTTATGTTTCTATAAATTACACAACTTCAGGAATGGATTTACCAAAAATCCAAAGTATATGGGGAAAATTCAATATTTCAATAGTATTATTGAAGACTATAAAGCAAAATCAAAATAATGGAAAGACAAAAAGTTTCCTGGTTATTTGAAAAATGAAAAAGTGGTATTTTTCTTAGAATTTTTATGTAGTAGGGATTTGTAACAGGAAAAAAATGATCTTACAGTAACATGGAAGTATAAATTTCCAGTAACGATTATGAAAATGGTAAAACAGCACAGTAGATTGTTGTTTCCGACTTGAAGGACTAGCTGCTACAGGAACTGCCCTCCCACCACACACAGCTACGAAAACAAGAAAAGTATATGAAACATCTATTTTTTCATACATTGGACAACAGGTAGAAAAGAGTTATGATTCCTAAGAGAAGGGAAACAAATGAAGTGAGCCATCATCCTGATGACTACCTGGAGGCAACCTCCAGGTTCAGCACAGATACAGGAAACCAAAACATATCCCACTTGTCTCACTGGGTGGAAGAAAAAGGCATTCCAATTTGGGGGGCTGAGGAGGCTCTTTGCACAAAATACTGCAGAAGAGACAAGCATTCTGGGGAAATCTATCCATGTATGCTGCATTTTGTCAGTTTTAAAGATGGTGCACCTAGAAACAATGGCTTCCAGAGTCAGTAAGTGCAGAAAGGCGAACAGAGTAGATGTACGCAGTGGGTTAAGCAACGTATTATGAAGCGGACCACAGCCGCTGCAGCACGAGTTCGATCCCTGCTGCCGGCCAGGGAGGGGACCCACATGGCGCAGCAGACCTCTCCAGCTGTGCCCGCTGCTCCCCTCAGCAGTGTACTTCTGTTGATCTGCCTGTTCTGCTCCCCGCTCTCTGTGGTGAATCCTCTCACCCCCCCCCACCTCTGGCCTGTACCCCAGTGCTTGTATGCATAAATAAATAAATCTTTAAAAAAAAAAAAAAAGATGTAAGAACAAAGGAATACGCTAGAAGGCTGTATCCATGCCCTGGAGCAGCGGCCATGTTAGGAGTGAAATGTTAACACCCTAGGAGGTGGAGGACTAAGTGGTGCCAACAGCCTCTGGAACAAGAAATCACTGATACAAAATCTGGAATTGTATGATGGGGAAGTGTTACAAGAGCCAGTCCCAGCTCCAGCAGGTGGCATCACAAAAAGATAAGACAAATAGATGAACTTGGATCTGGCTTGATCAAGGAAGATGATAGTTGGCCACAGGCGTTAGGAAATTATGTAACCAATAAATTTTCCAGAGTGCTACTAGTGGACTAGGGGAGAGAGCTGCAGTACCCCAACTAATCTTTCTGGACTTCAGTTTCTTCATGTATAAAATAGGAAATAATAATAGTACTTACCCTAATAGAATTTGTGTGTTCATTAAAAAGGGATAACACATGGAAAGGGCTAAAAACAGTTACATTCCATAATTTTAATATCATTATGGTTATTTTCATAAATATTTAAAATTCATCCATCCACCCTTTCTTTCAACATAGATTTGTTTAGCATTTATTATACTATAAGCTAAATAGTTTATTAGATTTTGTTACTATGCTTTTTGTCACCTTAATCCACTTAGACATGGCTGCTGCCAAAGGCCAATCATATCATTTTTTTAAAAGATTTACTTATTTATGCACAAGAGCTGGGGGTACAGGCCAGAGTCACGGGAGGTGAGAGGATTCACAAGAGACCGAGTGCAGAGCAGAACAGGCAGATAGACTGAAAAACACTGCTGAGGGGAGCAGTGGGCAAGGCAGGAGAGGTCTGCTGCACCAATGTGGGTCCCCTCCCTGGCCAGGGCTCAAACTCTCGCTGCTGTGCAGTGGATGCTTCACAGTGTGGTGCTTAACCTGCTGGGCCACCAGGGAGGCCCTGAAGGCCAATCATAATTAATTCTCACTTACCCTCCTCAATATATTTCACTTCTGTTTCATCATCTTGCCAGTTAACCAATTACTTGAAAATGGGACCAGAATCTTTATTCTTAAAAAGTAAACCCATATTACTGATTCATCAGAGGAAATACCAGACTTTAACTTGCTAACAATGATGCAGAAAATTACACAAGGCTGAGCAAAAGAAAAGAAGAAAGCGGCTTTGACACTTAAAAAGATAGGATTTTAGGATAGAAATTTGCAAAATAATTTTTTACTTACAGGGATATGGCATGGTTAGGTCCTGGGTCCATAGTCATAAGCAGAAGAACCAAAATTTGAACCTACGTCCGCCTTATTTCAAAGTCCATGATCTTATCAACTAAGTTATTATGCCTCAAGGAAGAAATGAAGAACAGTATCAGGGAACCAAATAAAGCAAAATGGAAAGCCATGTCAATCAGACAATGGTTAGAGCTTGCTGGTTTCGACATCAGTCCCCACTGTGGCCAAAAGGAAAGGGGGAAGTGAGCACAAATGGTCTAGAAGGGCAGCAGAGTCCCAGCCATGCTAAATATCGATTTCAGTCCTGTGCAGATTTTATCAGCAAGTAAGTCTTCTTTGGGGTGTCTGAAAAACATGTTGTCTTTATATTTTTATTTTTTTCATCCTAAGGCCAAACCTGCCTTTGGTAGTTAATGACTTTCTCAAAATGGCTATGTTTATTCTTACTCAAGGCTTATTCCAGGACCTGGGAAACATCAGAACACCAGTAAGTTTATTAAAAAAATTCATTAAATCACAGGAAAAAATTACTCGAAATGGGAAATCAGAGTTACTGAATCTTTAAGACTAAAATAACCATAATATAGAAATTTGGAAAATAAAAGCAGACAATTTCAACTATTGTACAATCACTATTACCATCTGATATAACTTAAATGAATATTTTATATACATATTTATGGACTATAATTGTCCACATATTATTTTGTATCTTGTTTTTGTTACTTAATATTATATCATTCACTTTTCCATTTTGATTTGTAATGTTCATAATAGTTTATTTAACTAGTCATATAAAATATTTCACTAAGTAGGCTATCATCAAAATTTATTTAAATTTCTTCCTGGCTGTGGGATTTTAGGTCATTGCGTGTTTTACTATTATAAATTATTCTGCAGTGAACATCTTTATGCAAATAGCATTTTATTTGCATAAAATATTTTAGATTCATTACTTCTTTGTTCAGTAACAATCCAGGCCAGCTCTTAAACACCACACATCTATCTGAGTTAACAGATTAACAAGCCTGTCAGTGTCCCCTGCTTCTGATCTACCCTGAATAACACAAAGAGATTAATTATCTTAAAATGTCCTTTTCAACAAGTCACTTTCTTCAGACAGACTTAGCTAGCCGTCTTCCACACAGTATGATTTGGCTGCTCTATTGTAGTACTTAGACTAAAAAGTGAAGTCTATGGGGGTCCAAAAGCTAATCAGCAGAAATCAGGCAATAAACTAGAGGCAGGGGATTTTTGGTCTACACCAATCCGGGAACAACGTTGGGTCTCAAGTTGTATGCCGCCACATCTGCTGGGGCCAGAAAACCTTGGGTCAGACCAAGCTGGATGCACTAGGTCTCACTGGTGAGAGCAAAACACCCACAGCCACTAAGTAGTGATAGCGCACAGCCAGGCAGCACCAGAAGTCAGAGCCCAAGAGAAGTTTGCCCAGATTGAAGGAGGCTTAGAGTGAGCGGTGCCGGATACCCAGGGGCACAAGAACCAGCAAAAACCGCAGAGGAGGGGGCAGAGCCAAGTCAGACGAGCCTAGGTTTTTATAGGCAGCAGTCAGAAAAGAGATGCCTCCCTGCAAGCAGCAGGCAGGCTTGCAAGCAATAGGCTCTGAGGGAATCACTACATCAGATGTCTGGTTGAAAGCAAAAAACTACGTCAGGAACTAGTGGACGTAGGTTTTTTTTTTTTTTAAAGATTTATTTATTTATGCATACAAGCACTGGGGTACAGGTCAGAGGTGTTGGGGTGGGGTGAGAGGATTCACCACAGAGAGCAGG
>JAGFMF010011694.1:5744478-5898063 GCA_019455555.1 Galemys pyrenaicus
CCTCTCTGGCCGGCAGCAGGGATCGAACTCGTGCTGCAGTGACTGCGGTTTGCTTCATAATGCGTTGCTTAACCCACTGCGCCACCAGGGAGGCCCCCAGAAAAATAGATGTATTTTCTACCAATTCTCTCCAATTATGTGGCCAAACCCAAATTTCTTTTATATGTAAGGGCTTATTTCTCATGACCCCAAAATACAAACCTTCACCTGCTGAGTCAGTCAACCCTGCCTGCCACAGGGAATGCTTCTCAAGCATTCACCAATGGATATAGCTTTTTGCCAGAAATCCCAAGTCTCTCTGTCTATCCAGATCTCCTATCTGGAGAAAGAGAAGAAGCTCACAACAACACTTCTCCACCAACACTTCTTTCATGTGTGGGCTCAAACCTGAGATGTCAGTTCCCTTCTGACTGAATCAGAAAAGATATAACAAAGCAACAACAAAAGCCACAGTTAGAGAAATGAAACCTGGAACTAGAATTTTCTCCTTTACTTATTAGTTAATGTGAAAGGAATTCAGCTATACAAGGAAATGCATCTGAGAGAGCTATTCTCCACCTATTCATGACATACAAAAACACTGCAGCATCTCTTCAAGGTCAAACACATTTATTTATGGCTGAGTTCTGCTTCCTTCAAACTTTTCAGTGTTAAATCACATATGTAGTTGAATTAAGTACAGATGATCATACAGAGTTGATTTCATTACTGAGATAAAATTTACATGTAGTTCAATGTATAGCTCTTAAGCGTACAATTAAGTGACTTTTCATTAATGCATACACATGGGCTACTACCATCCCAGTCAAGTTAAAGACGTTTCTATCACACAATTGTTTCCTCAGGGAATTGACTTTTAAATTTTTCTCCCTTCAGTTTTTTCTTTTCAAATTCTTGATGAACTTGACTGATAAATCAAAGTCTTCACTTCTTTACTCCTTTCAACCAGTTCACCCAGCTCCCCAGTCCCTGCCTCTGGCAACCGCCAGTCTTTTTTCTGTTTCCTTGAGCTGGTCTTTTTTTGGTTCCATTTTTAGATTTTGACATGTCAGTAACATTATACATATTTGTCTTTTGGACTGACTATTTTATAGTCTCTTATTTTGATTTGTCTGTTGATTCTTTCAGCTATATATCTTCAGATATTTTTAATAATTGCTTTAGATGCGCCTCCTGGTGGCGCAGTGGGTTAAGCAACGCACTATGAGGCAAACCTCAGCCACTGCAGCACAAGTTCGATCCCTGCTGCCGGCCAGGGAGGGGACCCACATGGCGCAGCAGACCTCTCCTGCCTCGCCCGCTGCTCCCCAAGGCAGTGTACTTCTGTTGATCTGCCTGTTTTGCTCCCTGGTCTGTCTCTGGTGAATCCTCTCACCCCCGACACCTCTGGCCTGTACCCTAGTGCTTGTATGCATAAATAAATAAAATCTTTAACAAAAAAAAATAATTGCTTTAAAGATTTTAACATATATCTATAACTTGTCACAATCTACTGAGAGTTGTAGTGTACTACTTTATATAAAAATAACAATCTTGGGCCCGCCCTGGTGGCGCAGTGGGTTAAGCAACGCACTATGAGGCAAACCGCAGCCACTGAAGCACGAGTTCGATCCCTGCCACCAGCCAGGGAGGGGACCCACAAGGCGCAGCAGACCTCTCCTGCCTCGCCCGCTGCTGCCCTCGGCAGTGTGTTTCTGTCAATCTGCCTGTTCTGCATCCTGCTCTGTCTGGTGGATTCTCTCACCACCCCCACACCTCTGGCCTGTACCCCAGTGCTTGTATGCATAAATAAATAAATCTTTTAAAAAAACAATCTATTAATATAGTTTTATTACCACTTCCCCAAACATTGTGAGATTTTGGATCATATTTATTACATTTACTTCAGTGTTAATTATTATGTCATAAATCCTATATTATAGTGTTATAAGTTACATTATGCAATCATATTATTTTTTAAGAAAACTCTTAACTCTGACATTTTCCCAAATATTATTTCTTGTGGTCTATATTCCTTACACTGGATCCAAGTTGCCTCTGGCATCATGCCCAATCCTCTTGAAGAATTCCCTTTATTATTTCTTTTTTTTTTTAAGATTTTATTTATTTATGTACACAAGAGCTGGGGTACAGGCCAGAGTTGCGGGAGGTGAGAGGAGTCACCAGAGAGAGTGCGGAGCAGAACAGGCAGATCAACTGAAATACACTGCTGAGGGGGAGCAGCGGGCAAGGGAGGAGAGGTCTGCTGCACCATGTGAGTCCTGTCCCTGGCCAGAAATCGAACTCTCAGTTCTGTATAGCAGATGTTTCACAGGTCGCTCAACCCGCTGCACCACCAGGGGGGCCCTCCCTTTAGTATTTCTTAGAAGATAAGTACGCTGAATAGTCTCATCTTGCATTTATATGAAAATGCCTTTATTTACTCTTCATTTTAGGAAGATAATTTGCTGCATATAGAATTTTGGGCTGACGGGTTTATTTCAGTACTTACAGATGTTATCTAATTGTTGTCATGGGTTGTATCATATTGTAGTAGGTTAGCTTCTGACTGGGAGGTAGACTTGGAGATGCAATTCATCCAACAGGAGTTGTGTTGGTCTCAAAACCTGTGGAAAGAGCAGAGTGGTCAGAAAGAAAAGGTGATCTGTCATACATACCCCTGTTGATTGCCTGGGGGAGATCTGAAGCAAGAATGGCCCTTTAGATTCATCATGCTTCATACTCCTTCAATGGTCAGCCACTGGCTGTAATTATTCCAGGAAGGGGCATGATCTTGAGTGAGTCAGTGCTCTAGAGCAGAGGCAGTCCATGAAAGAGGCTGACACCTCAAAGCCATTTGCTAAAGCACTCCAACTGGACAAAAGGTTCTCCATTGATGTGATACTGGTGTGTATCAGCTCCTGGCCCCATTGTTTCTGATGAGAAGTCTGCCATCATTTGTTTCTTTTTTCTCTTCATGTAATTTATTCCAGGTCCTCCAATGCCATTTTGCTCATCATTACAACATTGGAGAAGGGGGAAAATCCTGGTTGATGGCAAACAAAACAATACTACTCAAGTACCTAGTTCAACATTATTTCCCTTAAAGATGATGTTAACTGAGTACTTAGTGTACAGGTTTTCTTTTTCCTTGGCTCTTTTCTTTTATCTTTTGATTTTGACAGTTGGTCATGTATTTAGTATGGTATTCTTTGTATTTATTCTGCTTGGGTCGCATTGACCTTGGATTCATATTATAAGGTTTTTACTAAAATTGGAAGCTCCCAACCATTATTTTTTCAAAGATTTTTGTGTCCTTCATCCCTTCCCCCTAAATTCATATTGAAATCTTACCCCCGCTTCCCCACCATGTGATGGTATTAGCAGATGGGAACTCTGGGGGTAATTAGAGCATGAAGGTGGAATTTTCATGAATGAGATTAGTGTCCTTTTAAAGAAATTCCAAAGCGCTCTCTTACCCATCACAGCAAGAAGACCCATTTGTCAACCAAGAAGAGGGTCCTTACCAGACACCAAAAATCTGCCAATAACTTAATCATGAATACTTCCCAGATTCCAGAGCTCTGAGAAATAAATGTTTGTTGTTTAAGTTAATCATTCTATGGTATTTTTGTTAAAGTGGTCAAAACAAACTAAAACAATCTCTTTATTGTTATTAGTTTGCTGCTAAGATCCTTTATCTGATTATTCATTATGACTATATCCTCCTGTAAATCCTTGGTCATATTTATAGTAGCAGTTTTAAAGCCCTTGTCTAACAAGTACCACCTAAGGTTTGGTTTTCATTGACTTTTTCTTTTAGCATATGGGTCACATTTTTGTTTCTTTACATGTTTTCTAATTTTATTGTATATTAAACATTAGGGATCATACATTGCAGAGATTCTAGGTTCTATTGTACTCTGTCCTATTTAATACTGTACTATTCTATCTTTCTCAGAAGAGTATGATTTTCCCTTCTAGCAGGAAACTAACTTGGCTGGATGCAAGCTTCTAAGTCTGTGTCCTCTGTTTTGAACTGTAACTAAAATCTATTTTCAATTCTTTCAGTGTCTAGTTTGCATTTTTTCCACTGAGGTCTATAACATTCCCAATTGATGCATATGAAATTTTAAGTAGAGTTATATGCAGATGTGGAGGTTCACATCCAATCTGTAGCTCCCTCCATTCGAGAACCTTCCCCCAACTTCCCAGCTTCTCTGAGTCCTGGGCTCTATACTCTGATAGCACCATCCAGTAGGGCTGCAGATTCATCCTGAGCAGCCTAGTAGATTGATGAACATCTCTTAACAAAAAGTGTACACTCAAAATATACACTGGCACAGTTCAGATCTTTTAAGTGTAGACACCTCTCACCTTTCTGCCTGCATTCAGTGTCTGTCCAGTGTCTTCAAATATTTGACTTTTAATATTTTCATCCAAACTTTATCACTGTTATCAATGGAAAGGCTAGTCTAACCAATCTATAGCACCACTACCAGAGGCAAATTCTCAGCTTTGCTATTTTACTTCATACTGGAATCACATGCCTTTCCCCATCCCATTTTTCTTTGTTGGTTAAACAAGAATTTTGTTCAAATGTTCATTCTCTTTCCACATATCTCCAGGGGTAAATGCTGATCTGCCAATGTCAGAGCTGTAATTCGTTCCTCTTGCACGTGTGTTAAGTTTAGGAAGAGTCATCTACCAGTCAGAAAAACAGACACTACTCTTTGTAGTCTAAATATAAAGAGTTTTAATATAGAAAACTGGTAACTTATCCTGAAAGGAAAAAACCTAAGGGAGCAGTGGACAGAGAAATCACTTCGACCTTCTCAACTTGAAGCAGATGGTTCTCAAAACTCACTGTGAATTTCTAGGAGTATCACATCCACTCACAATTCTGCCTGCAAGGACTACAGAATAATGATCTCCATCACTCTGACTGACTCCTGGGTGACTCTCATCAACAGTTTGACAAGGAGCCATACGACAAAGTGGATTCAGGCAAATGTAGCTCCTAACCTCCTTTCTTCCCAGCAAAGGAGACTTTAGAAGGGGTTGTGGGGATGCTACGCCCACAACAGGTAAGCCAGCACAAGGCCTGTGACTCAAACTAGCTGAAGGATCAGGAGGGGAAGGGAGCTGGAGGCCCGCTGCTTAAGATGTATTTGCTGATAAACTAAATAAAACAAAGGATCACAGGAAAAACAGTCCCTCTTCTTCCACTGAATGTTTTCACACGATCTTGGAGCTCTATCATCAATCTTGTGATCATGAGAGGAGCAGCTGAGGTGGACGCAAGCATGGTGTCTGAAGCCTTTCCAATGGACATCGTTTTTGTAAGAACGATGCCATTATTGAAGTCATTTTCAATTGGTTTTTTCTCTGTTATTGTAACAGACACAGCATATTATTTAAATCATGGAAGTTAATCCCAGAAGAAACCATTTAAATGGGTGAAAGTACAGCTATTAGGGAACAAGGCTGGGGGTAATGAATGTGGTACAGGGCACATTTGTTTTTATTCCGTGCCTTGTGCTATTTGCCATTGTAAAGAAAATATACACACTACTTGGATAAAAACTAAATAAGAAAAGAGATGATCTGACAACTTATCTCCATCTCCACATCATGCTTGTCAAAAGAAATGGCAGTAAAATGCTCCTGTTCTTCCTTGCTCTGGTTTCAGGTGATCATCAATTCCAGCTGTCTTCTGATGAACTTCCTCAATGAACCCTATTCTCATCACTCTAGATCTACTGTCTGTCACAAAAATATTCATTCCAAAGGGTGAATATCATCACATCCTTTTCCTACTAAAACTCCCTAATTGGACTCACATTTCTACAAGATAAAATTCAAAGTCCATAATATGAATCCAAGACTTTGTGTTTTGGTCCCTGACACGCTTTCATGGCTGTCTTCTAACTGTTCTGAAAATCTTGATTTTCTCCAGATACTCCACGCTCTCTCAGGCCTCCATTCCCTTGGCATACAGTTTCTTTGGTTTGGACTGCCCTCCCTGACTGCTCCCTTACAGCTACCTTTTCTGTAAAGATCCCGCACTCGCCTAGTCCTACCAGGGGCTCTTCTCCCAGGTGTGCTGTGGATACCCATCACCGCCATCAGTGCGTTTATGTTAACATTTCAAAAATCACTTACTTGAAAAGTAATAATCTCTGAAAACTAAAATATTTTTGTTAACTCATTTGGTGACAAACCTAAATTTAACTATTTATCTTGATAATCTGACTTTATTACACTGTGTGAATATTTTGTTGCACTACTCGGTTCCCACTGGAGGTGAATATGCAGCACACACACTGGATGCCCATGCTAAAGGATGTCTGCAATATTTCTTGTCCCACAAGTTCTTCTAGCACCTTCACTGCTCATCAGGAGGTGAAGCCTATTTCCTCTCCCTCTTAAAACTTAGAGTGATTTTATGAATGTCTCAAAGAAATGACACTGCTTAACATCCAAGGTCAAAAACAGTGCCCATTTTCCTTCCTCAAAATGCTTGCCTTTGGACCCAAGCCATTATGTGGTGAGCCCAGTCACATGGTGATCTCATGTGGAGGCATCTGGCCACAGCCCCAGCCTACGTCTCAGTCCCCAGGCAGCATCAGGAGCCAGACTTCCAAGGGAGTGAGCCTTCAGATGATGCATATGCTCAGCATTCAGGCACCTCAGCTGTTTGCCCAGTGGAGCGAAGAAAAGCTAGTGCCACCACATTCTGCCCCAAACTCATGACAAAAAAAAAGTTTTGTTTTAAGGCACAAAGTTTTAAGGTAATTGTTCTGCAGCCACAAGTTTTGGGGTAATTGTTCTGAAGACACAGTAAATGGAATCCCATCATTATTTTACTAAAACGTGAAATACTTTGAATTCCAAAACCCATCAAAGAATTCAGATATGATCCATACACTAAACTTGTGTATTTATATATCTATTTTTCAATGGAGTTATAAGTGTTCTCATGACAAGAACTAAGTCTTTTAATCTTAGTATTCTCAAACCAGTGTTTTGGATTGTATACATTCTCAAGGCATTTCTATTGAATTAATGTTCAATGAAAAAATAAATAAGCAAATGAGTAAATACAGCTCCAAACAAATGGTTATCTTGAAATAGTTACTTTTAGTATCTGAATTCTACAAAGTTTCATTAATTTTTCTGTCATGTAGTTATCCAAAAGTGTTATATAATTATATATTTCACTATCAATATCCACATGATTATTGCTCTTTCCAAAAGTCAAATGCCTCCTATGTATAAAGATTTTCCATTACTGAGGATAATTAAAGCAATTTGACTCTGAAGGTAATTTCAAAACAAGAAATCCCAATGTTTCTGAAAATATAATGTTCAAATACAGCACAACCCAATGATGTAGAGATCTAAAGATTTCAGCATCTATACAACAATTTTGAAAGAAAAGAAAACCATTAATTATAAGTTCTACCTGCATGGCAAAAGTATTTCATGATTACATGTCATGTCACACAATAATATAACCCTAGGAAGAAAAAGGGAAGAAAGGAGATAAAGAGAAAAGTCATACCATAAAGATATAAATAGTTTACATCAATTTATCTGTTATGTTCTTGATGAGAATAAATGTTTTAGTTCTTCTCGGGGAATGTTATAATGATGGAATAAATGAGGTATTAGATTTACAGTTTTCCTATCCAACATTTGTTTGATCAGAATGTAATGGGTCTTATATCCTGCTTTTTCTCCTCCCTCACTTTGTGAAGAAGGCATAAAGCTAGGTTTTATGTTGGTATAACTCAGGATAATTCAGTCAGAGAAAAATCACTGCTGACAGCAAAAAAGTCATTAGATAAATAAAAATATCAACTGTAGCCTCTTTAAAAAGGTCAAAGGGGAACAAATCGCACAACCCACAGCAAAACTTCTGCAAATTCTTTTTCTTTCTCCTCTAAGACATCTCAGGACCTAAGCAGGAACACCACCTCCAGGACCAGTTTCCTTTCTCTCCATATTCTTCAGAAATTCCCTTGTCTCTCTTATAGCCCCACACATATCACTTTGTTCTTTCTTCTGCCTTGACTCTTATCTTCTATTCCTTTCTCATCTGACTGCCTTTCTGAGATCAATTAAACTGGTCTTGGCTGCATTTAACTTACTTCCTCTCCCATTAACCTGGTCCATACAAAGGGGCACAGTGCAAGTGAAAAGAAAATTCTCCTTTTCAAGGCAAGGATGAAGAGAATGTGAATCCTCAGATAATTGTCTTATCTTGTTATACCCGAACATTTTACAAGATCAATTACATTCATCTCACTAAACAGTCATGCTATGGTTTGTAACCTCAACCAAACATACTATTAGTATATTATGAGTACAACATGGCCTGGCTACACTACCCGCTGAACAGTTCGGGGACCATATAGTCAATGATGTGAATTGCTGCAGCCCTGCTGTGTGCTGGACAAAACCAGGATTGATTTAAATTGATGACTAACCCTTGAAACCCTTGGGATAGAAGGACCTTATCTTAACATGATCAAAGCTATATATGACAAACCCACAGCCAATATTATCCTCAATAATAAAGGATAAAATGAAAGCATTCCCTTTAAGATCAGGAACAAGACAAGGATGCCCACACTCTCCCCTACTATTCAATATAATCCTGGAAGTCCTACCTAGAGCAATAAGACAGGAAAAAGACATACAAGGCATCCAAATAGGGAAAGAAGAAGTAAAGCTATCACTATTTGCAGATGATATGATACTATACCTGGAAAACCCTAAAAGCTCTACAGAAAATCTAATTAAAACAATCAACCAGTTTAGTAAAGTAGCAGGTTACAAGATCAACGCACAAAAGTCAGTAGCCTTCCTATATACAACCAATCTGAAGAAGAAGAAGTCAATAAAAATATTCCTTTCATGATTGAGGCCAAAAAAAAAATCAAATACTTGGGAATAAACCTAACAAAAGAAGCAAAAGACCTATATAGAGAAAATTATAAAACACTATTAAAAGAAATAGAAGAAGATACAAAGAAATGGAAAGATATCCCCTGCTTATGGTTAGGAAGAATCAACATGATCAAAATGGCTATCCTTCCAAAAGCAATTTATAGATTCAACGCAATACCAATAAAAATCTCAATGACATTCTTCAAAGAAATTGAACAAATATTGATGAAATTCATAAGGAGACACAGAAAACCTCGATTAGCCAAAACTCTCCTGGCTAAAAAGAAGGGGATTGGAGGTATCACACTCCCAGACTTCAAACTTTACTACAAAGCAATAGTAATTAAAACAGCTTGGTACTGGAACAAAGACAGACACACAGACCAATGGAACYRTATAGAAAGCCCAGAAGTAAAACCACACATATATGGACACCTGATCTTTGACAAAGGAGGAAAGAATATGCAATGGAACAAGGACAGCTTATTCAATAAATGGTGCTGGCAAAACTGGTCAGCCACATGCAAGAAAATAAAACTGGACCACTACCTTATACCATGTACAAAAATCAGCTCAAAATGGATAAAAGATTTGAATGTAAGACCTGAAACCATAAAATATATAGAAGAAAACATAGGTAAAACACTCCAAGACATACATCTCAGTAATGCCTTTAAAGATGCATCCCCCAAAGCAATAAAAATGAGAGAGAAGATAAACAGATGGGACTACATCAAGTTAAAAAGCTTCTGTACAGCAAAAGAAACATTAACCAAAACAATGAGATATCCAACTGACTGGGAAAAAATCTTTGCACTCCATACAACTGACAAGGGACTGATCACAAAGACATACAAAGAACTCATAAGACTCTAGAAAATCAAAGCAAACGACCCAACCAAAAAAATGGGCAGAAGAACTTAAAAGACACATCACCAAAGAGGACATACAAATGGCAAACAGGCATATAAAAAAATGCTCAACATCTCTCATAATCAGGAAAATGCAAATTAAAACCACAATGAGGTAACACCTTACACCGGTAAGAATGGTATACATCAAAAAAACCAACAATAAATGTTGGCGAGGATGTGAAGAAAAAGGAACTCTACTACACTGCTGGTGGGAATGCAAATTAATCCAACCACTATGGAAGGCCGTATGGAGGTTCTTCGGTCTACTAGAGATGGAACTACCATATGATCTGGCAATCCCACTCCTAGACATCTACCCAAAGGACACAAAAACACCGCTCCAAAAGAGCATTTGTATCCCCATGTTTGTTGCAGCACTATTTATAATTGGTAAGACCTGGAAACAACCCAAATGCCCAAAAGTAGAGAACTGGATCAAGAAGACGTGGTACATATACACAATGGAATACTATTCAGCAATCAAAAATGATAAGCTAGGGCTATTTATAGAAACATGGATGGAGTTAGAAGGAATTATACTCAGTGAAACAAGCCAGAAGGCAAGAGAAAAATATCAGATGGCTTCGCTTTTAGGAGGAATGTGAAAGAACAGCAACCACAACAAAAAATATAAAAGAAAAAAAAAAACAAGCGAAAGCTCAAGGAAATGGGCAATCATAACCAAAACAAACAAACAAATAAAAACCCAACAAGATCAAAAGGTCAAAGATAAACCCAAGGGGTCACAGGGGTGGGCGGAGAGAGGGGAGGGCAAAGACAGGGATGAGGGCAAAAAGAGCACAAGGGTCTGAGGTGATGGCGCACAGGTGGAATGGTGGTGGGAACCCCCTGGGAACTACAAATGATGTCAAATACAATTAAATAAATCTAATAAATTTTTTAAAACAATAATTCAAAAAAATGGATGACTAACCAGTGCTATGATGAGCTATCTAAAATCCCTGGGCACACCTCAGCACCACTTTCCTGAAACTAGAAAGGTGTGTAAAGTCCCACAGATTTCCCAGGATGTGGCAAAGAAAGCTGAGCCGCCCACTCCTATATCTCCTTTCCCTTTCTCTACACTCCACAGGTGAAAGTCTAGGGACTGAAGAGTGAAGAAGTTGCAGAAACTCCCATACTAGGGTTGCCAAATAAAAATAGGGCATCCAGGATATGTGAATTTCATATAAAGAAAAGAATCATTTCTTAGTATGTCCCAAATATTGATGGGACATACATACCCTTTTTTTAAAAAAATTAAAGTATTCATTCTTTAAATTCAAATTTAAATGGGTGTGCCTATTCCATTTCCTCCCCCCTAAATCCGGTTAACCTAATTTATGATAACAATGAGAGGAATAACCATCAGGAGTGAATACCTTAGACTTAAAAAAAAATGGGAATTCTCAGGTATACATTGCCTCTTGAACTGCCCACAAAAAAATGTACCTAAAACTTAAGAATAGCAAAATCGCAGTCTCTGAAAACAGTAGAACCAGACAGAGGCAGCCTGGAGTATTAAGATGCTTAAATAACTGGAAACGCTTGACTGGTGAACTATAGACAGAGAGCAAGTTGGCTCATCCTTAAAAACCATATGGTGTTGTAGCCATATGAAAATTTACTTGTCAGCACAATTCATACAGACAAGCGCAAAGTCTCTTCTCATTTCCTGGAAGGGAGTTGGGAATTTCAAAGAAAAGTGCTTGTAGAGATTTTTTAAAATCTGAAGGAAATGTGCATTGCCAGATTGAGAAAACATGTAGATCAAGGATACAAGAATAAAATGTAACTACAGTGACCTGGAAATTTAAAGACGGTACAGGGTAGGCATCAGCCAAAGTGATTAAAAGCTCTTGATTTTTTTTTAATAAAAACCACTAATACAAAATGAGTAAAAGGGTGAAAATTTGAAGTGATGAAGAGATCTAATTACTTCTCACTTCCCTATCTTCAATGTTAGTTGTTCTCATAAAAAAGGAATCTCAATTCTTCAGAAAATGAAACCACTGCAGTGTCATTTCATAGGACTAAATGATTACTCTAAAAGCAAATATGGAATATATTTACATTTGTCATGTGTATAATACATATAAACCATACTATAGTATATACTACTTAGACTAGTTCAATGAAATAGCAAAACAACTAGAATTGTATAAACATCACTTAGATGATTACTGATTACCAAATTATGAAATCAGAAAAATCACTAAATCTCTTAAGTTTCATAGCAGATAACCAATTCATTTGTTTGCTTTGTTGCTTTTAAGAACGACATTTAGCCCATAAGATAGACATCTAGCAAAACATTCTTGGGCAAAACTTCAACTACAAAGGACAGCACAGATGAAATCAAAGGCCCTTTGGTCAGTCCAGTGGGAATGGAATGGGCATGTGTTAATTCAGGGTTAGCAGTAGTTGGGGTGCTGAATGGTGTCCTGTTCCCCCAATTTGCTGTTGCCAGCAGTCCAAGTGAAAGCAGGGCTTCCCTGAGAACAGAGCAGATAGAGAGAGGGACCTATAGAGTATAGAAGAACAATGGAACAGGACGAGGCTTTTGAGTGAAGGTACAAGCAGCAAAGCTAAGAGACTATCCTGCTATGTCTCATCTGAAGAACTCCAAAATTTAGTTTGCACCTTCCACTTTTTGTTTGAAGAAAAAGCCAACATGTTGAAAAATGACTTCAGAGTTGTGATATTTAATTTTTTGTGTCAACTTGACGAGGTCATGAGGTGCCCAGATTAAACATTATTTCTGGATTTGTCTGGGAGGGTGTTTCCAGATGAGAAAAGCAGTTGAATTAGTGGACTGAATAAAGCAGATCACCCTCCCCTATGTGAGCGGGCCTCATCCAAGTCATTGAGGTCCAAACAGAACAGAAGAAGGAGGAATTACCCTATTTGCTTCTGATCCGCTTATTTGAAGTAGGAAACAGGTTTTCTCCTGCCTTTGGACTGGACTTTAAGCCATTAGCTCCTCCAGTTCTCAGGCCTCAGGACTGGAATTATACCACCAGCTTCCCTGGGTCTCCAGTTTAATGATACAAAATCATGGGACTTCTCAGTCTCTAATCAATAATAAATCTCTTTATCTCTCCCAGTAGTTCAGTGTTCCTGGAGAACCCTAATACAAGAATACTAAAAAAGAACCCTAAAAACAAGTTCATTAAACATAAAACCAAATAAACCCAACAACTTACCCAACTCAGAACCTTTTCCAGCAACATCGTTGCTGCCCACCCCCTAATAACTGACCTATCTGGATTCTATTTCCCATTTTGAATTTCATATTTTAGAAGTGATGGCCCATGTAAAGACAGCAGCTCTTTCTCGTTTTAGCAGCTTACCAAAGTAGACACCCATTGAAGACAGAAGCAGTCTTTCGGGGACCTACGGGGTCTAAAACCTAGAAGCAAGTGCTGTGCATGTAGGTGGGAGATCCAGTAAATTAGTGAATGCAACCTCAAATTGCTGACATTTAAAAACACTAGTGTTGTAGTATTAATCTCACAAAGGAACAAATTGAATCACAATGCTGTCATTCTGCCTTTACAGTTCTCATCTGGACTCCTGAAGGGTAAGGTCTTGGTGTGCAGAACACACTGCAGTCCTTTCGCGTTATCATGCAGGACATTCACCAGTATTAAATTAGCCACAAGTAAGTGAATGAAAGTCCTATCAGTATGTTATACCCATTGGGGAAAAAAATAAATGAAATCATATTCACAAACTATGTCTCTCTTTTCTATAGCTGTTCATTTGAACTTTATCCCAAACCTTATTTGACATGATTAACCAAAGATTGAAAACTGAAGATATGAGATATACAAAAGCCTATTCGATTATCTAGTCTATGTTGTAGGCCATGTGTACAATTCTGCATTCCCTACAGAAATAATTTCCAGAACTTTGTCTAATCCATTTCTAGTAGACTTTCTCTAAATGTTTTAAAGTCTTTTTCTGAGGAGCTTATTCCATGTAGACACATCTTAAATGCCTGACAGTGTTTCTGAAACTCCTATTCCATTTTGTCTTATTTAAATTTTGCCCCATTACTCCTTGTTAGAACCTTTTCTCTGTCACCATATTGTAGATAGTTTTCATATTCCGTTTTGGGCTTCACACATTAACTTGAGTAGACAGTATATGATATAAATTACAGAAAACAGCAATGTGTGAAGACATTCTGTGGTGAATAAATTAAAGCATTAATTTCAGACATATCAAACTAACACTTTTTAAATTTGTGGTTCCTATAATTTTCAGACCTGTTTCTAAAGTCTTTAGAATGGGGGAATTAAATGAAAGAGATAAGTCTAAAACATTTAGTTTTATTTCATAGGTTGGAGATCAGCCATCCCCATGAATATTTAAGAGAGGAAGAATTTTAAAGAGAACTTAACATAGAAGCCCTACTCACATTTAAGGAGATGTTGACATTCCGACATAAAGGTAAAAAAGATCAGATTTAAGCAACTCACTGGACATAATAACTACCAATCTAGCAGTTAGCAGAGAATTAAGACTGTCAATTTGAGAAGACCTTATCACTGACTGAATCTATGTGCAACTCAGTATAACGAACCTAAATTGATGGAAAAAGCAAAAATGTTTATAACAGTATGAAAGATATTTTCTTTTTTTTTTTTTTAAGAGTTGGGGTACAGGTTAGAGTCCAGGGAGGTGAGAGGATTCACCAGAGACAGAGTGGGGAGCAGAACAGGCAGATGGACTGAAATACACTGCTAAAGGGAGAAGTGGGAGAGGTAGGAGAGGTCTGCTGTGCCACGTGGGTCCCCTCCCTGGCCGCGGGCAGGGATCGAACTCGTGCTACAGTGGCTGTGGTTTGCTTCATAGTGCATTTCTTAACCCACTGCGCCACCAGGGAGGCCCCTGAAAGAAATATTTTAAAAAGGAGACCCTAACTCAAATTTAACCAAAATCTCTATGTGGAAAGGAAAACTTTTCCTTGCAGTCTCTTTCTGGAATCCTGGAGCTTCTGGTTTCCACAAACAACATAAATATACATGGAACAGGCACCATTACTCAGACAGACGCACAGAGCACAACACAAGACTGATGCTTTTTAAGTAGCTTGAGAAAAAAAATCAAACTTCTATGTTTTCCTGGTTTCATTGTTGTCCAGAGTATTTCTCCCTTCTACCATATTTTTATTTTGTTTACTTCCTATCTCCCCAGCTTCCCACCTGGAATCTAAGCACCACAGGACAAGAATTCTGAGTTATTTTGTTTTGTTTGCTTCAGTTTTCAAGGGCCTAGAATACTGCCTGGGTCAGGCAGTTAATAAATAATGAGGGAATATGTTCACTCATTCTGCACTGATTTCTCTACTTAAGGAATCATATAGAAAGATAGCATGTGTACTTCTCTCAAAAGAGCTAGACTAAAAAGAAAAAAAAATTGTTATACTAGGGGAAAAGGTTTTCTAAATTCCTAAAGGTAGACTTTGAGATAGTATTAGCCCTTACACTATAAAATAGGAAGAGTCTCAAATCTATCTACTTAAAAGTAATAAAGATGAGGCTCCACGAGGGCAGAGGTAGTGAGTGTCTCATTTTTCTTTCGAGATCAGCTCAAGTCACAGGTCTGGTAAGAGGCAATTAATAAGAGCCCACTGCTCCAGTCACCAGTCTATGCGCTTACATATATTAATTCATTTGCCTTTCATACAATCATTTTGGAGGGCGGTGTATGAGGAGGAGTGGATAGGGGAAAGGTAAAATGATTATCCCCAAGGAAGAACATAAAGCACAAGAGAATTTTTTAAAATACCAATACTTACTGAGTTGTTTCTCAGCTCCAAACTCACCCTTTTAGCACTGCCCTGTGAACTGGACTCTGCTTCTGCAGACTAGCCAGTGCCCAACCTTCTGTAGTCTTTTGCTGCCAGCAGACTGTATGCCATGGTTGCCACTCCTCTGGAGAGGATTGAACCCCAGCCTCACGCTAGTTCCTTTATTACTCCTTCTCTCAGTTGAGACATAGTGGCTGTGCCTTCTGTTCCCTTGATGCCATTTACCCTTTCTACTATCAACTGTTAACAATGCTTTATATTCAGTTGTCTCTGGATATAGTGATGGAAGATTTCTGATTGCCCAAGATGCTACACAAGGAAGCAATCAAACTAGGCTTTAAACCCAAGAAGTCTGACACCAGAGGACACACCTCAAACTGCATGCTATGCTATCTCAAATATTTGAGATAAAGTCCAGGTTAACTTTCCTTTCTCTTGCCACGACAGGAAATATGAACTTTCTCTAGAGTTTCACGCAAAAAAAAAAAAAAAAAAAAGAATTGTGATTCCAGTAAATGATTACTCAACTGTATCTCCTCAAGTATAGCACAGACTAATGTCATTTAACACTAAATTTCAATATTTCAAACCCTTTTCACAAGCAGGCATCACCCAAACAACAGTATCTACCAACCAGATGTAGCAATTAAGAGAATTAGATAATGTTTAATCATCCTGGCATTCCTCTAAGAGAAACCCCATATAATCATAAATAATAGTATTTGTGGGGCCTTCCAAGGTCTCATCTTCATGTAAGTAATCTCTTATAAATACTATCTCCTTTCTTTTAAATTACAATAGCTACAACCTATGAGGTAAATGAAAGTAAAAGGAGTTCAGCCAGTAACAAATTGAGAAATTGAGGCCAACGTAAGACTGCCTTTTCTTTCCATGAGCCTCTGATAAGTGATTGAAAAGTTATATCTGTATTTATTATTTCTTCCTGAAGAATTCAAGAAATTTTTCAGGGACAGGATTTTTAATTCCAGAGATCCCAAATTAATGATTTATAAAAAGCACCAAGTCCAATAATACCATCCTGTTCATCTCCTTTTTTTGGGTGGTTTTTAGTAAAACAACAAAAACCAGGTTATCGATATACCCATGTGTTTAATATGGGTCAAATGATATTACTCCTCTAACCCTGAGCTGTTCAGTGTGGTAGCCACTAGCCACATAAAGCTGCTGATCACTGGAAATTTAGCTAATCTGATTTGATTTGTCCTCCGGTTTGCATTATATGTCTATTGGTCAGCAGAGCTCTAAATAAAGAGAGAAATTTTCAATATACTACTCCTTTTAACAAGAGTTTCCAAAAAGAGAGTTTTAAGAATTAGGATTAAGTCTTAGTATTTAAATAGTATTAAAAATACTTAGTATTTTTTGGCCAAATTACCTGTCTTTGTGAAAGATTAAAACCTGTTTACTTTTTCTAATCAATTGCATTTTAGAAATGTCAAATGATATTTGGCCTACATGAAGTCACAGAATATTTGACCAGTTTAAGTTTTAATAATGTATAAACGTGTAGTTCTAAAACTTTTGTTATCTCCTATAAAACTTTCTAAGCTACTCTAACACAAAAACTATATCCAATTAATCAAAAGTGATACAGCTCTGGACTGAATTGGATGCCTCCCCATTCATATGATGAAGCCCTAACCCCCAGTATGATGGTACTTGAAGAAAAGGCCTTTGGGAAGGTAATTAAGGTTAGATGAGGTCATGAGGGTGGGGCCCTCATAATGGGATTAGAGCACTTACAAGAAGCAGCAGCAGCAGTGTCACAGGTCTCTCTACCCCACAAGTAGAACACCATCTACCACCTGGAAAGAGAGCCCTTAACAGGAATGGACTGGCAAAACCTAAATCCAGGACTTCTAGCCATCAGAACTATGAGAAAATAAATTTCTGTTGTTTAAGCCACCCAGTCAATGGCATTTTGTTACAGCAGCTAAAGCAGACTAATACACTTAAAACAATCTTTTTAACTAAATATCATAATTTTTACTTATTGCTAGTTATTAATATATACCTTTTTTTAAAGGTATGGTGGTTCTGTGCAAAGTGAACAATAAACATTTGATGGCCCCTACAGACCAACCCACTCATAGATCAACTTTGGAGCAAGGGGAAAAGGTCAGGGAAAAATGATGATTTTAATATACTTTGAAGTTTTTTTATCCTTAACTTTATCTAAAATATTTTCTCCAGTAAATGGAATTCATATTCCCACTTGAGCTGAAAATGCTAAGTTGTTAATATCTCCCTTAGGGACTTGCTTCTTAGAATGACACCTTCAATGATTTCATCATAGTTTAAGCATAATAAAATCTCATTTTATGCTCCAAGGCATGAACGATCCTAAATATTCCTCAATCAGTATGGTACTCAGCCTTGTGGCTTTTGGAATAACATTTTTAAAAGGCATTACAAAAAAAGGAAAGAAAGGGCCCCGGTCTAGGGAATAAAATAGTATGCTTTGTTTCTTCAGAAACATTCAAAACGTCTTCAGATTTTTAAAACTTGGTCTTAAGAATGAAAGAGAGGGGAAATGGAAGAGAAATAAATAGGGTAGTTGAATTTAATCCCTGTTATTTAATGTCTTCTACCACCTTTTAGAGCTGCAAAGAACCTCAGAACTCCACGAAATCTGTACAAAATTTTGTTTATCTTATACATATTTTCTGGGAAAAGGGCCCTGAACTTTAAACATAATAGGCAAGGAGACAGTGACCAAAAGGTCAAGAATCTGCTTAAGGGTTTGCTTTATGGAACTGAACAAACATTTCTCCCTCACACCTGATCAGGTGTAACCAGCCTCCCCATTTGCTGCCAACCACTTAGACATCAGGATGTGTACCAGGCCATTTTAACTATTTGTTTGGTCACCTTAGTTTTCCAGGTGTGTGTAGGTTTACACCAGTTGCTTTCAACTTCTCCCTTCCTTGGCGGTTGTTCTATTCTGTAAATACCACGAAATAAGAGTGGATCCTGAATGGCTATTCCCTTACCCATGGTGGAACTTAACACATTTATCAACACGCCCTCTCTCCTTACTCCTCTCTACCCTTCTGGGGCTGCCTGAATTGGCGTCGTGCTGGATGAGTTGTCTATCTATCTCTCAGTTTTCTTTGTACATGTGTCTAGAGATGTGTCTAGAGGGGTAAGCATGTTGGAATACATTCTGCACTGCCATTCCCAGGCGGTGTATTCTTCCATCCCCACCCTAAAGATGTTGTGAGAAAGAAAAGGTGTGCTCTCAGCTCCCCCAGAAGAGTATATAAAAGTAATAAATATTACTAAAAACTAATAAAAAGTATTTTGTTGGTTTGAATTATTTTCGCAGACTTCGGTTCAGGGCCGTGTCCTCTACACCGCCCTTCTTTGGCCAGTTCCTCCCTAAGAGCCCTCAGGGTAATCGAGCACCCACCAACGCTACACCCCTCATCCCTTCCCACCACATTCCAAGTTCCCTCCTTGCATATAACTGCGGGTCTTCCTCTTTGTATCGGGGCAAAAAATTGAGGCTCACTCTTCTATACTCACCAATAAATTCTAGAGTCTCTTTTTCGTTTCCGTGCAGAGCACAGCTGGGTAAGTTTTCTGCCCCCCTAAAACTTGCCTAAAACCAGAGTCTGGCCCTTCGACATCCTGGCTCTCAGGGGCAGAGTGGGCTGGCCAGGAGGATCCCCGACATCGGGACTATTTATAACAAGGTCGGCCCCGGGGAGTGGCGGCCGGCCGCAGGCGAGCTCGGGGCCGAGAGCCGGGCCCCCGACCCCCGCAGCCGGCCGGGCCCACCGTCCCCGCCGTCCCCGGGGAAGGATCGGCCGGCCGGGCCGAGGGCGCAGCGCCGCGGCCTCCGGCTCCTCCTCAGGGCGCCGCGCGGCCAGGCCGGTGGGTGGCGGCGGCCCGGGCCCCCAGGGATGGCGGCGGCCCGGCTCCGCCAGCAGGTGGCCCCGGGGTCCCGGCGGCGCCGCCTCCTCCCGGCGCCCCTCCTCCCGCGGGGGCGGTCAGCGCCCCGACCCGGCTCGCACCCCGCCGCGGCCGCCACCGCCGCCGCCCTCGGCCCGCCCGCCGCGTCCCCGGGGCCGCGCTCGCCGCCGCCGCGTCCTGAGCAGCGCCCAGGCCGGCCCGCGGCGAGCGCCCAGGGCGCGGGCAGCACCGGCCCGCCGCGCCGCGCCCTCCCCGCCCCCAACTCGCTCCCCAACGGAAAGTTCGGCTCCGGCAGCGTTTTGAAAATCGAGCAGGCATGAGACGGGGTCGGGGGGTGTGTTGAGGGGACCGGGAGGCGGCGACGAGGAGGGGGCAACTTCTCCCGGGCAAGCGCCTCCTGCCGAGCCCCGCGAGCCGCAGCCCCCGAGTGGGCTGGAGGTGGTTTTTCCCTTTTCTCTGCCTCCCCCCTGCGGATTCAAGACGCGGACCTTGGTCCTGGCGCTCCCGCTGCCGGGTGACAAGAGCCAGCGCCGCCGCCGCCGCCTCGGCCGCCGCTCCCTCCGCCCGCCCGCCCGCCGCCCGGCCGCCCCCCGGCCGCAGCCCCTGCTCCTGCCAGCACCATGGAGTTCTCCGAGAGGAAAAGAAGCCGGAAATCCCAAAGCTTCAAATTGGTGAGCCGAGGTAAGCGGCGGGCCGGGGCCGGGGCCGGGGCCGGGGCTGGCGCCGGGGCCGGGGCCGGGGCCGCGCAGGGGGCGGCGGGCGGCGGAGAAAGGACTTGGCGCGGCGTAAACAGCCCCGCGCCCGGCCCGCCGCCCCCCGCCCCGACCGCCCGTCCAACTCCGGGGTCCCGGCTTCTGGGACCCCCGAAGTCCCCACCCGTGGGGTCCGCGGCCGCACACGCCGGGCGGCGAGGAAAGTTGTTCGGGGGGAGGCTGGAGGTTATTCAACGTAAACAAGTCGGAGGGCACATCAGGAAATTAGCAAACAATGACACTTGGGGAGCGGAGAGCCTCCTTTGGTATTCCACTCCTGTGGCTAGGTTGGGGGGTGGGGGAGAACTGCCTTTCCATCAGGCCGTGCGTACGAGGAGCCGGACCAATGGTTGTGGGGTCAGGTTTTTGCCCCCGCCGAAGAGAAGGGGGAAAGGTGGTGCCGGCTCTTTTAAGAACGAGAAGGGAGCTCATTAGGTGTACAAGCCCAAGAAGAATTGTTGACATGCAACATCTTTTCTAGAGACGTGATTTGGGTTGGAAAGATGTTTTAGAACACATCGCTTATCAGTCAGATAAGTATCATTTAAAAAAAAATTCCTGCCAGCTCCTGAGGATTTAACAGGTGTGCACCGTTCTTTGGGGTTGGGTTTATTTTATCAGGAGAGGAGAAAGTTGAGTAGTCTTGTCTGTTCAGTTACTTGTTAGAGTCCTTATTTTCCTGACTTGACTTTTGGAGAAAAAAAAAAAAAGGTGAGAATTTGAGAATTTAAGGGCAGAAAGAAAAATGTCTATCAGAATGCACTGGTCTCCTTAAATTGGAGACAGGTGACTTTTTTTCCCCATCGTAAAATCACAAGTTTTGATACTGAGTTTAGACCCACACTTTCTAAATATCGTCTTTGAAGCAATTTGAGGTCAACAGCAAACCACAGAACCTGTCCACTTTTCCTGATGGTTTTATCTAGCATTGCCATCAGAGTAGAGAGCAAGCCTAGTGTTTTAACAACCTGAAGAAGTCACATGTAAGCTGATGAAAATTAGAAGGCAATAGCAAGTAATAGAGCTGTTAAGCTAAACTAAACTGATGTACATTCGATAGAGATTGCTTTCAGTTGGTTTGATAATAGACACTTTTAATATTTGATATTCCTGTCTGTTTCCCCTGATTTAGTTTGGTTACTGTTTAATGAAAGAGGCCTGAAATAGTTTTTATGTATTCAAAATATTTGGCTCTTCCCTCTTTCTATGTAAATTTTTTTCAGCAGTATTGATTACCCTGTCATTTGTACTTTAGAAGTCACTCCATTTGTGACTGGTCTGTTACTTATTCAGGATTTATTCAGGATTGTGGACTGCCTTCTTACTTATGACCTCAGGAAGTTTGCTACTTTATCTTGATAGTGAGAGTAGTATTGTAAACCTCGTCCTGTGAGGTACAAGGCCAAAAAAGTGGAAAAGCTGTTGGGAAGAAAACTGAGGCAATCCGACTTTTTTAGAAAGAGAAGATTGACAAAGCATAATAACCTCTGTTAGAAGCTTATCAGAACATATTCTAAAGTTTATCTGATATAGCAAGTTTTTCTTTTTCCTTTAAAAAAAGTATAGGTGTGATTCTCCTTTCTGCTCAGCAGGTGCATTTTTAGAAAATAAAGCAATTGTGTATTAAAGTACAGTCGCTAATGCAAAAGATTTACTAATGTGAAAGGTGAAAACCTTGCTTTCTTATCGAACGTATACCATATTTGAAATGACAAATCAGTATTTTTCATGTGTGCTTTCCTGTAAGCTATTTAAACAGTAGGCTCTTTCTGGGTAAACTGAGAAAACAGAGTTCCAGGTCACTCTACATGTCCGTATACTTACTGTCTGTATACTTATGAAAATGGGTTGTGGAGATAAATTTGGAATCCTCCCCTGGCCTGTGATTGGACAAGGTTTTCTTTTTCTCATCAACATACTTGTAATTTGAATGATAAGAAACCTAGTAATTGGCATCTGTGGCCAAATTTACTGTGAAAACTGTGTGACAAAGCAAAGCTGTTTTCTGAAACTAGTATTTTAAGTTTGTGTACTTCTTCAGAGTAAGCGAAGTTTTACATATTGACTACATATCCTGTGATTGATGGATTCTTATAAATTGAAATGTAGATTCAATTTATATATACTCATATACTCTACATAAGGAGATTCTATTGCTTATTCATATCTTGCAGGTCATTAGAATTCTAATTTTCGGTTGTTTTTTTCATCCAGATTATCACCATGAGGTATATAAGAGCTCAGAATTCAGCAACGATGTTAATGGGGAGGCCAAAGAGACACAACCCATTTTTTTAGGTAGGTTCCTATGTCAATTAATTTCTCAGCAAAACAGTGTGACCATTTGCAATTAGGGGGAAAAAAATAAGATTGTGCCAGAACGGGAAATGTCTGCCATTGCTTAATGTATGACATTCTTTTCAAGACCTTTTATTTTACAGATTGCCAATATATCCCTTATTAACATTGCTAAAAGTTGTAATTTCAGACATAAATGTTTATTAGTGTCTACACACAGTGCTAATTATCACTCACTCCCAGAGCCAGATGCTGACTGTGCAGTTTTGTCGCTCTGCGCTCACCCCATTTACATCGCATATTCGCTGGCATGCTTCACTGGCAATAGTTTGTGTAATTGGGGTATTACATCTTTGACATCTGGATAACAGAAATTCAATTTCCAGGAAGCTGCTATTTGTTTGGTTTTGCTTCTGCCTTGGGTGGGATAGAGGATTAATGTGCTGTCTTATTATAATGTCCCTTCACCTCTGTGGCCTGGTTGCTAATCCTGCCATGACAAAATTAAATTAAATGTAGTCAAAAACCGTACAGAAAATAAAAGTGTGCTTGTCTTCCTAACCACCTCTTGATAGTACTAGTTATCATTGAGCAACTCCTCATTTTCCTGGCTTTGTGTTCATTTCATACCCACATTTTTGGTCAGAGAGAATAGCCCTGCTTTGCTCCTACGTCCTCATTCCCAGCTTACCTTGGGGTCAAGCAGAGCAAAAGCAGCTTCTTTAAGGCCATCCAACAAGTATGGTTGCTTGAAGGATAAGTTGGTGGCCCAAAATGTGGCCACTAGTTTTTGGTACAAATAACCTTATGAAGGACCTTGCATATGCAATTTTTTATTTGTAGACCATGAGCCAAAAATGAAATGATTTAGAATTTTGTCACTAGGAGTAGTCATGTTTTGCTTCCATCTTGCGCATCCTCACCACCTGTGCAAAGGAGCAGAGAATGAGAAAGTTTGGGCGGGAGTGATTAAAAGGGCCAGAATTCCACATCCCTGGGGAGGTCTTTTAGTGCTTAAGGAAGCAGGGTTGCTGCTCAGATCAGTGTTAGTAAATTAAAAGAATGTGAAAAGCAATGCGTAGAGTTCTGGCACTAGCAGCTCCTCTGGCTTTAAGGAGAAAGAATGGGTTGCAAAGCACTCTGAGAATAGAGGTAAAACGGGAGGGAAAGTATAGTCTTTCTCACACACGCAATCATTGAAGCCATATGGATCTTTCCATCGAGGAGAGGATAGTACTGAATGAAGCCGGTGCTGCTCTCAGCACCTGTTTACTGTTAAGAAAACTCAAAACCAAAGGTTAATAGTCTAGTGAAATGATATGACCCAGGAGGAGAATATTTTTAGATTGTACTCCTTTTAGTTTCTTATACTTAATTGGAATTCTGTATCAAGTTTCCTAAACTTGTTAAGTTGGAATTCTTTATCTGTGTATCGCTCAGTTTAGCTATTTGAAATGAAGAATTTGCCTTCTAGTAGAAAATTTACATTTATCATAAAAACAGAACATAGTGTCCTTGATTTAGTTGTTCTCCAACAAAGCAGGCTTCTACTGTGAACTTGCAAAATGGTAAGAAAGGACACCGATACAGTAGGTTATTCTGGATACAAGAGAGTGGAGGATGAAACAGGAAAACACTGGTGTTCTTGATAGGGAAAGACATCGTTGCTTCCCTCTTTCTCAGGCTGAATTCAGGAAGATAAGAGAGCATCCATTAAAAAAAAAAAACAGACTTGGGATAAGCTTGCAAAATGCCTGGTCAAGGCTTAGCCATCAAGAGACAAAAGATGGAACAGTGTGAAAATGTGCCTGGGTTATTTCTCAGCCTTTTGCTCGCTGTGGAGAAAGTGTGATATGGTTCCCAAAGAACATTTTTATTTTGTGATCTCTGGATCAGTTTTTAAAAATTAATGGAGAGCAAGTAATTACACTGATAATATGAAATCAAAAATTTTGTTTTTGACAAGGTCATAAAATTGTCTTGTCAAGACATAGATTTAGATCATGTTTGTATTCTGAGTTGCTCAAGTCTGTCCAGAATATTACTTACTATGGTGTGAAATTCTGTGTGATCTTTATGACATCCAAGGGAGTTGGTGAACCATTTCACCTATAATGCAGTGTTAACATAGCACCCAGGATGATGTAAAAGATTTTCTGTGTTCAAATAGAAGTGTTACCTTTGATTCTACCTGCACCTACAAGATTAAAATTCATGTCTCAGGGAGGAAAATGTGCTCTAGAATTTGGCTGAGGTCCCCACATCAAGTTCCTGGAATATTTTCAGACTGTTATCTGGTGTAGCACATCCAAGATGATAGGGGGAGCTCAGTAGCATGAATGGCTTGGCTGAGAGCTTGGGGAGTTACACACATTTTTAATTTGATAACAGATTCAGAAGAGGTTCATTACATTGACTTTCTCAAACTGGCTGTGATGGGATTACAATAACACTTCAAACAGTGTTTAATGAAAAAGTTCATTTTTGTCAATTCAGTAGGTGGGGTTTTTTGTTGTTTCTTTGTGGCTTTTTTTTTTTTTTTTTTTTGAAAAAATAAACTTAGCACTTTCCTGGAATGGGAGTGGAGTTGGGAGGAGTCAGGAAAATGGATAAGATGAGAACTCTGCTCTCAAGGATTAAGATCTAGCTGGGAAAATAGGACAAATTCAGGAAATGGCCCAGGAGGACTATCTGTAATCGGCACAGCTAGTTTGAGCACTTGCTGTGTGCATACCACTGAGCTGAGTACTTCACATTTACTCGCACAGCAGATCTGTGAGCATCGTGTAGTCCCCATCTTGTAGATGAGGCTTAGAGATGGTGATCTGCCAAGGGTCGACAAGTAGCAAGTGCCATAGCTGGGATCCCAGTGCAGCCGTCTGAGACGAAGTTAATTAAATGATAAATCGTTAGGTCAGCGAGAAGGAGCAGAATTAGAAGAGAAGGATAAAATTCAGAGTAGAGGGGAGAGCTCTGGAAAGACCTTGAACTGCAGGAGAGATTTGGAAAACCGTGGGGAGCTGGAGGAGATTCCAGGTGGAGGGTGACCTGAGCCAGTGCAGAGGGGTAAGAGTCATCAGAGCCTCACTGAGAATGTGAGTTGCACTTTAGAAAGTGCTTTCACATCTGTCATCTCAGAGCGGTTTTATAGTGTCCTTGCGAGGTAGCGGGGTGGGTGTTGTTATTCCCATTACCCAGATGAGGAATAACTGAAGGTCAGAGTTAAGCGACATGCTCATAAATAGGAGAACCTGTCCAAAGATCTTTTCTCTGTCGTGTTGAGTCAGGCAAATTCAAGTCATGCAGGAGAGTCTAGTTATGGTGTGGCACTTTTAGAAAGTATCTTAATGAGATGATTAATTTATTATTCACCACAATAATATAAACATTAACAAAATCTCTACTCATTAGATTTTGTTTTAGATTTACTACTATAGTGTATAATTTTGAAATGTCCATTTTCAATATCATTCACCTGTCATTCAACAATGTTTATTAACCGTCGGTTACACATCAAGCCCCATTTGAGTTGTTCTTCTTACAACATTCAGTTCAGTTACACAACTTCCAGAAGATGAGGAGCAAGATGGAGGAGTCATGCCAGTTGAAGGGGTTGAGATCTCTGAATTTTGTAATCTTATTTTCTTTGGCTTTCTTGATGGTAGCTGACCCCACCAGCATCCCTAGGATATCTCCAAAAATGACACACTTGAAAAACTCCCACCTACTTTTCCAGGTTAAGGAGTTAGCCTCTCACCACAGTGTAATTCTTCCCCCATGAGAAGTAGGTATCCTACATATAAAATGGGGGGGAGGGGAGGTTCTTTCTCTGGAGTTAAGTGGCCTGTCCTCTTCACGGCAGGGATTGGGAGCTGGGCCACTCTTCCTAAGAGGTTTCACCACATTTGTGGTTGGAGCTCCACAAGGGAAAAGCAGTCTCAGATAAAATGAAGGTCCAAGAGGGCCCAGTTGTTGGGATTGGCAATGTGGTCAGTAAGAGTGGGAGCCATTTCTGGAGAGCTTCCTGGATGCCAGACACTGCACTAAGAACTTTATATGTTATCCTGTTTCTGTCCTAACAAAGCTTTTATTATTACAACTTTACAGATGAATAATTTGAGGTGTTCACAAATTAACTCATTGACAGATCCAGAGTACAAACCAGGGTCTGTCTATCCCTAAAACCATGACATCAAAACCCTCTGAAATACTTTGTTCAAATGTACCCCCATGTGGAACCCCAATATGTGTAGCAGGTGGGAGGAGAGTGAAGCTGCTACAAGTAGTTTGTGGAGACAGATCCAGTGTACCTTGTGCCATGTTCCACATCCTCTGCTTTCACACCTCTGGGACCTCTGCAGAACTTCTAAGGTACCCTCATCTTGATTTAAAGGCCTCTGGTCTAGATGGTTCCTAAGTTTCTTACAGCACTAAAAGCATGACTGTAAGTCCAAAAATGACTTCAGAAACAATTGCAAGCAAAGTCAACATTGAGAAGGCCTCCTAAAGAAGCCAGCATTGATGCATTTTTTTTTAAAAGATTTATTTATTTATGCATACAAGCACTGGGGTACAGGCCAGAGGTGTGGCGGGGGTGGGGTGAGAGGATTCACCACAGAGAGCGGGAGCAGAACAGGCAGATCAACAGAAGTACACTGCTGAGGGGAGCAGCGGGCACAGCAGGAGAGGTCTGCCAAGCCATGTGGGTCCCTCCCTGGCTGGCAGCAGAGATCGAACTTGTGCTGCAGTAACTGCGGTTTACTTCATAGTGCGTTGCTTAACCCACTGCGCCACCAGGGAGGCCCAGCATTGATGCATTTTTGAATATAAGTGAACATTTAAATCTGTTTCCGTAGCTGTGGGTGCAAATTTAGTCATTCTTACATACAGCTTTCTGCTTAAAGTTTGGGAGGCATCCCCTCATGCTTTCATTAATCATTTAGTTCATACCACCACTATGCCAGATGTAACTAGGTGTTACATCTATTGTCTATTTGTATATATGGGATAAATATATTCCCAGATTGCACCTCATTTATCCCTTACACCAATTCTGAGAAAGTATTATTACTTCCCTTTTTAGATGTGATAGGAAAGTCTTTGGAAATGTCAGTTTGCCTAGGGTCATGCGCAGCTCAATGATAAGAGCCTGGATGCCACCCGAGTTCTTTCTTTCTTTCTGTTTCGCTGTGCCTCTAAGGAAGCAGGACTCCCTCCTCCTCTCTTTGCTGTCTGCTGTCTGTTTCTGACTTACCATTTCCCCTTGTCTGTCTCCTCCCTTGTCCTGCACACATTTGCTTGTGTCACTCTGGGTCCTCATCCTGCCTTCCTGAAGTGCCTTTCCGAGTCCTATCTTGGTCCCTTTCACCACCCTTTCTTCCCACGCTTGTTTCTAGGTTTTATCACATTTCCAGACTCCATCTATTATAATCCTGTCTCCCATACTAGGTTCTAAAACACAAGTCAAATATTACTGTGCTTGGAAGTCCTCAGCTTATAAAGGATGGAAGAGGGAAGTCAGAGAACCTTGGCTTGAGCCTCAGGTTAACAATAACTTGTACCAAACTCCTGAGGGTTTTCTTCATCTAATGAAATAATCATGTTGGCCTTAAACACTCCCCTTCACAGATTGCAGACAACATTCCCAATCTGGTAAAACACTTTTTTAAAGCAGAAAAGGCTGGGTTTTTTTGTTGTTGTTATCCCCTTCACTCACTCCTGAATTAGAAGTTATCTTTGCTTCTGAACACCTTAGTACTAAATAATAACTCTAAATAATAACCAAATAATAACTCTTCTGGTACTTTCCATGCACTACTTAATATCTACTTATTTTTATATGACATTATTGTGCTCCAGGTCGCCCTGCAAACCACCCCCCACGCCATCCCAAACCTGAACAGGGACCATATTGAATTGTGGTTGTTTTTGCACCATTTCCCCTAATGTAAATTCTAAGATCTCACAGCAAATGTGACCTGAGTTCTTGATTGTAACCTAGGGTGTACCTCTCACCCAGCACACCTAGTAACAGTCACTGGTGTTGGAGATGCTAAAGTCTTTTTTTTTTTTTTTTATTTAAGTGCATGAGTATACTGGACGATGTTGTATAGGATCTGAGAGTTTGTTTTAAAATATAAGACTATGCCAAAAGCTGAACTAAAATATGCCTCATTTGACTGGAAGAAGCCTGTGCAGTATTCTGAACTAGTATTGAAATTCAGCAATTCTGATGTTGATTTGTGAGGTACAATGTGAAGTCTTGGGATAACCAGCTCTGTGTTGAAAACCCAAATGAAAGAATGACATGTTCTGCTGCTTCCTAATCCTGCTGTGACATTGGGGCCTCTTCAGAGAGGTGCTTACGGTGATAGTGACATGCTGGGACGCTGATTATATCATTGTCTAGTTCCCAGGTTCCACATGAAGCAATGCCTTAATTTAAGAAAATAAAGCCAGGCATAAAACCACCCCAGACTTCAGGGAATGGCAGGCTACTGAGGGAGCAGAGCCCCACACAGCTGCTTAACTGGTGCTTCTCCACCAAGACCCGTGTCTGGAGGAAGAGTGGCCCTCTGTGTCCCACAAAGGCTCGGCGTGGCACCACAGCCGCCCTACATGTTGTGATGTTTGGCTTTCCCCACACTGATGATGACCAGGTCATTAAAAAAAAAAAAAAAATCCCCACATGGACAGAATCTAAAGGGATGTATTAACAATTTAACTTCTCTGGTTCCCATGGGGATATGGATTTTCTACTTTTGGAAGAAAATAATATGGCCATCTATAAGATAAAATAAAGATTTGGAACAGTGTGTTTTGCATCTCTGTTAAAAATAGATGTAGGACGTTTACACAGCGAGTCTGTTGTTCTTCTAAGTAACAGATTTTGGAGGGAGCACTACCTGGAAACGAATATGCCACAGGGGGAGGGGCAGACACCAACCCTACAGTGATTTATTCAGAAGATGCCTTCGGGTTCCTTAGAATAATGTATGCAGCTTAGGTTGCTCCCTGCCTGAATACCCTCACGTCACTGTCAGGTGAGGACCAGCCTCCTAAACCTGACCTGCATGAGCTGCCACCTGTCTGCTTTTTGAGCTCATTCCTAACATTGCCTCACCCGCCATGCTTTAGCCGTCACTCTCCTTCCTGCAGTGGGCCATGCTTCCTATCTTTTAGGCCAGGCACTTCCTCCACTTGGTGATGCACATGCACCCCTCTTCTGGGAATTCCAGACTTGTGCCCTTCCTGCCTCTCTTTTGCTTGGTTCTCTTACCCCTAAAAACTCCAAGTTGATGTCAACTCCTCCAGGTCGTCTTGTAGGATTCTTCTCTCATCACTTCCTCCGTAGCATCTTGCAGTATCTATCACAGCTAAGGCATTGCTAGCTTACCTCCATCCCTCCTGCTGGCTTGTAGCCACCTTCAGGATCATCTTTGTGTCCCAACCACCCAGGGTCATGCTAGTCACACGATACACAACCACAGATGCTTGGTGAATGAGAGGAGTCCAATTTTAAATTTACAGTAAAGGGGTGAAATCAGTCATTTTGAAACCTTATTATTCAACTCTAAGCTCCCACTGTAGCTCTGCAGTGTACATTTTCTTCACCTTCAAAGATGGATATCACCTCTCAGGGGTAAAATATGTCAATACGACAATTGAATGTTTGTTTTTCATTATGTAGATTTCCTTCTTCATTGAGTTAATGGCACTCCACCCTTTTAAAGTTTTAACTCTGAAACAGGATGGCCACTGGTCTTGTGTGTACATCCCTCCTCCTCGGGTCCTGCAGATCCACAGGGTGGATGTGAAGGCGCCTCGGATTGGCCCTGGCACTGCTCTGCTGGTCTCTGCCTGGAATGACTGCTACCCTTGTCTAAATGACCTCTCCCGCCCTCATCTGTACCAGCCTTTATTCAGCCCTTGAGTCTCAGTTTGAATTTTCTACCTGTATTGTTTTTCCAACACATAATATTTGGCATGGCATTGACTCTCATAACTATTTTTGAATAAACAAAAATGAACACCATGTTAGAGCATGTTAAAAGGTCATTCGTTGGCAGATATCAGTTGATTTCAGCAGTCATTGTATAGTGAAGACATTTTCTTGTGCCAGACTGTCCAGCATATTGTAGGAGGTCTCCATCCTGAATGTTATATAAATATACGGCATAAATATATGAAAGTTTTGGGTGCACCCCGTTTGGTCATTGTGACCTTCAAAAATGCCCCCCTACCTGTCATCTGGACCGTGGTCCTTAGGCCGTGGCTGTGGGTCATTTAGCTTTGAGCAGAAAAGACTGATCGTGTTACCATAGACTGGACATCCTTCTCGGGCTCTCA
Source organism: Galemys pyrenaicus (assembly GCA_019455555.1). Lineage (NCBI taxonomy): Eukaryota > Metazoa > Chordata > Mammalia > Eulipotyphla > Talpidae > Galemys > Galemys pyrenaicus. The sequence goes on from JAGFMF010011694.1 coordinate 5,775,489, forward strand.
CAGATGCAATATGAAGGGGAACAGGTGTGCAAACCAGCTCAGCTGCATCACCTCACAGAGAAGGGGGGCTCAAAGGACACATTGCAGTCACGGTCAGGTTGCCTCGCCTCCTTTCTATACAGAGGATAGCTTATTTACGTGCATCTTTGAGCATATATTTTAAAATCATTAAGAAGTTTAGACAGATTTTCTTTCAGTATTCCAGACAATCAGTATCCTTGTAAATAAAAATCCATAAAATTGCTTTCTTAGTATTACCTTTTTTTTTTCCAAATATGTACAAAATAGACTGTGTTATTTGAGTTCCAAGGGCCTTACAATGTTTTTTTACTTGGAAATCAAATTTTATATCTGAAAGGTTAATGGCGAAAACTAATTATGCTATCTGGTAACCAAATGTGTGATGAGACATTTGTCTCTGTAATTAACAGCAAGGAACTTTTATAGTTTCATAAAATCAAATGCTACATAGAGTATTCTGTGAGCATTTGTTTGGACGAGGTGTCCAAAGCAGAGATGTTTATGGATGATATAAAGTTGAACTGAAATGTAATGCAGGTGTCTGTGCATCTCACTGCATTTCTCATTGTTGAAATGGAAGCCAGAAGATTAATAACTTTACTTTGTCATGATAAAATAAGTAATGTGTTCTTGGAACAGTAGTATGGTACATAAGTTACTCAGTAATTCCAAGAATTTATTCTGTTCCAGGAATAATATCCTTAACAATTTATTTTTACAGAAAAAGTTGATGCAACATAATAGCCTATGAAGTTACTTGTATGGCTAATGGAATTATATCTCAAATATGACTTTACACCTACATATAAAATGTAAAGAACCCCACAAAAATGCAAAGTTAAGGTACAACTTAAAAGTAAAAAGTCAGGAGATGCAGAAGTTAAGGTTCTTCTGTTAACATTAACTCATTCTCATTGCACATATATAATTTTTTCAATTACTCGCAAGACTTTAATGGGCACCTTAATAAGCACCGTGTGAAATACAATGGAGAAAGAGTTGCTGCAGGACGTTAGCTCTGGCATTCTCTGTAAGTTGGCTGTTCCACTGTTTAACTCTGCTCTCGAAGGGAGAGCCTGGTACCCAGAGCAGCATCAGCAGACCTGTGGCCAGATCTGATCTGCTTCCTCTTGTTACTCTGGTCATTTTGGTCAAGCAGTTTATCTTCTCATTTGTCCATTAAGGTGGCGGGGGCAACCATCATCTTTGCTGAGCTAGGAGGAGGAGGACGATGAGATACATCCCTTTGGGAAAGCTTTCCTACATAGACGTGATTGAGCAGAAGCATCCAGTGGCCTCTGCTTGCTGTCCATATGAACCACAGAAATGGAGAGAGTTTCTTTCACGGAAGTGACACCACTGTCTGTTTACGTCTTACACACTGACAGTGTTGTTTTCCAGCTCTCAACTGTAGCTTCCCATTATATCTGATACAAGAACTTATCTTAGTATTCATTTGGTAGATATTTATCGAGCAGCCATCAGTGCCAAGCTAGAAGAATTTCAAATTCACTGGACTAGGATAGGGAAATGAAGGATTTTAAAGTAAATGTAGAACGGGGCCTCATCCAACCTCTTAGCACAGGGCTGTGACCTGTGAGAAGGTGACATTTAAGCTGGCACCTGAAGGATAAGTATGAGAGTGAACTAAGCATGTGTGGGGGTCGGGAATTATATCTAAAGCAGAGGGCCCTCTGGCTATCCATTACAGTCATCAATTAGATTTGGATTTAATCATGCCAAAGGGAGGCAGGAGCACTGGTATTTTTAAAATATTGTCCAGCTGGTGCTAATGTGCAACCTGACCTGAGAGCCACAAGTTTAGAGCAAGAAGATGTGGCAAGAGTCAACCAAGGCTGGAGAGATGAACATGGAGCCCAGAGAGGAGGGCCTGGTAATTCATTGCAGGGAGCGGGCTCAGTCCTCAGGTATACTTTGAAATACAACCTGTGACTTTGGGGTGGGATATAGACTGGAGGAGAGCCACACTGAAGGCTTTTGACAGTTGCCCCACTAAGTGATAATGTACACAGGTACATGGGAGGATGGTGAGAGAAGTGGAGAGATTTTTTTTTTAAAGATTTATTTATTTATGCATTCAAGTACTGGGGTACAGGCCAGAAGTGTGTGGGGGGTGAGAGGATTCACCACAGAGAGCGGGGAGCAGAGCAGGCAGGTCAACAGAAGTACACTGCTGAGGGGAGCAGCGGGCACAGCAGGAGAGGTCTGCCAAGCCATGTGGGTCCCCTCCCTGGCCAGCAGCAGGAATTGAACTCATGCTACAGTGGCTGCGGTTTGCTTCATAGTGCGTTGCTTAACCCACTGCGCCACCAGGGAGGCCTGAGAAGTGGGGAGATTTAAAATTAACTTGGAAGCTATACTAGGCCGGAGTCATGATTGATTGGCTATGAGAGGGAGGGGAAAAAATAAGATGCAGGTTTCTAGGTTGGACACCTGGGTTGCTGCTATTTCACAAGACTCTGAGATGGTTGTTGTAAAATACATTTCTGGACATGATTTTACAATTGTTTTGAAATGTCCAAGTGGGGCAATTAAATGTATGGGTCTGGAACACCTAAGAGGAGCTGGAGTCCTCACAGGCAGGACAGGAGACAGGATCTGTGGATCCAGAAAGAGTGGGGAGAGCTAGAAGACTGCTAGGACTGGGTCCTAAAAAAACTTTGACATTTACAGTGTTTTTTCACACCAGTGGTTGTGACCTATGAGTGGGTCATGGAATCAATTGAGCAGATGGTCACCAATACTAACCACAGTAGTCACAACAGCAGTGGTAGCAGTAATAAGGACAGGGACTAGGGAATACCAGCGTGCATGGCATGCAGGAAGGATAAATTCACGCAAGTTGTTTTAGTTATGTGCATGACGTGCGTGTGAGAGAGAGGAGATAGAGATGGGTGGGTAGGAATGTGTTTAGGTCATCACGAAAAGTATGTTTCTTGCTGTGAACCATGGTCAAACAGTTTTGAAGCCCTGATTCAAACTATTGTTGTCTTACCCTGAGTATTTCCCAGTAGTCTCACTGATGGGAGACTTGGGGTGACTGCCATTCTCCACATGCCTTTGGACCCAAACTTCAACAATTTCCTGAGATCCTTGGAAGAGGATTCATGTGAATGAGATCCATTTTTCAACATCATTAATATTATTTCCATTACAGATGAAACTGTACAACAGCATGTGTCTTTAACTTGGAATATTTAAAAATTTTAAATGAAAAACAGTACAGCCTATTTAACCACGCTCAGGCTGATCCAGGATACAGAATTAGAAATTCACTTCTCAGGTCTCCCTGGTGGCGCAGTGGGTTAAGCAACGCACTATGAAGCAAACAGCAGCCACTGCAGCACGAGTTCGATCCCTGCTGCCGGCCAGGGAGGGGACCCACATGGCTTGGCAGACCTCTCCTGCTGTGCCCGCTGCTCCCCTCAGCAGTGTGCTTCCGTTGATCTGCCTGCTTTGCTCCCCGCTCTCTGTGGTGAATCCTCTCACCCCCCACACACTTCTGGCTTGTACCCCAGTACTTGAATGCATAAATAAATAAAATATTTAAAAAAAAAAAAAGAAATTCACTTCTCAGTAAAAGGAAGATTTGCATGTCTGTATCAGGATCCTTGTAAACACTTCTGTATAGTAGACCCAAGGATGAACATTCCAAATTCTGTTGAAAAGGATTGTTTTTTTCCAGACAGTAAATAAGGACATTTTATCTCTTACTGAATGAAGGCAGGATTTTGTATATACTACTCAAGGGACTTGGGTGCAGCACTTAATCTACAATCTTGCTATATTTTTACTATGCCTATTGTCAGCCTCTGAAGACTTGCTATATGATTCACAGATTCATGAACACAGTTTCTTACTCCACTCTTTCCAAATTTTAGTCTTTGACTTTTATATCTAGAACTAGTAGGACTCACTTGCACTATGTATCCAATTTAAAAGGAAATAGCTCAGCTGTATTCTTCTTTGGTTGAAATAGTTAGAATCCATAAAGTTGGAATCCATAAAGAAGGTTTGGTGCAGCGAACTCATTGTTCCCAGCAGGTGTTTTAACATAACTAAATGGAGAAGCTACTAACTATTCAGTAGGTCAAACAGCACATGGCATGACAGCTTCCTAGAGAGACAGCTTGATTGCTCTCTAAATGGAGTTGTTTGAACAGCTTACTATAGGTAAGCTTATGAACCTTGAAGTCTGATGGATCCAATTAAATCTCTAGCCTCATAGTGTCCATTTTCTTGTTGGCAAAATGATACTGATTATTTCAACCTCTTAACCTCAGGATTAAACCTAGATGGAGTGTGCCCTAGAGGACTTGGTAAATAGTACTTGTCCAATAAATGTAACTTCAATTTTTTTAATAGATTTTTATTTATGCATACAAGAACTGGGATGTAGGCCAGAGGTGCAGGGGTTCAGAGGACTCACCAGATACAGAGTGGGGAGCAGAACAGGGAGATCTACTGAAATAACATGGCTGAGGCGAGACAGGAGAGGTCTGTGCCATGTGGGTTAGATCCCTACCCAAATATTGAACTTATGCTGCAATGGCTGATGATAGCTTGGTATCACTGAGACTATAACCTAACCCCTGTGCCATCTGGGAGGCCCCAATAAATGTAACTTTAATACTTTTCCCCCTATCAATTCCTTCTAAGTGTTTGAATTTATTTATTTAGTACTTCCTTCCAAAAATACATAGCTTGTAATGAACTTCAAGAGAAAGTAATCTTAAGCATGTGCACCAGAGGTTGCAAAATCCACCACACTACAATATTTCCTTTCTTGATTTTTCTTCTGCTACCATCTCTAGACACCTGTCACACATCCCTGCCCTTTGGGTAGCATTACAGAAGATGATTTTATGTCCAAAGATGAAAACAACTTTAGAATACCATTAGGAAAGCATTGCATGTAATTCTTTTAGATTATTTTTATTACAAAAAAGTAACCCTCCCCCATAATAGTAACCCATATTCATTTCAAAACTTTTTAAGTTAGAATTGTTGAAAACAATTTTAATGTTTCTTGTTTTAAACTTGAAAACAAGATATAAAGTAAAATGTAAAAGATCATCCCCCAGTTACACTCACCAGTATTAACCACTGTTCAAAACAGTGTAAAATGAAGTCTGTTTGTTACAAAAAGGAAAATAGGACTATGATATTTAAGGTTGTGCAACACTTTTCCCTCAAACAAATGTCCATTTATTACACTCACATTAAGTGTATGTTTTTTTGAGCCAGGCAGTTAACCTTCATTATCCAGTAGTGAATAAAATAATCATGCTCTCAGCTGTCACAGAGTTGACAGTTTATCTTGTGCATATCTCCAAGTGAATATTAAAAGGCCTATTTCATTCCTTACAGACAGGTAAAGATATACATAATTTCACTATACTGATACACCATAATTCATTCATCTAATGCTCTATTGATAAATGGTTGAATTGTTCCCAACATTTCACTAGTAAGATGATGCTGCAGTGAATATCCTTATACATATGTCATAGGTACTTGTTCAGATATTTCTGTAGGATAAATTCCTGTAAGTAGAATTGCCAAATTTTCCTCAAAAAAATTTCCCTGCCAACACCAGATGACGATGAGCATGAGCCTACATCTTCACCAGAAATGGGTGAATTATGAATCTGTATCTTTGCCAGATTAGTAGACAATTTCATATTATTTAATTTTTGTTACAGTAATTATCAGAATAAGAGATTTGAAATATTTCTCTTGTAAATTACATGTTTGTGTCCTTTCCATTGTTAGTATTTGTCTTCATCATTGACCATCCCATGTATTTGGAGTTTTAACTCTTCAGCTCCGTTTTTTTTTTTTTTTTCCTAAAACAGTACTTTTTCTAAAACAGAAGTGGTGGCTTCTGACCTGATCTCTTGACAGCTGGAGTTACACATCAAGAAACGTGTATTTGGGCAACACTATGTATTTACTGTAAAATAAAAATTAGTTTCCATGCTATAAGAAAAGTTGAGAAAGATTAGTAGTAGATAAACCCTTTGAATTGCTTGAACATTTCTAGTTTTGTCATATCAATCTCTTATGAAAAACTTTCGTTCATTTCCCATCAGAATTTTAAGATATTCTATTTTCAGATTTGTCCATTCAGACCTTAACTCCAGTTGAGTCAATTTACCATTGCCCACTTCATTTTCTTCTCCCCTCAGTCTTTCTTCAGTGCTGTTCCTTCATTTTCTCTTCCCAAAGGTGCCTACGGAAATGCTGGCCATCTTTCATTGACTGGCTCATATCTACTCATCTTCATGAAGCTGGCCATAATCCTCCCAGTTTAATATTACCTCCTCTGCTTGAATCCCAAAGCACTTGTTACTTATGCAGTGCCCAAGGCATTTATCATATATCTCTTGGTTTTGCCTTTCATTCGTAGATATTCCTAGAAAATATAGCTGGAGAATTTTAAAAGCAACAACACTTTACCTCCTGCGGTCCAGTCACTGTTCCAGACTGGCCAGTGATTTTTAAGATGGCAGCTGTACAACTGTGGGTACCCAGCGTTGGTCTACCATCCATGGGCACGTGCACACTTAGGTGGTTGGGGCAGGGTGCACTATTTGCGTTTATCTTTAAAGATATAACATCAGGACAACCAGAGAAAATTTTTTCTTATTCTCTTCTTATGACTTTGCCCCTAAACTTCTCATAGCTGTTTATTCTCCTTGGTCTATGGGTGTTATTTGAGGGGAACACTGAAAAACAGCCTGACAGCCCATTTGAGAACAGCTGATCCTTCATCCATTTCCATCATGTAGTTCTTTGTTCATTTGGCCTTTTAGAGCTTTCTCAACATCTTTTGTCCTTTTTTGCTTTAAAAGACCTTTTTCCAGAGAGACTCCATGGCATTCTTAGTACCTGTCCTAATTTTACATCCTTAGCATTGATTAAACAAAGCCTCCTCTTCTGCCCTGATCCATGCCTCTTCCAAGCCTTAGAAGAGCCATCACATTCTTAGAGCTGTCTCATGCTGACTGAGCACCTCTGCAAAAGAAAGACTATACTTTGTATTTCTTTTTCTCTTTTTTTAGTCACACAGTATCTCTTACTTAGTAGTAATACAATAAGTATCTTTTGAATGGATGAATGAACCTGATATTTTTCTAAATAGATTTTTTTTTAAAGATTTATTTATTTATGCATACAAGCACTGGGGTACAGGCCAGAGGTGTAGGGGGGGTGAGAGGATCACCACAGAGAGCAGGGAGCAGAACAGGCAGATCAACGGAAGTACACTGCTGAGGGGAGCAGCGGGCACAGCAGGAGAGGTTCGCTGCACCATATGGGTCCCCTCCCTGGCCGGCAGCAGGGATCGAACTTGTGCTGCAGTGGCTGCAGTTTGCTTCATAGTGCGTTGCTTAACCCACTGCGCCACCAGGGAGGCCCTCTAAATAGATTTAAAAGGAACTTAGTTGTCCTATCTATGTGACTGCCAAGTATACATTGGGTTGTTTATTTTCCACCCATAATTTTTGGTTTTACAGGGTGCTCAGACATGTGACAGTACATGTGCTGCCTGTAGACCCCTTATCGTGGTATTGATTTAAACAATGAACTGATTCCTTCACCACATTTTCCCTCTTGCCTCTTCAGTGGCATTTAGATTATGTTTTTATGGTACCCTGGGAATTCCCCAGAGACTGTCCCAGGAATCTGGGTTCTGGCACACTCTCTTCAATCATGCTTTGTTCTTCTTTCTTTCTGGGGTCCCACTTAAGAGTGCATTGGGGTTGAAAAAGAGGGCTCTCCTAAAGCCATTGCTCTGTTCTATAAATGAATGCTTTTCAGGCCATTTTTGCTGAGTTGGAATCTCAGTCATGCATGTCCGGTGTAAATACTGCTTTTGTCCCTCAGGCAGGTGGGACCTTGATTGCATCTGTAAGTCCATCTGTAAGTCTCACCGCACAGAGCTTTACTTCACATTCCTTAGCTATAGACTCATGCTCTGAGACTTATGGTACAAAAAGCTGCATCACAGGCATGAAAGACCCGGGCTCCTTTTTTCCTTGCTTGTCCCAGTGCTCAGTTGATAGACTGCAGTTCAGTCTTTTCTATAACCTGGCTCCATGCCATCTTCTCCTAGTATTTGAGAGGAACTATTTGTTCCTTTAGTATAAAATCCTTGTCACCTTAATATTTTTCAGTGATAAATTTTTTTCTGTTTATTTTAACATATTATTACCTGAAAAATGCAAGGAGTCTTAACACATCCCTTTTTTCAAGTTATATTCACAGTATTGTGACACCATCGCTAGTGTCCATTTCTGGAATTTTTTCATCATCTCAAGTGGAAAGTAGTCTTATTGTCACTTCATCTGCATATCTTCTTAGATGCTTCACATCTGACCTAGTATTTATGAACTGAAAGAGTCAGCTCTAAGACTATATGTTTCCCAATCTCCTACCTGGTAGCCACAGTTTCAATCCATTTTTTTCCTCTTTCCATTGAGAAAGAAAATGTTCTACTTATAATAAACCATAGTATATTTGAAGTTTATTAAGTCACTCAATAGCCATTATTTCTCAATAGAACAACCCATCTTCTTTAACCTTACCTTGTTCCTTTTATCTTTTGTTAACATTTTCATTTCTCCTTAAGTGTCTCAATAACCTCTTTAAATAGTCCAAAACTGAACATGATACTATAGTAAAAGTTGTCCAGTAGTAAATATAGTGCTAGAATTGTCTCAGTTCCTTAAAATTCTTATAATCCATTCTTTTGTGGGAGTTACCAAGTATGATTTGATTGCGGGGTAAGAGGAGCAAGGAGTTGAGATGACCGGATTCTGACAAAGGTGACTGCTACTTGCCTCAGAACTGCATCGTCAACCCTATGTTCTCACAGCTGCTTGTCAGTTATTGTCTAAATTTTCTTCATTAAAACTAGACTCGTTATATCCCTACACACCTGCACCCTTATTATCCTAATTCTCTGGCTAGTATTAGTATCCAACTCGTAACCCAAGTTAGACACCTTGGCGTTATTTTTGATACTTCTCCTTTACTGCTCTTGGTCCCATTCCTACATAATCCCAAGTATATTTGATGAGACTTCATAAATATCCTCTTTCCATCCTCTCTTTTCCCAAGTACCAACAGTCATTGTCATTCATGTAGAACTGGTTTGCTCTCTCCACACCATGGTTTTGCCATTACATTTTTTTCTGAAGTATGAACTGATTATTTACTACCCTTATGTTAAAAGAGATAGCATATTTACAGTTGTCAAGAGTAATGATCTAGTATCTCCAGTGTAAAAATATTCTTCCTCACCTGGCATGTAAGGCCTAATGGCATAATTTCAGTATGTATTTAAAGTTCATCCTGGCCCCTTCTTAAACTCCAAGCACACAGAGCTGCTGTTCAGGAAAAAGGATGGAAGCTGGCCCAGTTCCATGACATCAGCTCACACACGAGTGAGCTGCTTCTTGAGGGTGATGTGATGTCATTTCTGACCCTCTGCTCCCTCTGTCCCACATGCATAAGGAAATGCTTTCCCCCTCTCGGCCAGACCCCGTCATCGCTTGTATAACTGAGACCTGGGACCTCCTGCCAGGCAGTGTTTTCAGGGCTGATCCCTCCCTGCCCCTTTGACTAAAGAAAGGCAACTCACGAATGCCAGAGACTGTGGTACACATCAGCTTTCCTACAGGCTGTTTGGCCTGTTTCTTCTAAGAAACTTTCCTGTCAGGGCCTCCCTGGTGGTGCAAGCGGTTAAGCACCGTACTGTGAAGCATCCACAGCCACTGCAGCATGAGTTCAATCCCCGGCCAGGGAGGTGACCCGCGTAACACAGCAGACCTCTCCACCCGCTGCTCCCCTCAGCAGTGTATTTCAGTCAATCTGCCTTTTCTATTCCCCACTGTGTCTCTGGTGCATTATTTCACACGCCCCCACACACCTCTGGCCTGTACCCCAGTTTTTGTATGCATAATAAATCTTTTAAAAGGAAAGAAACTTTCTTGTCAACCTTTCCCACAGTCTCCCCTTTTTTGTCACTGACTTCTGCAGTATTGCTATTCTCAGCCCTTCCAAACTGTCTTCAAGGCTGAGCACTCTCTGCCGCATGAGGCTAATGCCCAACTCTTCTGCTGCCCTCCTTCACAGCAGTGGCTCGCCCCTTGGCCCAGCCCTCCCCCCAGTTGTTGTGATTTGTATTTTTGTTGTTTATTTTGTTTTGACTTTGAACAAAATGTTTCTAAACACCATGGGGGCAGCCCACAGTGAGAATCCCTATGCTTTTGCTGTCTTTCCTCGACTTAGAATCAGGTATTCAACAGCAAAATACAAGTTGTATTTTTAGTCTTATAACTTTTCAGAGGTATAAGGTCTAGAAGTGTAAAACGGATATCATAACAACACAGATTTGTTCATAGAAAGTTACAGAATTATCATGACTTTTTTCCTCCCTTAAAGAGGAATTCTTAGGCGTTATAGAATTCAGTCTCTAGATCAGAAGTAGAACCTTTGAGAAGACAGTATTCCTTTCCCTGTGATGTGTCAGGGTTTGTGTGAGAAGTGAGTTGGCACTGACTCAAGAACCCGGCGGAGTGTGACTTAGCCAGGGGTAGCTCTGCCAGGGAGCGAGAGGAAAGGAGTAGTGGGCACCAGCCAGTGCCACCTGAGATCAGTGTGCCCCAGCCTTTGATGCCTGTGTGATGTCCCAGATCTAAAGGACATCGGATAAAACCCTGCAGGAACCAAGCTGCTTCTTGCCCAAATTGTGCTGTTAACTAGGAGAAAAGTATGTTTGGATGTTGCAGCTTAACATCACATTTGCCCATAGATTTATCCTCTCAAAAATTCCTCCCAGAGCTTTTCCAGACATACCCTGTTCCACAGATATCTTGAGGGTGTGAATTCTGCCTGCTCTGCATTATTTAAACTGTGCTTGGTCATTCATTCTTATAAAATCTGGGATATGATTTATTATTTCTACATTTCATGTTCACAAGTATCTGATATAAAAATAGTTTTAAAGTTTTTCTCTTCCCAGGCATATGCCAATACATTATAATATTGCATATTTAGAAATCAGTGTCATTCTTAGGTTCTTATGTTAGGTTTTTTAAAAAAATACTTATTTAGGGGCCTCCCTGGTGGTGCAGTGGGTTGAGCACCACACTGTGAAGCATCTCCCTTACAGCAGCACAAGTTCAATTCCTGGCCAGGGAGGGGACCCACATGGTGCAGCAGACCTCTCCTGCCTCACCCGCTGCTCCCCTCAGCAGTGTATTTCAGTCCATCTGCCTGTTCTGCTCCTCGCTCTGTCTCTGGTGAATCCTCTCACCTCCCACACTTCTGGACTGTACCCCAGCTCTACATGCATAAATAAATAAATATTTTTTAAAATATATTTATGCATAGAAGACCTGAGGTATAGGCCAGAGCTGCAGGGAGTTAGAAGATTCACCAGAGACAGAGTGGGGAGCAGAACAGGCAGAGTGACTGAAATACACTGTGCTAAGGAGAGCAATGGGTGAGACCAGAGAGGTCCGCTGCCACATATGTGGATTAGCCCTCTGGGGGGGGATTGAACTCAGTCTGTAGTGGTGATAGCACTAAGACTTAACCCCTAGGCCACCAGGGAGGCTCCCTGTTAGATATTAAAGACAGGATCAATATTTTTATTATTTTAAAAATCGAAGACACTTATTTCAAAGCAATATATAAAAGTCTCCTTATAGTCAGTAATGTGTTCATATATTCAATAGCTAAATGACAGCTAACCTAATGGCACAAAATACCTAGATCCATTGTACAGCTACCAGCTCTGCAGAGAAATCTGGCTTAAATGATGCCAAGTGCATTAAAACAGCATGATATTAAATGTGCTGTATTTATTTGCAAGGACTATGTTTTTCCTAATAGCTGTGTTCTCTTGGCCTTTTCTTTTTCTCATAGTTTAAATTTCAAGCATTCCGTGGAGTGAATGTGAGTGTGTATTCTTAAACCTTGGCATAAGACTTATTTTAACACCCAGATTAAAGGAGGTGTGAGGCGGGGGGGATCCACTTTCTTAATCTTTGTGAAGATACTGACTGATATTTAAGAAGATACTATCTTTGAATGACTCCTAATAGATACTGGCATCTTTACACTTGAATAATTTTAGAGTCATCTTTAATATTTATTAAGTAGCCCCACTGTAGCACAGAGATATCTTAGTTTAAAAAAATACCTCAAAGGAAAAGAATCTTAAAAATATATTAATGCAGAAGTTCTAGTGAAAATGTGGATATTCTTTACTGAGCTGCGTACTTAAAAGTGGTTAAGATGGTAAATTTTAGGTTATATATTTTTTACCATAATTGCAGTTAGTTACAAAGTAGAGGTGGCCTTGGATTTGATCTGGGCAACAGGGCAGGGGCTGTACTGCCCCCCAAGTATTCATGCAGCCAGGTAGTGGGACCCCATAGGCACAGTACCAGGGGCCCCTATGACTGAGGGCTCCATAAAAGACAAAACCTCTTCCCTTGCCACAGATCTCTGTTCCTACATTGTCCTCTCTGGGGGTGATCACTCCCATGTGTCATGAGCGTGCACCCTCTGTTCATGGCACTGTGACTGTGCCACAGCCCATCCTGGGAAAGCTCTGTGTCCCGGTGAATGCACATGTTCTCCCTGGCACCTGCACCTGACTTGAGTGGTTGGGGAGGAGTCTGCTGACCTTGATTTCCATTCCAAGTGAATGACTGCGGCAGATTCCACGAGGATTTTGACTCTGTAGTCCCATCCATGGCCTTCTGTGCAGCCTGTTTTCCTGTTTTATGACCTTCACTCAGGAAACATTTTCAAAGGGGGAGTTTAAAGTTTGTCCCAGATGAAACACACTCAGGAAACAAACCTCTTTTGTCATAAGAGAATTTGGTCAGAAAGAGATTAAAATGATAAGCACCAGGAATATGATCAGTTTCTTCAGATCATCTCTTTTTGCCTTTAATTTTCATGGAATTTTCAAGTTTCTCCAAATTTACATCCAAAATCAATAATCTTTCCCATTTTCAAAAAAGGATTTTTGGGGGGGGGTGAATTATTTCTCCTCTTGCTAATTTATAGTGCTGTCTTTGGCCTTGTTTCCATTAGGAGATGAAAGCATGGAAATTAAAAAACAAATTACAGGAATGAGAAGGTTACTGAATGACAGCACGGGGAGGATATACCAGCGTGTTGGCAAGGAAGGAGAAAAACTCAAAGAAGAACCCCAGGATTTGGATTCCATCTGGCCTCAGCGTTTGAACTCCTCTGCTGAGACCCCACAAAGCCTCCACCCTCCTTCACGTGGTGTGTGGAATGAGCTGCCACCCCAAAGCGGGCAATTCTCAGGGCAGTATGGCACCCGCTCTAGAACCTTCCAGACTCAGCCCCACCCTGCTGTGAGCTCCAATGGTATGGTTGGTCCTTATCAGTATTCATAATGCCCTCGTGGGGGCTTGTCCAGAAGTGTTTCATTTAGAAGTATTCAGCATGTTCTTTTAGTTAATACAGTGTATGTTTTATACCCTCCCTTAATCACATACCCTAGCTGAGTTAATTTTAAAAGAATGGGAAGACAGAGTAGGCAAGGTTGAAGAGTCTGAAAAAAAACAACAAGATTAAGGAGCAGAAAAGACTGGAAGTTCCATATTAGAACAGATGATTTCTTAGTAGAGAGTCTAAGAAATTAAAGCTGTCATTCGCTCTATGCAATGCAGATACTGTTGTCACAGAAGCTGAACATTAGGCAGAAAGAGCTCCTCTTTGTCATTAAAAGTGACTTCCTGGTTATTTGGTCTTCCCCTCTAGCTTATGCCATCACTCCTCTTCTTGATCAGAAGAGTCATAGTTAAAGGGCCTTACTGTGGTCCTACTGACACCTCCCTCAACCTCACACTGTAGCCAGTGAACCAGATGATCCATGTTTTACAACTTGCTTCATCAGGGTTGAAATTTATTCCTTTAAAGTAAAATGCCCTTAATGTAAATTTCTAATTTTTAAGCAAAAAATCAAATAGCGAATTAGTTTTCAAAGTTTAAGGAAAAAACTTGACTTTTCCAGTTCTTTTAATATTTCATCCAGTGACACTGGCCGTTACTTCTTCTATAAATTATAGATTTGCAGGTCTATAGTTTTCACAAGAGAACAAGAAGAAAGTAAGAATGCGTTTTCAGTTTCCTTGAAAAGTTAAGGATTTTTTTTCCCCATTCATTATCCTTCAAGAAAAAGAAAGCTGTTTTGTAGCGGAGTTTTGTTTTTTTTTTTTTTTAACACAATTTATTATAAGTAACCAGTTCAGAGGCATGAAAAACCATCCTGAGACACTGCTCATGAGCCAGTGAGGGACCACAGGAGATGGATGGGTGTCTTCTCTTTCTTTCAATATTACATAAGCCAATATCAAATTCACTTGCTGGCCTGTTTCCAGGTTAGAGGGAGATAGCTCTTTAAAGACTCCATAAAATAAAAAGTCAGTTCTCTTTAAAATTAGAAAATGATTTATAACAAGCTGGAAAGGGTTGGTTTTGTCCTCTAAAAATGATAAAAATAGTACTCAGGATAGTGACTAGAGATATTCTGTAAGGCCCTCCCAATTCTCCTGCCATGGGAAAAACAATAGGGGAAATAAAGCACTCCAAGGCATAGATGAAGTTAGTAAAGCACACATATTGGATTGGGAGGGGGGCGGATTTCCAGCATATAACAAAGATAGTGAATTTATTTTGGAAAATGTTATTAATGTTGCAAGTTACAAACATTAATTCCCTCATACTTTATTTGAATATAGGTCTTTTTGTACTTATTGTTCAAATATTTTCAATAGAAATGCACTTTATATGTAACTATTTTGGTGTTTCATTGGAATTATTTGCAGTTTTAAAGTTGTTACATCTCCATTTACTACAACTTTGAGTGTAAATAATTGTGCTACACCAAATAGTAACTTATCTTTAAATATTCATAGTTTTGCTGTGGTGACTTTTTTTTTAATAGTATCTACAAATAAGGCATATTACAGCATTTAAATTTTATGTAATGTACAATAAAAAATAGAATTGGGCCAAAACCATAAAATTTACCTCTTCCACTCACCAACAAATGTGAGGGCCATCTCTCACACTGGTCCACTTCATGGTAATGTGGACGGTCTGATGCTGGAGCGAGCACTGCTGAAAGGTGGTTTTCCAACTGTTCCATTTTATTCTGAGGACAATAGGGAGATATCTGTTTACAAGAAAGGGAAACAGAATAGGATAGTTTCATTAAAAAAAGATACTATATTTAAACAATGAAAAAAACTAAGGTGAGGGAATAGCAAGAAATGGGAATGGAAAAAAAATGTGGGTGGGTCTCCTTTGTTAAGTTGGAAAACAGTTTAAGTCCATCCTCCCTACACCCTTGATGTTCCCCGACCCCATACACACCACACCCAGTAAGTGTTCTCCAAGTTTTAATGTGTTCCCGGTTCTCAATTTTTGAAATAATATGTTTAAAACCAGAATTATTTTTTAATAAACATTCAATTCTTAACATGAATCTTGTAATATATGTGGCTCACAGTTTTGTTGTTTTGGGTTTTTTTCTTATAAATCTGTTTTCTGGGCTGATTTTTTCTTGTGCAAAGTAGCCTGAGTGTGTTTCTAGTGAGTTTTTATGGTATTGTTGCTGGCAGTGACCTGGTGTGACAACAGGGTGCTGCTGTGACCATGTGTTGTTGTGCACACATTCTTGCAGGCACCACCCCCTGTGAGTCAGCACACACCTTGCAGTAGAGAAGGCTGGATAATTAGATCAGGTTAGACCCTAAAATTTAGGTTGTGAAAATTATTTGGGTATATTTTCCTTAGGCATAGTTTTATAATAATTGCACACACTTCAAAATCCTGTCGAGATTTTTTTTTCCCTCCCCTCTTTATAATTTTGTTGTTGTTTGGAATATGTCATTCTTTCCTTTCATGCTTAGGGGAACTTCCAGTGATAAATTCGTCAGTTGGATCAAACTGCTGTACTTGTAACTGCCAGTCAACATTGCAGGCCATTCTCCAAGAACTCAAGACCATGCGGAAGTTAATGCAAATTCAAGCAGGTACAATGATTAGGCCTCAGATTGAGGCCCTTGGTTTTTATCTGACATCTTCAGTTGGGATGTTTATTAAGTTTCTATTATTGAGTTCTTCCCACCTGGCCGTCATGCTGTGCTTAAGTATCCATTTTCCTACAACCCACTTTTCCTTTGGCAAATCTAATAAATTTTTTATTGCTAATCATACTACTCATGTACTGATGTCCACGTGCTCCATATACTCGACCCATGCTCTGTTAGGACTTCACAAATGTCAGCTAATTAAATTTTGAAACAATTATACATGAAGGTAGGCAGAGTTCTTCAGCTCATTTTCCTAATGTGCATCAACAAGGAATTTCACATCAGGGAAGCATTTGAGGCTCACTCATCTTACCTTCTCAAGTGCTCAGTTTGAGGGCTGCAACAACCCTTACTCAAGCCCAAGTCCCTTTGGGCTTGGCATGACAGGAGGGAAGCCGTACAAGTTTGTGTATGTGAAGAGCCCTCCAAAAAGTGTGGGCTCCAATAGTGAAAATACTCAGGAGCACAAGCAGTCAGCGTTGCTCCTCAGGCTCTGCTTGTGACTTTTGTCCTTAATATTCAGGATGGAGAAGCCCGAAGTACCCCTGTATTTGTCTTCTTTATTTACATGGTATCTTTTTCTCATTCCTGTAGACAAGTGGCGACTATAAAGAGGAGGAATCTGTAGTTAAGACCCAGAATCTCACTTTTCCCCTCTTAGATGTGACTTCTTTGAACCCCTGGTTTCTGTTACTGGCACACTAAAACCCATAACTCAAAGGGTTGCTTTCAAAACAATGAAATAATAAATGCAAAAGAACACTGTAAAGTGTGATGCAAGCTGAGCCATTTCTTCATTGTTGTAAAAGCCCATGGAGCATTTCATAGGCATCTGGGTATCTAGGTCTTCACTGTGGTCACTTTGTTTTCTAATCTCCACAATTAGGGGGTAAAAAAGACCAGAACTTTTTGTCATGGACATAGGAAATATTCATTTATTAAGCATTCCCTGTTATCAAGGGGAACTGCTTCTTGAGTGGATACCATAGCCTTACTAAGACTGGCACCCCTGCCCTTTCATTGTAAAAGTAATGAGGAAGGTCACCCTTCAGAAACTGTACTTGGTGTCATTTAGTAATTCTAGTAAAATTTTATCATTTAGTGATGTGGTTTTGATACAGAAGGCTTAAGACATAGAAATATCAGTTTGCCAAGATTACATGAAAGTAAGGTAAGCAGAAGACTCTTTGAAAAGCAGTATCTAACTTTATGTACTGAATTTGGGTTTATCCTAAGCTAAAAGAAATAAATATTTTTGGTCAGGCAAGTTAGCATTTGACTCACCTTGTTCGGCCATGATAATATGTATTCTTATTAACCTGGCAAAGGTTAACATCCCCTAAATAAGAAGCTCAGGAAGAAAGGTTACCTCATTATGTGCGGATTCTCCTCTCGGAGGACGAATTTGTTAGCACTTAAGAAATTATGCATATGAAATTGTAATGATTTATTTTGTTACTTAAGCTCCTTACTACTGAAATAGCAAGCTACAATTTGCAACCATTTAAATCCTTGACTGAAGCCTTTTTAGAATCTATTAAGTAAATGCCACTTTGTCACCATGTTTTCTTTTCTGAACCTTTACAGATTAGGGCAGTAAATGATTCCAGATCTGTAGGATAGCAGAAAGGATAAACTGAATAAATTACTCTTCTTTAATTTTCTGAAACTTAAGAATTTGTGTTGTGTGGGTAGATTTGCTTAAGCTTTATTGCCTATAAGACTTAGGTTTAAATCATATTTAGAAAGATTCACCTTTAATTTAGGGAGAAAACTAGGGATAAGATCAAGTGATAAGGTCTGGATATGAGACCAGGGCTATGTCAGGGCTTTCAGGAGGAGAAGCTCTGATAGTTCCTGCATTTTTTAATCCAAAAACATTTCTACTTTTAATTTAGAATCTGGAAGCTTGGAGAGGCTTGCATACTACACCATATTCATAATTGCTTCTGTTGTCCTTTTGACTTTGGGGATGGAGACCTAGTGTTGAGTGAAAAGTCAGGTAGAACAGAGAGAAAAGATCTCTCTGGCATGCATGTTGGAATTGCTTGAGCAGCCTTGAAAAAATGCCAGTGCCTGGGACCCACCCCCGGTATTATAGTTCACTTATTCTGGGATGAGGCTGAAGCAAAGATGTTATTTTAAAATTCTAGGTGATTTGAGTCTAATGTGCAATGAAGGCCAAGAATCAGAAAGCTACACTAACTACTGCGCAGGTGGTTAAAAAAAATTTTCAGTGCGCATTTGTTTCTAATATTTATATATTTTTTCCAATCTTGAGATGGAAACATCAAATTCAAGTTTAAATATTCTATATTTGCAGATGAGTAGGAAATGAGCCCATATTATGTGTATTTAAAGATGTTTAGTTTTCATTTGGCTTATATTTAAATGTGTATTTCTGTCAAAAAGCAGGCCTGTCCCACGGTCATATTTATTAGCAAGCCGTATTAATCCAAGAATATTTAAATAATAATGCTATATTTTCCTATTAATCTGTCCATCAGAGTATTGTTCAGTGGTTAGCAAACATCTCAAGGTGTGTCTGTGAAAATTATAGTTACCAACCTTGATTTTCATAAGTATATATTCAGTTTTAGCACTTCGTACATGTTGACTATGTTCAATTTTGAAGCTCAGACTGTTTCTAGGTTTTACTCATTTGCTTGACTTGCACACAATTATATTATTCCCTTGATTCAGCTCCATTAAACCAAGGCATGCGGAGGCCTGCTCCAATCCAGTAGTAAAGTGCTATGGAGATTGGTGAGTGGACAATACTGGTTTGGAAAGGAAGGGATTACTGGACCTGATAAGTGACCAGCAAGCTTTCCTCACATACTTACTGATTTCTGTGGTGGAATCATCTCTGTTTCTTCTCAGTTTTGCCCAAATGTTTGTCTTTTTCAGTTTTGGCATCTGTAGGCTATTAGCTACCGAGTTGTTTCCTCTCAAATGATAATTGGAATATTCCTAAGATTGGTTTACCAGAAAGCATAGGCGTCTACCTTCCAGAGTCCTCGTTTATATGAAAATGTCATGTCGTTTATAAAATCATGCTCAAATGTTTTCTCATGGCTCATCATCTTTTCCTTCTATTGAGCCAGAAGCAGTGGTACAGTGTAATTACTCACCTGCTTTGCAGCAGTTTTTTCTTGATTTTTTTTTTCCTGCCATTGAACTTTTAAAGTGTCCCAAAACCTCCGCTTGGCCATCCTCAGTTCCAGCACTGGTTTTCTTTTGCGGTGCATTGTCCTTCAGTGAGCCTCATTTCAGGCTCAGCTTGTGGGGCATGTGGCTAGATGGGTAATAGTTTTCCGAAGTTAGACACAAGTGCCTGTACCATATTTCTGTTTATTCACAGTTGGAACCCAAAACAGACAACAACCCCCAATTTCCCTTATGTGCTCCCAGCGAACTGCTGTCTCACGCAAGAGAAATAAAAAGAAAAAAGTGCCCCCAAAGACTGTCGAGACTCTTACTGTGAAACAGAAGCCCAGTGTGTTAGAAACTGAGAAGAAGACATCAGTTACCTCTGAGCAGTCTGGTTTCCACACCACCGAATGCACCTCCACTGAGGAGAACCACCTCCTGGGATTTGGCATTGTTCTCGAATCACCTTCCTCAGATGTAAGTAGATATTTTCTAGCTACTAACACTATTGTGATACAATGTTTAGGAATTTTGTAGTAAGAATACACTTTCCTCTTAATTTATTCTGCCCAAAACACTAAAGAAACTTGTAGAATACACATGGGGAAGGAGAAGAGTATTTCTAAGTACCTAGAATTTTCTCTTCTGAAAAATCTTACTCATTATTTATTTAAACATGTTTCCATTCTTTGTCTCTGAAAGAAGAAGGGTGATGGAGTAAATAATCTCCTCACTAATTCCTTTAACATTTTTAATTTTGCAGTGGCCGTTTTCAATTTCCTCAGTTTAGGAAGCTAAAAGAACATAATTAAATCCTTTGTAGATGGGCATAAATGAACAGAACCTTACAGATAAGGTCACACCTTTCTAGAAACACAAACTAATAATAAAAAAAGAGCAGTAGTGCTAATTCTATTTTATAGATGCAAGCTACACTGCTAATTAGGTTGCAGAGCCATGCCATTTACTTTGTATAATGATAGGTTAATGTTCTGCAAAGGTTTTTCTATTTTAATATTATAGCTAGAATGTTGTTGCAGTCCAAAAGATGTTGAATGACATCTAAGATAGCCATATGAGGAGCCATTTTATACTCATATGAGCATAAACTGATTTCTTTAATAATGTGCTGTATTTGCACCTGCATAGCCTATTTACAATATCTTCATCTAAGTACATTGATGTTGTGAACTCCAACTTGTTGGGAGAGTTCTTAAAATAAACAAGAATGAGTGATCTATTATTATCAGACTGCATAGGATGAGAATCCTGCTGAGAACTCCCACAGTCCTATATAGGATTGGAGTTTGGCCCTACCTTTTAAACTTTAAACAAGAAATAAATTGCTATTTTTATAAAGTGTTGCCTTTCAAATTACAGGAATATAATTTGCTGTCATATATCCACATTGAGTCTTTAATAATAGGAGATGACAAAAACACTTATTTTGTGACTTTAGATTAGAAAATAATTTGAATTTTTATACAGTCCTTTACATTAAAAGTTCTTGTTTGTTGGCGTTCTCATTAATGAACACATGCTATAATTGTTTAGAAATTCTTTTAGACTAAAAACTTAATTTTAAAAATTATTAATGATAAAATGTTCTACCCCAGACAAGTCAGCTTATTTGGTTATATAATATTGTTGTTGCATCTAAAGCCCTAGGTTCAGAACTTATGCAGAACACGTATTTGGAAACAGAAGTCAGTTATCTCATAACAAATACTCTCAGTGTTAAGCAGTTTTCATTATACTTTTATTCTTTCCTTGAACTTTCTCAGTAGTCTTTTCTGTTAGGTATTGATGTGTCAGGAGTAATTAGTTGAGTTTTGAGTTTATAAGCCACCTCCTTAAGGGATTGATATAATGCTAATAATTGAATTTTCTCCTTTTTAATTTTTTTTACTTATAAGCTCCAAGTGTATAATTCAAAGTAAATTGAGGAAGATATGATAAAGGCTATATGTACATTAATGAAATAGAATTTTTCTAATGTTTCCCAATTTCAGTAAAATAATTTCATTTATATGCCAAATAAAAATAATCGGTTTTTATTAATGATGTTTTTGCTAACAGAAGCTACTAAATTAATATAGCACATTGAGAATGGTCCATAAAAATTCAGCTGGGTGTTATCTTTGAAGAATAACATGCTTCTAAAGAAAAGCAAAAAATATATGTGTGTGTGTGTGTGTGTGTATTATCCCTACATTATTCGGCAGATATAACATTCTGTTCATCTAGTCATCAAAAACTAACTTAGAGGACCCTGCAATGAGTCCCATCCCTGGGCAAAGAAATTTTGTCAATAGACTGTTCGCTGGCACTAATGAGGCTGTACTATGCATCCCAGGACAGTGTTCTTGAGTGATGGGTCATCAGTATAATAATCTTACAAGGATTATTTTATAAAACAGAATGGAGAAAATACAGTGTAGTTGGAAACATATGGTATAAACAGATAGAAATTGAGTGTTTAGAGATGGGCTCTGGAAGGTAGCCACTACTGGAAGGATTTGATCTGAAGTTGGAGGGTTGGGCAAGTGCTCAAGCAGCTGTCTGGTCAGCATTGGTAGCAGTGATCATTTAAAAATAGAGTGGGGGGCCTCCCTGGTGGCCTAGGGATTAAGTCTTAGTGTTATCACTGCTGTGGCCTAACTTTGATCCCAGGCCAGGGAACTGACCCACATATGGTACAGCAGATCTCTCCTGTCTCACCCACTGCTCCCCTCAGCAGTGTATTTCAGTAGATCCACCTGTTGTGCTCCCCATTCTGTCTCTGGTGAATCTTCTCACCCCCATACCTCTGGCCTACACCCCAGTTTGTCTATGCTTAAGTTAATTTTAAAAAAAGTTCAGTGGGGCCAGTTAGTAAAAGCCCCAGTATATCATGCAAGGCCCTTGGCTTTTATCTTGTGAACCCTAAGGAGCCACTGCAAATTTCAAGTGAAGAAATAACCACACCTGTGTTTTAGAGTGGAAACTAGAACAACATGTGGATGATAAGAAGATAGATGGAAAAAGAAGATTCTAAAAACAGAGACCAGGAGGAAAATAATTAGTCAAGCAGAAAAGATTGAGATGGTCTTTACATGAGCAGTGAGCCCGAACAGAAAGAATGATGAGGCCTTTAGAAGGTACCCACACAGGGCCTCCCTGGTGGCGCAGCGGGCTAAGCAACGCACTATGAAGCAAACTGCAACCACTGCAGCACGAGTTCGATCCCTGCCGCTGGCCAGGGAGGGGACCCACATGGCGCAGCAGACCTCTCCTGCCTCGCCCGCTGCTGCCCTCAGCAGTG
Organism: Galemys pyrenaicus; assembly: GCA_019455555.1. NCBI lineage: Eukaryota > Metazoa > Chordata > Mammalia > Eulipotyphla > Talpidae > Galemys > Galemys pyrenaicus. The sequence goes on from JAGFMF010011694.1 coordinate 5,798,148, forward strand.
TGTTTCAGTCAGTCTGCCTGTTCTGCTCCCCACTGTCTGTGGTGAATCCTCTCACCTCCCGTGACTCTGGCCTGTACCCCAGCTCTTGTGTGCATAAATAAATAAATCTTTAAAAAAAAAAAAGAAGGTACCCACACAGAGCACTGGTGACTCAATAGAACGTAACCCCAAGAACCTATCTTGCTTGGAAACATCAATTTCTTAGTAGACAGTACTGACCAGACAACTGAGAAAGGGAAAGTGAAGACAGGGGCAGGCTGTCAGCTCTGGATGGGAAGTACAAGTAAGTTTGTGATCCTCAAAATGTTCAGTAGACACCTGAGGCACCGAAGAAAGGTTAGATCTAGAAGCAATGAATTTTATTGTTAAAACTTTAGAACTTCAGTGTATTTATCCCTTTTATATTGTGACTTGTAGTGTCACCCAAAGAAATGCATAATTGCATATCCGTGCACAAACCTAAACCTGAGGGCCATGCAGGGCTAGATCATTGCCGGTAGACCAGAGATCTAACAAAAAAGATTATCCTGCTCAAACAGAAAACTGAGCTCTAATCAAAACCAACTGTGATATCAATAGCTCAGAGTGTTGTAAACACTGAAAGATCGAGAACATATGGAAAAATCTTGTTGAAGTCTGGCACATAAGAGGTACTCAATAAATGTTATTTAGTCTGCAAATAACAAAACTTGTGCATTTGCTTCGAGCACAGGGTACAAAATAAACTTAAAGTCTAGGATTAGGCTTTAATTAGAACCCTCTCCTCAGTTTAACTCCTGTTTGTTCTTCTGACTCCTCCCTGCATACACTCCCACACTCTCTTTCCTTGGTCTCCTCCCTCCTTCTCCCCTCCCTGTCCTACCCCTCCACATCGAACTTTCTATAGTGGTTTATAATTATTTACATGATTTACCCTCCTTCCTCCCAGCTTCCCAAGGACAAGGGGCGATGTAATAGCAGTAGTTATGTACCATCCTGGGCTGGATAATTTATAACTTTCCATCCTCGCTCTTTGAGATATTATTGTTACCCTCTATTATCATCTTATAGAAGAGGGAACTGAGGCATAAAGGGGCTATGTGGCCTACTCAGGTTCACACAGCTAGAAAGGCAGAGCTAGTTCCCAAACCACAGCCTGTAGTATGCACAATTCTTGATCATGGCCAGCATTCAGTAAGTACTTGTAGGGCAACTGACATATCAAAGAATTGAAAGAATAGTCTGTGATGCTGTTTACTCTGTTACTTGGGAGTTTCTGGGAGAGAACCCAATGGTGAAGGGTACAGGCTCTGACCTCAGGCTGCCCAGGGAAGCCTATCAGCATTGTGACCCAAGGAATCCAGCCGTCCTTGCCTCTTTCAATTTTCTCCCCATAAAGTAGGGATAATAATATTACCACCTGGAGTTGATCTCCTGGAAAAGTTAAATGATGTAACCTATGTAAAAGTACCTAGAATAGTACCTGGTACTTGAAGCACCTGATAAATATTGACTCTTTTAATAAACCTTACAGTTTATAGGGAAAAGTATAATTGTTTATTAAATAAACCTATATGTGACGGATACATGTAAATAAAGTTTTTAAAGAGAAGGTGGCCAGAAATGTTTTATTGAGATAGGATAATTTAACCCATTTTAAATTAGCATATTAAATAAAATCATATATAAATTATACAGAAGCAAAAGCAAAAACCCAAAACCAAATTTCAGACTTATATATAATATTTAATTCTTTTTTCATGAATTCACAACCTGATACTAGAATTCAGACGAGATAGCTGTGAACTTTCTACAGTCACTGTTTTTTCCTGCTTGACTGTATATATTGATTTGTTTTTCAGGTCAGGTATACATGGCCTGCTTGTTTTATTGTTGTTGCTTTTCACTTAATTATTTTTTCTTTGACTTTTGTAAAACCTGCAGATCAGTAAATATTTTTATAATAATGTCTAGTAGTGTAAAACTTTTTTCAATTTGTTCTAGTTATCATAAATATCTTGCAGCAATCTTAGCACAGATTTAAAAGTTATCAGAAGCTAAGCCTGGATATCCACCAACTTAAGACAACTTTATTAATGTTTAATGTCATTCTTAGAATTTAATGTCTGTTAACAGAAATTCTGAATTTGGAATGTTTTCTTTATATTTTCTTAAACTAAAAAATAACCCACTAGGAACTCCAGCAGTAAAGAAAATTATTTTTTTATGTATCATTGACATGTTGAAATTAACGCAGTATATGCTTGAGAACATAGGTTTTAGTACAGACTACATGATTCGAATTCTTGCTTCCTCACTGGATAAGTTACCTAACCTCTCTATGCCTTAGTTTTTGCACCTGCAAATTGGGCATAATAACAATAGCTACTTCACAGGGTGAGAATTAAGTTAGAAGACACATGTAATAAGCCTGTCATATAGTAAGCAGAAAATAAATGTTAATTATGTCATTATTTCCCAGGGTATACTGAAATGAATGAAATAGCCCTTGCCATTCGAGGAGCAGCTGAAGAAAACATAAACAGCAGTTACAGTGCAGTAGGAGGAAAGCCCTAGCATAGGCAGTGGAAGTACACAGAGCCTGGAGAGCAGGAGCGCTGTGTGCAGGCCAGGCTCCCAGAGGCGAACGTCTTCCTGGAGGAGAATCTCATTGTAGTTATGATGAAAGAAGCTCTATTGCTCTGGTTAAAATCTTATGTATTGAACATTTTGGCTCAAATATCTTTAGCATAAATCAAGCCACAGCCCTCAGAGTCATTGATTTACCAGCTGAAAAAAGAAAAAGCTAAAAATACCTGTAAAAGACTCTGAAATGTTTCATTATGCAAGTGCATAGAGAAATTTTCAAGGAGCCAAATTGTATTATCTGGTACTGATTTCTTAGTTCTACCAAAATTTTGTCAAATAAAAAAAGATCAATAAAGGATTTTTAATGACTTCCTGTAATTTTTATCCCACTCAACATTAATGATAAACTAGTATTTAGACTCTGCATGTTTGACAGAACTTTGGCCTGAGCGTTTTCACTGACGATGAGCAGCCCCTTGTTGTCAGTCTTAACGTAGCACCTCCAGCGTGGAGCCTCCACACGTCCACGTTGTGGACCTGAGCTCTGCCAGCGGCCCCGGATCCCACCTGCTTGGAGCTGTCTAACAGCTGTACTAGCTGGCCCAACTGGAACAGGCCTGCCTTTCAGTCTTAACAGGTCCTCGTGGCCACCCCATCCTTTGACTGTGAGCTTGGCACTTAGTAAATGGTAACAGTAATCCTTGCCAAATCTGTCTGAGCACAACTGAGTTCAAGAAAATAATTTGTTCTTCTCAAACAGAAGCAGATCTGATTGGTAAGAAAAATGAAATCAGGTATAGCGGGTTCTGTGGTTGTTTTTCTTTAAATTTCTTTTCATGAAGTGAAGTTCATTTTCCTGGAAATATGTCCAGTATATTGGTAAATAAATATTAAATGAGAATAAAGGATCCATGTATATGATAGTGCTATGAATAGGGAGGCTAAATTCATAGCCTTTAGACATTCTTACTCATGCTGTTCTATGTATATATTCAAAACTAGTTAGCCTTATACAATAAGCTTCTCTGTCCTTAGTTTTCTTCCAGGTTTCACTTTGAGCCAGTTTGAAATTTGACTAGCTAACCAGTCAATTAGACAAGCCATTGTGTATAATTTATGAATTTGCAATGGAAAATCTTGGGCCAATGACCAATATGAATATTCATGCACTTCTTTAACCAGTGACTGTATATAGCTTTTTTCCACATCTTACTGTAATTTGATACTGATAATACTGTCTATAAAATAGCCTTTATCAGAATTGTGCCCCTCTGATTAATTTGATTATCTCTTTAAAATTGTATAATACTTTTCTTTATATTATGCAGGGGAATCTCACTGTATACTCATAGGGAAGAAGCCTTGTCTTTTACCTGGTTAGAAAATCTCCCACCAAAACTAGATTTTAACCCCAACTACTTGTGAGCAAAGGGAAACTACAACTGAAATACAAAGAGAAACAAGGTAGTGATTGTCAACAGGCCTGGGCGTAGGAACATTTTTCAAGAGTCCTTGGGACTCTGTGCAGTTTATGCCTCCAGAACGCCACATCTCACCTAAGTGGAGATGGAATGCTCTGGGTAAGAAAATTCAGCATTTGACGCATTGTTGTGCTAAGTGGCTGAGGTACTGAAAATAGGCAAGAGGTAGATGAAAATTCATATTTACAGTGGGATTCAGGCTCAGCTTTATAAACGATTACTGTAAGTGATATAAATTCTGCCCCATACTTTGGATGTCATCATTTAAAGATCATATTACTTTGGTAACGAACAGAATATAAATCAGTGTGCAAGCTCTCTGCCTGTCTCTGATCAAATACTGATCCTGTCAAAGAAGTCTAGTTTTTAAAACGACACTCATCTGGAATAGTGGTAGTTTCTATCGTAACCACCATTAGTAAGAGAGCTGTCATTTAAACTAGAGATGTAAACAAAAAGAAGAAATGATACAATTTTTTAAAGTTTTGACTTTTTTTATATATGTGCACAAAGTTGTGGCTCATTAAATGTTAGTAATCAACTGTGATTTTATATTTACTAAATGGTGGCAATTGAAGTGTTTCAGTAAAACTTGGAGACTAGTCACCCTGTTATCATTTCTTCACACCTTAGAAAATAAAGCTTTTTTTTTTTTTCTTTTAAGGACTTGGTTTGTTGCTTTGTGACCTCATAGACGTAGCTATATCATTCATTCATTACCAGCTAAGAAGTCTGCATAAGAGAAAGGACACAGTGGGCAGGAAGAGGGCAGAGATTAGTTAGTTACCTTTGCTCTTTGCTGGCTTCTGCCCCAACTAATAACACTGCTTACTCCTCTGTGAGGGCCTCCTAACAGGAAGGGTTCATGTTCCCTGATCTGGAAAGAATGCTTCAAAATAGCAATATCTGTCTGTCAATAGAAAGTGAAATAGGAATCATTGACAGTTTCTGCACTGGAATTGCATCTCAGAAATCAAATATAGCGATCCCATCGGGAGTCTCATGGCTCCATATGTTTTGTTTTAGGAGTCATGGCCAATTCCAGAAACAGCAACTGCATCTATGTCCCTTAAATCCTATCTCTAAGGCTCTGGTAAAATGGTATCCTCTCCCCTCCCAAACTCCTTTCCCCCCTCACCAGCCAAATGTCACATACACCCCCTCCCAAGCATTTATCACGGTTTACTTTGTATCATGTGTGTATATGTTGCATCTACTGAGCCCGACATTAAACTCCTTTCACACAGAAGATGCTCAGGAGATGCTCCTGGATTTAATCAGTGTCCTCCAGGCCGTCTCCTCGAGTCAGTACAGGTACTGTCAGGACAGGCTGATGGACTGCGCCACAGCATGTCTGCTCCAGACTTTCACACCCAGTTCCTTTATGTAGGGATGAAAGAGCTCTAAGTCAGTACTAGCCATTTTGAGTGAATTCTTACATTATGTTTTGTTGATTCTAAAAAAGTATCTATTGGACCCTAGTAGGGTGTTTGGCACTCTACAAACTACTACTACAAAACAGTTCATATTCTCAAAAGAAACACAAACTCGGGGCCTCCCTGGTGGCACAGTAGGTTAAGCAACACACTATGAAGCAAACCGCAGCCACTGAAGCACGAGTTCGATCCCTGCTGCCGGCCAGGGAGGGGACCCACATGGCGCAGCAGACCTCTCCTGCCTCGCCCGCTGCTGCCCTCAGCAGTGTGTTTCAGTCAGTCTGCCTGTTCTGCTCCCCGCTCTGTCTGTGGTGAATCCTCTCACCCCCCGCACCTCTGGCCTGTACCCCAGTGCTTGTATGCATAAATAAATAAATCTTTAAAAAAAAAAAAAAGAAACACAAACTCCCAGCTAAATAGATGCAATGTGAAAAAATGGCAAAATCGTAGTTCACAGAAAATACTATGAGTGTGTGAGAAGGGAGTAGCTAATTCTGCCTCATGGGTAGTTTGGGTCAGTGTTTCTCAAACCAGGATCAAGGTGTTACAAGATGAGCATTAGGGGTCAGGTAGCTGAGTTTTAAGCACCTGCTTGATTGTATCAGCATCCAGTGGGGATATCTGAATGAGATAACTTGGTGTCCTTCCCTTTCCTCTCGTAAATTTAAGCACTTTTGTGCCATTCTAGCCCCTCAAAGAGCTGTGAGTAGCTGCTTCTAAAAAACAAACTGGGACCTCCCTGGTGGTGCAGTGGGTTAAGCAACACACTATGAAGCAAACCGCAACCACTGCATCACGAGTTCGATTCCTGCTGCTGGCCAGGGAGGGGACCCACATGGCGCAGCAGACCTGTCCTGCCTCACTCGCTGCTCCCCTTAGCAGTGTGTTTCAGTCAGTCTGCCTGTTCTGCTCCCTGCACTGTCTCTGGTGAATCCTCTCACCTCCCGTGACTCTGGCCTGTACCCCAGTGCTTGTATGCATAAATAAATAAATCTTTAAAAAAATAAATAAAAAACAAACTGGTATTTTTTTAACTGATTTTCAAGTGGTAAAGATCTGAGATCAGTTCGATTAGAATAAGAGTTCTAAATGCAACCATAGGCTGTGCAAGACAAAATTCTGGTTATGAATAAAACTTCATCTTAAATCATGAGAATAAAACTGCTCACTATCTTAATATTTCTATATTGAATCATTCAACAAATATTTATCAAGTGCCTGGTGTGGAGCAGCTTCTGTTTTAGTTCAGGTACTGTCCCTAGCTCCCATCAGCTTCTTCTGCAAAATTTTACCAGCAACAGGATGCAGAAATCATGAAGCAATCTGCTTTTGTAGTGTTATTTACCAAGCTTCCAAAGAATAGTAGTTGAATGGCACAGTCGTGCAGAGAAGTGAGATGACTCTCTGGTTGATGGGGTGGAGAAACCCACTTGGGAGGGGCTGGACCCAGACCCCTTCCCACATCTTCTGAATCAATAAAGCCCTGCCTCGTGTCTTCTTTACTTTCACTGTAGCACGCTAGGCATTTTGAGATGCAGAAGGACACACAAAAATAGTAATTCCTGTTCTCTAAGAGAAAAACTAATTCCAAGTCTTTTCATTTCTAGTATGAGTAAGAAAATTTATACATGAGAAGAAAAAACATACACTATACAAAAAATGAAGAATGATGTAAAAAAAATACATAAAACAATTTTAAAAAAGAAAATCTAAAGTACCAAAGTGATAAGTATGAAATCAAAGAATAAACTTTTGTAATACAGCCTGCTTAAGTGAATTTTTCTCCTGTCCTTTTTCCTAATGAAAGTTTACCAATTGCATTTCTTCATATTGAAGTTGTTTTTAAGTTATGTTATAATCAACAGTAAGTAACTTAGTAGTATAGATTAGGACTAGTGAACTGTTAGTTACTCAAAAAGAACTTATTGAGTGCCTACTATGTGCCAGGTCCTAGGATTACAGAGTCAGTTCTAGGCATCAGGATGGGCTCCAGTTGACTAAATAATTATAGAATAATATCTAGTAATCATGCAAAATAAATAGCAGTGAGAAATAGTACATAGTCACCTCCTTCAGAAGGAAGGAGTTGGGAAGGCTTTGCAAAAGAAATGATGTGAGCTGGGTTGTAAGGTGAAAAGGCGAGTTAAAAACCTCCATGTCACACTGATAGGGATTTATTAGTACTGTCTGAGTTTCTGTCATGGTAGGTAGAGCCTAAGCTGAGAGGCACGTTTTAGACCTTCTGGCCCAGGATCCCAGTCAGGAAGTCCAGACAAGGAAGCAGGCTAGTAGTACATTGGTTATCCAGTAGTACTCTGAAACAAAGATTCACATTTTTTTCTCCTAAAATTAGGGTTAAGGGGTGAATTTAAAGAGCCTGGGACACCTGCTCCTTATTTTTACTTATTTTATGTACTAGTCTACACAGGTCTTCATTGAAGAAAACTATATAGCTGAAAACTGCTGGCATAGTAAGAGCAAGGGATATGGGTGGGGTAACCCATATTAGGTAAATTAATGCAATTGTTTAAAGTGGGCTCTGTGAACTGTAGTGCACTGAACACATTAAACTTGTTTTTAAGTCATTTTTATTATGATCTCTGTGTCCAAGTCCTCTCTTTAAAAAAAAAAAAAGAAGAAGAAGAAATTAGCCAAAGCCTCAAGTCCCCTGTAACTCTAGAATTACGGTTTTGTGATTATCCAGCTTTCTCTTGAATGAATGCTTTTTCAGTGTACTTCTTTCCCTTTTTTTTTTTCCAGGACTTAATATTGGAGTTAGAACATCTCATTTTATGAATTATAACTAGTAATTGGTTTACAAATTGCAAATACTGGCACACAAAGCTGCGATGTATTGTTTGCAGGATATGGACATTTTAGTTGCTTGTGATGTTTTTTGTTGCACATATGCCCAAAGTCAAATGCTTCAAATCTTGCTTTTAATAAAATATTTATGTTCTTTTGGTAGCCAGAAGTGCAACTTGCTGAAGGCTTTGATGTGTTTATGCCTAAATCTCAGCTGGACTCTATATTGTCAAACTACACTCGCTCAGGAAGCCTTCTGTTTAGAAAACTGGTGTGTGCATTTTTTGATGACAAGACTTTGGCAAACTCCTTACCCAATGGGAAGAGGAAAAGAGGACTCAATGACAACCGGAAAGGCCTAGACCAGAATATTGTGGGTGCAATAAAAGGTTGGTCTGCATCGTTTCCTTCTATAGGTTCTTTGTGAGCTTTGCCTTCATGCGTAAAGATGCACCTGAAATTGTAGAAAACTCACTAGAGGCTAATTTAATTTGCCATTGGCAGGTTACCTACCACATGGCTTTTGGTTGTGAGCTCTGTAATTCAGCGCTCCAAATATTGCTGGAATTTGGTATGTAAAGGTGATGTTTAATTTGTTAAATTAATTATTTAAGAGCCAGTTTGATCTGCTGCAGAACCAAACTACTTTTCTTAATTGACTTTTAAAATGAAGGTATTTTTTCCTCTCAGTAATTTCTAAGAACTTTACAAAATATGATTTGAACTTAAATTTTTAGTTGTAAAGAAGAATAAAGCTATAATGCATTTAAAAAAAAATAAAGTGAAGCAGTTCTCCAAAGTTCAAAAGTTGCTTTACCAGGTTGTTACTTCTAAAAACATTTTAAATGTAAGTGAACCACTGTGTAACCCCACTCATTCCTGGCCTGATCTGCTCTCTCTGGTCTTGTGACCTGGAGTCACAAAGAAGACCTTGACTTGTCTCCTTCTTAATGCCCATGAACATGTGTCTGACCTCAACTGTCTTCCAGTAACCATGAAGGTGCACATGGCAGGTACACATCTAGACCTATTTCTGAATCTTGCAGTGACCTTATTCAATATTCCAGTAAGTGTAATTTTAGATAATAGAACTATTTAAATGTTACTTTCATAAAAAATGTAAAGGAGTTCTCAAATATCAACGCAACAATCATGTAAATGAAATTTTGAATCAGTCCCTAGTTAACAGTAGGATCTCTGCTAGGGATGTTCTACACAGCTTCTGTTTCCATATTGTTTGGTTTATGGACTGGGATTAGACACAGGGCCTTTCTCCCTACTCTTGCTCCCCATTAGTCTGTAAAATGAATAAGTAGATTTAGTAGTACTTAAAGGACACTAGGGAACCCACAATTAACTTTACAAAATAATACCAATTTTAAATCGAATTAGCAAATACCAGACACTCTTCGCCCATGGCCAGAAGGACATAAGCCTTCATTAACAGAAAATTCCTCATTCTCCAGCAGAATTTCTTCATTGAAGTGACAGTGAGTTATATTAAGTAAGAAAAGTTACAGCGATATCACAGTCTGTGCCATTTCTGAAAAGAATGATTCAGCCTGAAATGACACTAAAAACAAGATTACAGAATTTGAAAAATTACACTGATGTAGCTAGGACTTGCTGAAATCAAGAAGGGTCCCTATTCAGAGACCGTATGGCCAGGGTGTTCTGCAACACGAAGGTCATGGCCAGTGATGCTTTTCATGCTGAAGCTGTTAAACACAAGGGAATGTAGCCAGAAACTGCTTTCATTTTTTTTTTTTTCAGGGCAGTATATTAACACTATGAAAGCATTTGGAAATTAAGGAATGGTAAAAAAACATACTCCGGTTTAATGACAGAGGAGCTACCACAATAGTGTAATGAAACGTATCATTACAAGCAGACTGATAGGGGTTTATGCCACCACTTTCAATCTAGACTGCAGATCAAACAAAAGTTTGAAAAGTATATTCCGAGCAGAAGTGCTTTACTTTTCTTGATGGTCTTACTCTATAGCTAGAAATAAAAATGGCAGAGACTTCTGCTCCTAACACATAATAAAACACATTATTCAGATCAAAGAACTTAATCTATGCCCTTCATTTATTGTTGGATGAAATCTATTATTGAAATTCCTCTAGAATAACAAAATAACTTCAAAAAACACAGAAATTCTCCTCTAAACTACCAACAACCTAAATTTAAAAAGATTATATATTCCTTTGTTTCTTTGCAATGTTTATTCAGAGACATATTTTGATTTTGATTTTTTTCCTGATTAAATTAATAATCCATAAAAAAACTATAGAAACCTAAAAGACTCCATAATCCACTTTTCTGAGGTTAATGTGTACATTCCTATATCTTTATTCAAAGTGTATATATATACATACACACACACACTTTATACATATACATATATATGGCATCAGGTTGTCTTTCTTATAAGAACATTTATTCATACTAGTCAGCCAACATTTTTATCTGATTTATTCTGATAATTTCCTATAAGCATCTTTAGGACAAGTTGTCTTAAATATTTTTTATTACCTATTATATTTTACTGAGCTTTACACAGAGTGAAGTTTTCATAAATAGGTATTGAGTGAATGAATAGACATGTTTTATTTTCCATCTTGACTTTGACCTTAATTTATTGTCATGATGAGTCTAGTACTAAACATCCATCTTCATGTCTTCCTACAACTAATATGAGGTGACTGACATAAAAATGTTGCAAATTTCTACCAGTTAATAAAATGCCAGTGAAAGCAAAAGAGTGGAAACCAAAATTGAATATAAATTTCAGTACAACTCTCTTAAATTCCTTGGTATTTTTCTCTTCATATACTATATATACTTTCACTACTTAAAAGTTTATTGACCTACAGAGGACAATATAAAGTGATTTTTGGAAGTCTATTAATTGAAGGTCTTATAGAATACCCATTTTTTCTTGATATCGGTTGATATTAAATCTTTTGAATCTGAGTAATCTGAAAAGTGACAAAATGGTTTCTTTTTACATCATAGTACTACTGCTATCTACTACATACTTGGAGAATTTTTGCAAATATTAAATCTTCAGTCTTAGTCATTTATAAAATAGTACGTCAATACTGCATAACTTAAAAAGTCAATACGTGTGTAAAGATTGGTTGGTTTTATAAAATCTTAGAAGTAAAAATAACAGTGGGGTTGAAGTTTGTTTCAAACAAAGTAATTAGGCTGTTTAGGACAATAAGGGGAAAAATGATGATGAAAATCTGTAAAACGCTTACAAATAGGAACAAATAGGAACTGAAAAGGAAAATGGTAAGATTACCAACAAAGCTCTTTATAGTGATAGTGTTCCCCATGACAACTATCTTAAAAGTATAATAAAAACCTCTTTGTAAAGGTCCTGTTTTTCACATATTATCATGTGTTTGATAGTAACAGTGGTAATTCACTTAAAAATTCATCAGTACCGAAGGTCTTAATGGTATAGACTCTTCGATTAGAATACCTGAGCACTTTGAGTTTGACTCTGGAAAGAAGTCAACTTAAGATCTTATTACCTAGAGTCTTAGGTTTTAGTGCTAAGGATAGTTTAATATCTTGGACATGATTCGAAAAAGATTTTATAGCTAGAACACAGAGTAGAGGTCACTTCCCAGTTATGCTCTCTTAACTTCATTCTGTACCTACTGAAGCCATCTGATTCTTGATACCAGTAAAGTATGAAATTTGACTTAGTGAGAGTTAGCTAAAGACTAATGTAATCATCAGATCTCTGAATGCACTTCAGAGTATCTAACTGCAGTAAGGGAACTATTAGAACCTGAGTCATAATCTTTAATTCATCTTCATACTGTCAGTTGAGAATGTTTCATTACAATCGAACTCTAGTAGATTATTAAACCTTCTTCTGAACACACTAAAATATAACCAGCATTCAAAGAAAACCATGTGTGCTCGTCAAGTACAGGAGCTAGTCTTAGTTCACTCCATGCAGAGCATGCATGCAACACAAACTGCGGCTCACCCTGGAGAAGTCAGCTCTGATGGGTGGCCAGTTTAGCCAGCAGGGGCCAGAACATCCCTGGGGGACACTCATTGGTTGATGGCACTCCAGAAAACTGTGCTGCTTACAGAAGACTGGAACATCTCACTATATCTGACATCACCTATTCATAGGCTCTGCTGAAATGACCACCAAACCTTTCATTTTATCCCAGCAGCTCTACCCTTGTAAGGTCTATTTCTATTTTTTCTGTATATCACCATTCATTTCCTTGGAATTTAATCAAGAAAAGTGAATGGCTGTTTTATATTTGATCTCACATAGAGTTAGTACAGTTAGGTAGAATTTACACCTGATTTATTCTTTATTTCTGAATAATAAATTCTGTTTGCTCTCAGAACTTCTGTGTCAATACCCCCACAGTGTTGATTTTATTTCCATTTGTAATTGAGGAAACTGATGCTATAGGAAATTAAAGAAACTCATTTAACTTATAAGAAATAGCTAATAAGTAGTAGAGCCAGAATTTAACCCTAGGCCTCTCAAACTCTGAAGTCATCATGTAGCATACTTAATTCCTTCTATGAGAGGTGTTTGAAAAGGGGGTGGGGGGAATATCCAAGTTTAAGTTTCCATCTCAAACTTTAGTGTTTTAGATTCTTTCTAAAGTCCAGCAGGAAGATGGACATACTAATTAATTAATATGATCAGTCAGTGTTAGGCACTCAAATCACATAGGGGGTGAATTTTTCTTATACTAGCTTTCAGAGTAGGTCTTCTCTGAAGACAATGAACATCAGTCCCATCATAGGGGGAGGAAAACAGAAGTTTTACCCCTTCCCGAGGGATAAAGACACTTTTGAGATTTTCAGATTCATAGAACCACAGAGAAAGAGCTTGGTAGTTGCAGTGCATGTAGTTTTTCAAAGTTATAAACTCTTCTTGAAATGTTTAATCCAATTGATAAATACTTTAATTTATTTCATTATTCTTTATGAAGAATTCTTTTGCAACATGAATAGTCATTTGTTAACATATCTGGTCATACTTTTATATTTCATATTAGGTTAAAATCGGATATAACTGCTTATTGCAGCAGGAAAATAATATATTGGGGGGGGGGTGCCACCTAACTTTTTGTTACTGGTTTCTCATAAGCTCAGTAAAAGGAATTTCATCTGCCTCAGAGTTATAGGTTCATCTCTTTGCAACATAATCACATCAGATACATACCTTGTCCCTCAGCTATGTTTGTAACTATTACCTAGTTATTGGAGGTCTGGTGCAGGCAGGTTTGCTGAATATTGACCCTTCTCTGTGTATGGACATATACATTCAGCCTTTCCCTATGGTTCTCCTATTTCATTTTGTATCAGAACAACCTGAAGTACTGGTTCAAAATTCAGGTTTCCATGTTCGAATCTAGAGGTTGATTTCAGTTGGTGTGGGGTGTTCCCAGAAATCTGACTTTGGAACAAACACCCATGAACATGGTTTTCAGATCACCCTCAGAGAGATAATGCCATCTTCGCACCTAAAATGTCAGTCCTTATCAGCAGCATAAGACAGCCCTCCTCTGAGATTTCATCTCCTTCTATTCTTTAAAGAGCACCCCATTTTAGAAAGACTGTTCAACTTCTGTCCTGGAATAAACGAGAAGATTGCACGTGTCAACAACTCTCATCCTTTCAACCTCTGGGCCTCAAAATGACTTTTTTGTTGTTTTACCCAAAGGACCTGGTTTCAGACATGCCTACAGTGCCTCACCAGCACTTGACTGTAATTGCTTGGTTTACAAGGTGGAAGAAAGAAACCTCACACTTCGCCTCACCCTAACATATGGACACTAAACAAACGCTGTGCAGATTTATGTATTGCCTAATCATTACAGTCCTGAAGAAAATGTAGTCTCTGTTCTTGGCAAGCTTTTGGCCAGTCTCCTTGATTGCTAATTTTGAAGCATTTGTTCAGCCAACTTCTTCGTCAAGCAGTATGATACTGAAGATACAGTTTTTACTGCTTTTTCATTCCTGGATAAGTCATGATAACACCAAAATGTTTGCAGTGTTTTCACTGACCTCACAAACTTAGAGACTGACCACAGGAATGAAAATTTAACAGCAGTGTTTATTACCTACCCACTGTGAGCCAGGAACTGGTGACATCGAGATGAGTAAGGCATGGCCCCTGATCTTCAGGAATGTGCAACCCAGTGGAGCTACAGACACAAACAATGAGCCATAGTACAGAACCATATTCCAAGATAGAATAAAATAAATGTCAACTGCCCATTACTGAATGGGAGAGAAAGCACAGAGGATGTAAATCTCTGTAAGAGAAGACCTCACGAACATGTGACATCTGAGTCAAACCTTGAAAGATAAAAAGTGTATCGAATGCAAAGAGAATAGAAAAGGTTAACTGCAGAATAAGCTCAATGAAGCTTCGATAAAACATTGTGTGAAAGCCTTTTGCCTCCAGAACAGACTGAAACCTACTCTGTTTGGTGGGCCCTGAGTCCTCACCAACCTGTTTACCTCACAGTGTTTAACTTCATGAATATAAACACCAATGATATGGACTCAGATGTAGTTCAAATGTGTCTCTGGTTACAACCAGAGCTATGCTCCTTAAAGTTGCTTCTTAAAGCTCCCAGGCCCCATCCCACACCTAATGATCAGATTTCTTGGGTTGGAGTATTGGGGGGCCATCACCCAAGTTTTTGTTATTAGTTGCTCATACGCTAGTAAAGGAAATCTCATCTTCCTTAGACTAACAGATTCATCAGTTTGCTGCATCAAGGAGCAAACAGAAATGTGGAGAACTCTGTTAAGAGAAACGTGGCTTTTCCTGGTCTTCAGCCTATCGCGTAGCGGACAGGAACCATTTGTGTATTAACTCTCAAGGGTTAAAGTTTAACTCCCAGTTACAGAACTTTTACTCAACCTGTGTTTTAACACTTTTGTTAGGGTTGATAAAAACAGCCTTCTGTCAAAAAAAGATTTCTGCAGCACAAACCAGGCCTCAACACCGTGTCTGTTCACTGCACTATGCTCTGGGCACCTTCCTCTTGTTGACAGTGTCAGTTTGTGTATTTATTATGACAGTTTTCTGGCAGATTCAAGTAAAATGTACTGAGGAAGAGGTGCAACAGCACTATATTGGTTAGCCATGTCTGAAAATAGGAAACTGTTTTCTTCATCACCCACCTTTTTCTTTAAACACTGAATTGTCTGATCTGAGATGCTCACCAACATCTTAAGGTGATCCCTAATGTATAAAGTAGGAAATCTATCCTAATTTCGTTTCCCTTGTAAGGAAGCAGAATTGTAAAGTAGGTCCAGAATTAGTCAAATCAGGTCCTTCATAGCTCTTCTCCTGAAACTCTAATTGGTGCTAGTAATCTGGCAAATGTTTCCAGTTCCATTCCATGAATAGTTACTGTCTACTCATACAAAGTAAGCATCAAAAATTTGAGACTGGGGGATTAATACTTCCTGTATTTCTCCCCTAAAGATGCATGTGCAAGTAATCATGGAATAGCTGTAATCACCATAGCACTATGGACTGATGGTAAGCCCACAAAAAACTAAGATTATATGTCAGCTTCCACTAAGAAAATCTCTTTAAAATCCATAGGCCTTCATTTACAGTTGAACTAAAAGCTGTCCTTGATTTTGGTTACATTATGACATCTTTTTGTAGGAAAAGTATCACTGCCTTTCTCCCATTAAATGTACCCCTAGAAGTGAGGGGTGCTGGCTCTTGAAATTAGGCCTTCCTGCTAACTGCTCCCTACAGTTAAGTCTTCTCTTACATTGACTGTTTTCCAGTTCTTTCTTGCAGCCAACCCTTGCTTGGATTTTGATATGTTTCCATGGTCAGTTCTTAGTTCTCAGAATCTCAGCATTCTCTTATCAACTCTGTCCCTTTGATCACAGAGTAAATCCAACATTGACTATTTTAAATATATTTCTCCTCAGGTCACTTCATCATCACATGTACCATCTTGAATCAACAGCCAGGTACAATGAAGTGGGAGTAAATCGAAATGTGAACAGAAGCCAGGACCAAATGAGATAGTTGGCAGCAGTGCCTGTGACATGCAGGACATTCCAACTTAATTGGAGGACTTAGGATCCTGTCCTGGTTTCTTTTTAAATGAAAGTTGGGTGTGGTCCTTGTGATCCACGCAGATCACCTAAAAGGTGGTGTGCGGCTCTAGCACCATCAACCCATTGCAGCTACACTATTTTTCACAGAGGCATCAACATTCTCCCACCTTTCTAAGTAGGAAAAGTTAATGTTACCTTCAGTGCCTTATTTTTAAACCTTTGCCTCGAATACCACTCAATTCCCCAGCCTTCTCCCCTCTCTTGTCCTTCAACTTCTCTGCCACCATCCTGGCCATGTTTTGTCTCCTTGAACTTATATTCTCCTTCCCCCTCCTTTTCCCCTTCCAGTTCACACTTTACATTAACAGCTGAGTAACACTTATAAAACAAAACAAAATCTCATGACGTTTTCCTTCTTAGCTCCCACAACTTGATGTCTCGCTCCTTGTGGCTATGTCTTCAGTGCTCTCACCTGGAGAACCAGCCCAGCACTGACACTGTTCAAGAGTACCAGTCTCCTTCTAGACTTTAAGTTACACGATATTCCCTAGACTCCTCTCTCTCTTTCTGTCTCTCTGTCTGTCTACCCCCCTCCCCTGTAGATAAATCTAACATTCTTTATTCTTTATGGCCTAGTCTCATCATCTCCACCAAGATGGTACCCAAGCATACACTGATTTCCCCTGTCTCTGATTTTCTGTCCCACATACTACCTTTATAGTGCTTAGCAATAACTCTGACCTTTTGCTTTGTTACTCAGGGTTTATATGGAGGATGATTATATCAATCATTGCCTAAACCAGGTGAAATGTGGGTGAAAATGATGCTGTTAATAACTTCATCGGGAAAGGAAGCGTTTTGAACTGTCCTGGGCCAATCAGGATGTTGGTTATCCTACTTATGTTGGGTGTCTCATCTCCCCAGCAGGACTGTTGCTCTGCAGGGATGAGATCATGATTTGTATTTGCTTTGCACATCCCCTGACATGTAAAACAGTGTCAATCACATAATTGATAATCAATAAATAGGAGAAGGAAAGAGGGATGGAGGAATCAAGGCAGTCAGTTTTCTTCAAAAAACAAGGTAGTTTCTCAAAAATCAAAGCATAACTCCACTGCTTGGGATGTATACAGGGCATGAATAACAGCATAACCTCACAACTTCTCCATGACAAGTTGGAAAAGGGCACCTGACACCTAAGAAGGAAAAATAAGTTTGAGGATGAGAAGAAACAACTGCAACAGATGGATCAAATAGTACACAAAAATCAAGGACAGTGACAGTCAAAAGCATCATAGTGATTCCAAATACAAAACCAAATCTGTATTTGTTGGGGTCTTAAAATAATATTAAGTGTCAGAGCAATCTCCATAATATGCAATATGGAAAGTGTAGTCTGTCACCCTGTGAGTCATGCCAGAGAGGGATCATGTCCTTCAAAAGGTAAAGTATTACAATTTTTTGTGGGATTTGATTTAAATAAATCCAGTGATGGAATCCAAAGGCGAGTTAAATGTGCCATTTCCTGTTTTCACAATTTCAAGACTTCTTGATACATCACTATCTACCCATATGTGTGTTTGGTTTTTGGGGGGTTTGTTTGTTTGTTTTTAGAATGCATCTTTATTGCTCCTTGGTCCCTTAAAAAGAGCATCAAAGTTTAAGAACTTTTTTTATCAGCCTCAAAATGTAAACCCAAAATTTTCCTAGAGCCAACTGATCTCAGTTAGAAGGGAATTGTCACCATTAAAAAGGAACAGAAAGTAAAATCCTGCCGTGAGGCATCAGCCCTGTTCTAGTGCCCAACTTCTGATGTCCACTGCACAGCAGCGTGGGTCAGTACAGGCAAGGAGGGGTGTGCCCTGCTCTGGTGCCCTGACCCTCACAGGCCACCCTCCCATCACCACACTGCCTGCCTGGCTCCTCACACCTGTTCTTCTAGCCTTGGCTGCTCTGAGTGGAGGTGGCTGTGAGAGACAGGACTTCCCCTGAGCTTCCTGGATGAGTCCTAGCTTATTCTGGGACTGTGTGAGTCCTTCCCCAACTCCCTGGCTGGGAGTGAACTCAGTGCCTCATGAAGGACCTGGAAAGTTCATATGCCGAGAAGCTCTAGCTTTAAAAACTGAGAAAATTCAGTTCTTTCTCCTGGTTTCATTAACGTAGAGAACAGATAAGGATGGAAGCTTCTGTGACATGGTGCTGGGGCAAAGGCAGGGAGCGTCAGCGCCATGTGGTCTTACGCTCCTTACCTACCTGTTTGAGCTAAAGATTCTCAATCTTTTAAATTTTGATCTGCTTGAGCCTCAAAACTAAATGAGTGATAATACTATCTCCAGCATACCTTCCAAGTAGCATTTCTATAAGTCAATGGACTCGTGATTTTGAATTATTTATCTTTGCCAAAAAAAAAAAAGGATAAAATAGTAAATAAATACCCCATTACATCAAAGCTTGTTGTTCTTAGTTTTCAGCAGATATCATTTGTTTGCAGTACACCTAGCATGTTAAACATAGATGTGTTTTGCACAGGCCAGCCATTGTTAATTGTGTTTCCCAGTAGTTGTTTTATAAATGAGCTCTGCTGTGAGCTTTCTTAAATTGAGTAAATTAAAAGTAACTTATTTGAGAAATCTCTAAAAGCACTTTCTTTTAGACTGAGGCACCATTGTAAGAAGGCTGAAAAAAGGAAGATAAGAGGTGTTAACTCTTTTCCTCTACCCTACTCTGTCCTCAAATCTTTGAGAATCTCTGTGATTAAACAAGACTGTTCAAACCTCAAAGTCCTACTCATTAGGCGATGATGAAAAAAGTATTGTGAAATGTAGGTTTATCCTTTCCAACTCAAGATCTTAAAACATTATCTTCTCTGGATGAAAAAGTACAGCTTGGCAAATTGTTAAAGTCTTTTCCCATTCAGAAATTATACAGTTCAGTAATTTTAGTTCAACTTTGCAGAAGTAAACTATAAAATTAAGTAAATATGGCTAGGAATCAATTTTAGTTAATTCTATGGGTTTATGATCTTAGGCCCCTTTCATTACATCAATTGAAAATTGCAACCCCACACAAGGATCAGCTCTGTGGGTGCAATGATAGGTCAAGAGAACTATTTGCATTGTTCTGTTTCCTGGATTTTATTTTTAAATCAAAAACTTCCTTTTTAGGTACATTAGTCGATGAACTGTGCTAAATCTTATAGTTAAATCAAATCTGAAGTGAACCTCAGGGCTCAGGATATTTCAAGACCTATGGCTACTTACTGCAGAAATTCCTCCTTCAGTTCTTCAAAGTCACAGAGCAAAGAAGTTTCTCAGATCTATTCTTTCACAGACCAAGACATTTAGGCTGCCTGTTATGTCCCAGCAGTGTGCAAGAGCCGCAATCTCTGCCCTTGCTGAGTTTATAGCCTAGATGCTATTATTTATAGATGTTTACTATTTGGGATCTAGATACTGTTACTTTTGAAACTCCTTGTTAACAAACTGGGGAAGGCCTTACCGCGAAAGTCCTATCTGCTAGAACCCGAAGAAGGGTGGGCTGTCTTCATTCTCTTCCAGCATACGAGCGCTAAGTCCTCAGTCAGCGAGGGCTCTTAGTGCTTGTCCCAGCATAGGGTGTGTGCACTTGAGACGTGGTCAGGTTTGACGTTTCCACAGCACACCTGGGATTAACTCGGATTTGTTCACTGACTGAGTGGGCTGCATAGGAGTAGTCTTTCATTCAGAAGTGAAAATGCCAGTGTTACTCTTCATCTCCAAAGCGTTGACATTTTCCGAGATCCATGGTCTCTCCGCCTTACCACTAAGATTTAAAACAAGTTAGGTTTACTTCATACCCACCCCCCTTTACTATTTTTTTAAAATCAAAACGTCCCTGTACCTTCCATTCCCTTTTCTTCCTCCTCCTGCTCCAGAAGAGAACTCACCAGGAGTTGGTGTGAGTCTCTGCCATTCAAGATACTGCTCACACAGTTATCTGGAAACCACATTGACTGTTCTTTTATGAATTTACACGTCTATGTATGTGGCCTTGTATTGTACTTCTGCCACTTTGTGTCCTCTTTCTGAGTCCAGATTTATCCACATCAATACTTACAAATACAGTTTATTCATTTTAAGTGTATATGTAAATTTAATTCTCCAGTTTCCTGTTAAGAGGTTGGCTGTCAGGTTGGTTCTGTGTCTATGGCAGCAGTCACTGTCAGCTGGTATTTCTCAGGGTTCGCAAGTGAGTTTCTCTTGGGGACCCACCAGGGAGTAGAACTGAGTCACAGGGTCTAAGCATCTTCAGTTTCATTAAGCATTGCCAAGTGACTCTCAAAAGGGACTGACTTCATTTGTGCATTCGCCAGCCGTGTGTAAGAAATCCTACTTTTCTTCATCCTTCCCAACATCTGGTACTAGCAAAGTTTAATTTTTTCCAGTCTGATGGGTCTCAAATGACACCTCAGTGCTGGGTTCCCTAATTATTAGTGATTGAGCATCACTTCATATTTATTCTTATTTGGTTATTTTCTTCTGTGAATTTCCACTGTTTTCCTATTTTTTCCATTAGGTGCTTGTTTCTCATTGACACATGTGAATTCTTTTATCAGTTATATGTCACAGATATTTTCTCTTATTTTTGAACTTGTAAAAACTTTGCCTATGATGCCTTTTATTATACAAAGTTTAAATGTAACAGTCAGGTAGACTTCTTTATACTTTTTGCCCTTTTGGTGCCCATTTTAAGAAATCCTCCCTATCCTGATGATATAGTAGTATTATTTTCAACACAATTTTAAAATTTCATCTTTTATATTCACTCCTTTCATCCACCTGGAATTTGATTTTGCCTTCAGTGAGAGGGAGGGATTGAATTTTTTCCTGTCAGGGTATGCATTTTAACACCATTCTTTTTCTTTTTTTTCCTCATGAGTTATAATTCCACCTCTGTCATATCCTGACTCCCACTTTACATACATTTACACTTGGCCTTTTCTCCGCTTCTGAGAAGTTCTACAGCTTTCTTTAATTTTGCTTTGTAATACTTCTTATTTCTTACAAGTGGTGTCATCTCTTCTCTTTCCTCATCCTCACCTTCTGCATTCAGTTTCTTCTTCCTCAGGTTCCACTGTTAGTAATTCTTTGGCTGAGGGTCTGTGTGGTATATTTTTTTTTTAAAGATTTATTTATTTATACATACAAGAGCTGGGGTAAAGGCCAGAGTCCAGGGCGGTGAGAGGATTCACCAGAGGCAGAGTGGGGAGCAGAACAGGCAGAGAGACTGAAACACACTGCTGAGGGGAGCAGCGGGAACAGCAGGAGAGGTCTGCCAAGCCATGTGGGCCCCTCCCTGGCCAGCGGCAGGGATCGAACTCGTGCTGCAGTGGCTGCTGTTTGCTTCATAGTGCGTTGCTTAACCCACTGCGCCACCAGGGAGGCCCATGTGGTATATTTTTTTATCTTTGTTCTGAAAGTGCCTTTTTTTTTTAACCCTCACCATTACATGATGTATAGTTTTTTAGTTGGGTAATTCTAAACTGAGGATTTTTTTTTCTTTCAGAGCACTCTGAAAATATCCCATTGACTTCTAGAGTTCACTTCTGTTGTGGGTCAGCTATCACTCATTATGTTGTCTTTTGACAGATATTTATCTCTTCTCTTTAGTTGTCTTTTCAATGTATTTGCTTTTGGCATTCTCCAGATCTATTTTTAATAGCTTTTGAGCAACCTCTGTACTGCTTTCCATAAGAGCTAGACCAGTCAACATTCCCACCATCAGTGTACAAAAGTTTCTCTTTCTCCACACTCTCACCAGCCCCTTGTTTCTGCTCCACTCCTTGTTTCTCCTCTTTGTGATGTGGGCTATTCTCATGGGTATGATATGGTATCTCATTGTGGTTATGATTTGCATTTCTCTGATTATATTGATGAGCTTTTTTTCATGTGCCTGTTGACCATCTGTATGTCTTCTTTAAAGAAGCGTCTATTTAGTTCTGCCTATTTATTGATTGGATCATTTTCTTGTTGAGTTGAGTCCTTTGTTGAGTTCTTTGTAGATCTTAGATATTAGTCCCTTGCAGATATGTGCAAATATTTTCTCCCTTTTACTATGCGTCTCTTCATTTCAATGATAATTTATTTTGCTGTGCAAAAGCTTCCTAGTTAGACGTGGTTCCATTTATTTTTGCTTTTGTTCCCTTACTATTGTAGTAGTCCCCAAAGATAATGTGAAACTAAATGTCATGGAGTCCTTCACCTACATTTTCTTCCATGAATTTTTATTATTTGAATTATGGTTAAATCCAAGTTTATAACCCATTTTGAGCTAATTTTTGTGTATGATGTAATAATAGTGTTCTATCTAGTTTTACCTTTTTGCACATGGCTGTCCAGGTTTCCCAAGATCCTTTGTTGAAGACTTTCCTTCTCTGTTGTGTACTCTTTGTTCTTTTGTCATAGATTAACTGTTAATATAAGTGTGGGTTTATTTCTGGGCTCTCAGTTCTATTCCATTGGTCTATGTGCCTGTTTTTCTTCCAGTACCAATACTGTTATTACTGTAGTTGTATAGGCTACTTAACTTCTGCCACTCACAATTCTAGTTTGTATATCATACATTAGGGTTATTTTGCCTGCTGCTGCTAAAACCCTAAACCAGCCTTATTTAGCTCTTTCCCTCTTTCTTATAATACTGCCTTAACTACCACCTTTATTATTTTGATTAATTATTAGACTAGATATCAAGCCAACAATTTATAGGTTTTGCTCTCTCCATGATATTGGAGAATAGTATCATGAAAGAAAATGCTATATTAAACCATACAAAATTTGAGTCAAAGCCTTCAGCCCCAGAGTTGACAATATCTACATTCTGCCCTATCCAGATCCTCCCTTCCTTGCCACAGGGTAAATGGCTTCCTTGACCTGGGTGATCTCAGACCCCACCAGTTCTCTCTCCCCTAGGATCATCATGCTTCTGTTTTGTCATTGAAACAACACCAATATTCACAATTCTCACACAGAACTATTAACTTAGGCATTGATTTGCTTATATTTAGAATGCAATCATTTTTCTTTTACAAAATCCATGTGCTTATCTCCAACTTTACTTTGAAAATTAAATAATTTGTGTGGAAAATAGTCCCAGTCAGCTGTGCAATCTAGAGCTGGCTACTTAACCTGCCCATATTTTTATTCTGTCCTCTCTAATGTAGGATCTCAATACCTGCCCCGTTGAGTTTACTACAAAGATTAAAGGAGAGATATATAAAGTACTTAGCATACGGGACATATCAAATAACAACTTTTAAAAAGCAAGAGGAAAATGTGGAAAGGGTGCTGCATGTTTATATGCACTCAGAGGTGAGGAAGTTGAACGTGAATAACCTGCAGGAAATGTTGTCTTCTGCACTTGCAGTGGTCCCAAGTCTCCTCTCCCTTGCACACCCCAGGACCCTGCTACAGAGAGTTCTCCTCATCTTTGTTCCCTGCCTCTCACAAGCCCAAGCTTGGCAGGTCTCCTGAACACCCAGTTTTCAAGTCTGCTTGATAAAAGCCTTGATTTCTATTTGTCTGTTTGGCCACAAGTTAAAATTTAGTCATCAGATCAGAAGTTGGGCTGGCACTGCTGGCCAGAGTCTTATCTGAGATAGAGAATTCGCAGTGAAAGTAGAGTTCTGCAAGTCTCCTTAAAATGTCTGTGATGCAAGGGCTTCCTGTAAATAGCCATACCATGTTCTGCTCTTCCCAGCACAGAGAGCAGAACAATCCAAATTAACAGTTTTCTAGAAAATATTGTGTGAGCAGTAGCTGTTTGCGGAGCCCAGCCAACCCGCTCTGTTCTCAGCATGTCACATTCAGACATACCGCACACCGCCATGTTCACTGATGATCATATCAAATGCCACCTTGCTCGGGAGGGCTCTGCCCACCACTAGCTTATTCATTATTTATATACAATTAAAGGAATGGCTCAAATGAATGCAAGCATCCGAGAAAAGTCATTATTCATGTACAGATCAAATTGAACACTTGTCATTTCCCTAGTGACTTAACATACTCTTTGTGCCTTGGAATCTCAAATTCTATTAAACAGAGTAGACGCTTTACCTCTTTTACTTAGTTTACTTGTTGGCCTTCATCCACTTGTTCAGATTATTTGGACTTGTTTAAAATTAGCCCTTGCTTCCCCTTAATATATTATAACAGGAGAGGAGGGAGATTTCTCTTTAGGACCTATTGCATTCTAAGGATGAATGCAAATTGTTCTACTATGATTCTTAATGACCCACTATTAACGTAGTAGGAAGCCCAGCACATTAATGCAATACCTCTTTTCACATCATTACTCCTAATGGAACTGTTACCGGGATAATAGCTTGACCTTTTGCAATAGATTCAAACAGCAAAAATATATTCTGCTTACTTGATACCCCTATTCACATACCATATTGAGCGTTTTCAGATCAATTCAATGACAATCCTTTGGCCTTGTTCTAAGGCTTCATCTGCGCATGCAGCACAGAGAATCGGATTTTTATCTTCAGTAGATAGATTCTAGTTAAAAGTCTCTTTTAAGTTTGAATGTGGTTTATGAAACTGAATGCCAATAACATGCCCAGTGGAATATTTACTTGTAGTACTTTTCAAAAAGCCTAATGCTATGCCTTCAAAGTTCTCACAGACCCAAGAGACTGATTACTCTGGCTTCTTTTTTATTGAAACCATGTAAGTTTTAATTGAAGGAGAAACAAATAACCAGAAATTGCTACCTTTTTAGTGAGTGATAGAATCCTTGAACTCAAGATTCAATTAGAAAGCTCTGTTTTGAAGCAAGAAAAAAGATTCCAGAGCCTTTCCTATGCTTCTTCTAGTCTTAGTTGCTGACATGTGGTTGCTGGAAATCATTTGATGTTGGCATAATCCAAATCTACTTTGTTAATTTAGAACCACTACTTTCTAATATGTGCTAATTTAGATACATGCATTTCACAATCTAAGAAAAGAGGGGTTGCTATGGAAATTAATTATATAAATAATATTGCAAGGAGGGAAATGTTTACTTACTAAGAAGACAGTGTAGTTTTCTGGTACACATTTTCATATAAACTAAAAGGGTGCTAAATAAAAAAAAATTTTTTTTCCTGTTTGTTAAAGCAGGATTTCAAGAGCCTTTTGGCAATTCTCTGGTTAGAAAATTTTATCATGGGCGTTGAATATAATAAAACATTGTTTGTTTTAATATATCCTATTAGTTAAGACTTCCTACTAATTCAGTAGACCCTTCTTCCCCAATTAATTTAAATTTGTGAGCTGTTGTATTTGCTTCCATTAGAAACAAAACTGGAAAATGCTTATTCATCAAATGTTTTTGAGTTCTTAGTACAGACTGTGATGAGGTGCTCTGAAGGAGACAGAATCAGTGGAGACCCCTGAAGTTGTCTAGACTCTAGTATATGGGAGGCTCAAAAGTGCACCTACCCCAGGAACAGTGTCTCCTCTGCACCTCTCCCAGGGACAGCTGCTTACTCACCCATGCCCCACATAACCAAAAACCCTGCAGCCTGGCTGATATTTTCCCTTTCCCTAATTTGCTTCCTCACCATCACTCCAGCAGTACTCCACTGGGGCTGGATGGAACCTTCCCATTAGAGCTCTTAGCACAGCGGACGTCATCCTCTCGCGGCCAGTTCCTGCTGTCACCCTAACTTCCCTTGTGTGCGTGAATGTCCATACTGACCTTCTGACCTCACAGCTTCCGATCCCACCCATAGTGACCTTCACTGTGTGCCAGGCCCACCACTGACCACACCTCAGTGTTCACACACAGAGTAGGGTGTGCTCTTCTGTTTGCATTTTATACCCCAGCATTACACTGTCAGTGGCATCGCCTCCCCAACCCTACTGCTATTTCCATTCCCTGATCACTACCGATTTCTCCGAATCTACTAAGCATTTTCTGGCTTTACCTCCTTCCCAAATTGGGGGTAAGTGGGGAATAAAGAGCTGAGGTCATTCATTTCAACTGGCATCTTTAGCAACCTCTTCAAGTGCTTTATATCCCTCTCCTGCCAAAACTGTCCAGCAGAATCCTAATCTGAGACCAGCCCTGCCATCTAGTGCCCCACTCCTCACTAGGAGCTGCAACGTGCCTTGGAGAAAGCTGCCCATCCCACAGATGGTGCCACCATAGGGATGAAGCCCTCTCTCCTGCTTGTCTGCTTGTTTCCTTAGTCTGCTGCAATCCTGTTCCTGCTCTTCTCAGAAGCAATTCCCACACTGTGCCCCTCACTACGGGGTTTATTGAAGTGGTAGTTACTCCAGCCTATCTGCACATCTGTGTCTTCCACTGGTCTTCCCCTCTTTTGATTCAGAGAAGGAAATGCCCCATATTTCAATTGCTTTCAGTGACACTTTCCACACCTCCCTTCCTGGCCCTTCTGCACTTGAAACTGCCTGTCCATCTCTCCTCTTGAACCATGCTGCCCTTTACGAGACCATATGCCCTGGTCCTCCTTAATCTCTCACAAGTTCTGAGCTGGCCTTAACCTTCTCCTTTCAAATATTACGGTTTCATAGCCTCTACACTTGGCCCAGTGCTCTGTTCACCTGATGCTTTTTCCAGTCTGCGTCTTTTCTCTCATTTAAACTATGAGATACATGTTTGCACCCCTCAAGGCTGCTTCAGCCTGCACCCTTCCTTTAACTGCGGGCTTCTCTAAGAAAAGCTCTCCTAACCCTCTTCACATGGGCACTCTGCAAAACCCCAAACTTATCAGGCCCCAGACCTCACCTGTACACCCTCCCTTCTCCTCACAAACCTACCTATTCTTCTGTATTTACCAAGATAGATGATTCACCAGAAATGCATGTTCCCAGTAATGTTCTGATCTCTGCCAGGTGGTTTTTGGGGTCACTTCTCCCATCCCCACTAACACTACCCTAACTCAGCAGACTGCAGTATTTTCCTAAAGTGACCTCCTGCTTCCCTCCCTCAAGTCTGCCCTTCTCGGAGCTGTTCTCCAGCTCTCTGCACCATCAAGATGGCTGTTTACATTTGTACATGACTTTTTTTCCCTCTTTCAAATTACCTCCTTAGGATAAATTTCTCAGGGTAAAATTACCAATCCAAACTCCAACAGTTTTATGTGTCTCATTATATTTTACCATCTCATTTCCCCCAAAGAGTTTTGCCAGTTTATTCCAACAGTAATGTTTGAATGTGCCAGGTCGCCACAATTTTGTCACTATGAAGCATTAACTTTTTAACGCTGTTTTTTTAGATATCGTAGGTTTAAAGTGTGCTTTGCCATTCTTGGGCTTACATATTAATTGAACATTTTTCCCTAGCATTTTTTGCAAAATGTACTTTGTCCATTTACCCATGGAGACTTTTGAAGTTGCTCTTTTATTTGAATAAGCTCTTTATATGGTGGTAGATACTGAACCTTTTAAGTCATATTTACTGCCACTAGCTTTTCTCATTCTAATGAAATGTCTATTTTTCAGTAGAAAACTTGAATCTTTCTTTAGAGAATCTGTCAACATTTTCCTGTCATGTCTTTTTAAAAGAAACCTTTGAAAAGTGAAAATGATCACTATTTTAAATACCTAGAAGGCAGTGCAATGTGGCTGCATGCGAGGTCCTCACCTTACAGAGAGCAAGTTGAAAAGACCGAGTTTAGAGGTGTTCAGGACCCGAGTGAGGAGCAGCCTCGCCAGCAGCGCCCACGGGTTCAGTCACACACTCTGCGGCTTTACTCAGAGACCATCTCACGTCTCTTATGTCCTGTCATGTGACTCTCCATAGTTTCTTTCGAGCTTAGTAAGTAGCCCTTCCCTAGGAACCAGTACAATATGCAAGAGGTTGGCTTCAAGCAGAATTGGAACTTTTATTCAGACACAACCACGTTAGAGTGATTTTGAGCACTGATTGAGTTAGTGGGACTCACTGTTAGAGCATTGTCTTTTGGGGTAGTTTTGCACTGTGTTTTGACTTAACAACAAAGAAAATGAAATCTTTCAGTACCTTTGGTGGATTTGTCATAGGGCCAATGGACCCACAGGCAGCATTTTCTTCTCTGCCCATAAGACATATAAACATGGATGTGGAGGCGATAGAAGGAACAGGTGCCACAAGAACTACTTAACGCCTATGGCCAGTTCCATGTGAAAGCAACAGTGCATTGTCTTTGGGCAGGATCAAGTCGAGCTCCATCATCCCCAAAGGAAAGTAAATTGACTGTTGACGATCACTGCAGATTTGAGATCTCTTAGAAATGTCCTTTTTTCCTTCTTTGGATATATTCCTTCATATCTGCATTTTTTAAAATTTGTTAAAGTGTTTAACAATATTTCACATTTTCTTTCAGTCTTCACAGAAAAATACTGTACAGCTAATCATGTGGATAAACTTCCTGGCCCGAGAGACTGGGTACAGATTCTACAGGATCAAATTAAACTGGCCAGAAGAAGGTTAAAAAGAGGCTCAGGTATGAATAAGCCGCCAGGAATATAATTGCAGAAGCCCTTTATTGAATTCTTACATTTTGCGAAGTAAAGTTCTTTGCTCAAGGGTACTTCATTGTCTGTTGTAGGAGAAGCTCTCTATAATGTGCTATGGTTCTATATTCAAATGAATTTTGAAAATCACCTGAAGATTAAATAGTAAAAATTATGTCAGGTGATTTACTTTAATAGTACAAATGAAAAAAACTGTTTAATTGTATTTGCAGGGTCTTATGTGTCTGTATGTGAAACTGTCTGGCTTTTGTGTTTGCTTCTACAGCTGAATGTTTTTGTTTGTGTGTATCTACCTGACTTGATGAGGACTGATTGTTTAAGGTAAAAAGTAACAGTAATCATCCTACTGGAAACACCTCAAGAATAGACCAGAAGGGATTTTAAGCCAAATGTTTATATAATGTTAATTTATATATATATATATATGTGTGTGTGTGTGTAATCTGGGCTCGGCGATTCTGGAGTTACTCGTTGAGGAAAAGGGAATACCAGTTAAATTGTGACTACTTAGATGTCATCATTTGAGGTCTCAGTCTCCCTAAGTAACAGTGGGCCAATGTACCAGTGAAGAATCCCTTTAAGGTCAATTTTCTGCCATCAAGTAAGATTAATCCTAAGAGGCCACAAGCCTATTGGAGATCTTATTTAAAAATAATAATAACAACAATTCCTGATTAATCCTCAAGACACCTGGCCTGATAAAAACTTTCCTTGTATCCATGGCTGGAATGTGGGAATTTGAGGGGTGGACTTTAGATATGAACTGTTAGAGGCTGGAGTTATGGGGCGTGGTGAGAACGGCAGTACAAAGCATGAGACTACCTCTGATGTGTCCTCCTACATGAACTCTCACAGTGAGTGGTGAGAGTAACCAACACTGAGCCCATGGGGGAGTTCCGCTCAGGGTCGCCAGGGAGAGCTCCAGGCACAGCCTGGGAATGCCCTTGACAGAGAAGACACACAGATACCAGGGAGCAAGTGTTTTCTCAGTGTGAAAACACTTCAGTTCTTTTCTATAAAAATGGCCATCAGTACTCTCAAATATTCAGCTATAGAGGGATTTTTTTAAAATTCAAGTCTTCCCCTTTTTTTATTAATCTTTTGCTATCTTTTATACTTAATTGGTGCTCATTTTATAAAGAGCAATGGCTAATATTTTTTAATTGGTAAGAAAAAATGTATTGTTTTATTGTCTAGTAAGTCCTAGTGGAATCAGAAGACCTGATTTTCAGATCTCTCTACCTTGGGTGAACTTCATCTTTCTAATCCTCAGTGCCCTTCTCATGAACTGAACATAAAAATAAAGTGAGCTTGGAGTCACTGAGGCTTCAGATCTTGTATAGATGAAGTTAGTGTTCTTCTCTGAAAATGTCTCCACTTGTATGTAGCAGTTCTTGGGCACTGCTGAGACTATGACCCCGTTGCCCTTCCGGTCCCAGGTTAGGGGACCAGCCAGCCTACTCTGACCTGTTGCCATCTGCTTTGTGCTGTTGTCCTGGTGTAGTTATTAGGATGCTATTTTCACTCGCAAGGTCTGTATGATTTCAGTGCCTGAATTCTTCATTCTGATCTGCCTCTTACAAATTCCTGGGACCTTGGACAAATCACTCAGCCTCTCTGAACCCTGCATTCTCCTTTTATGTAACAAGGCTAATACCTACCTCAGGGGTGTTCTCAGAGCTAAAATTAGATATGTAAGTATTGCCACTAACAGAGCTGACTCATAATAAGGCTCAGAATATGTTCCTGACCTTATCCTCCTTTCCTTTGCCAACCAAAATCAAGACAAAACAATCCCATTATCCCTGTTATTTCTTAAAACCACTGTCATCTCTTTCTCCTAACATTTTGGGAAAAATTTCTTCCAAAAGGGCTTGCGTTCCCTGAGCGGGCTTCCCCACCCAGTGCACTCCGGAATGCATCACACTTGCCGTCTAACCTCTCTCCTCCATGTTTGCTCTTGCTATAGCACTTCCAGGTGATCAGATTAGTGTCAACTTTCTGTTTGACATTAACACTCCCACTTGACCTCCATGCTGATTTTTATACTATTGAGTCTCATCCTTCTGGAAATTCTCTTCCTCGAGGTTCTGGGATATCTTTCTTTGTTTCTCCTCCAAATAAACTTCAGGGCCTGAACCTCTGTCTCCTCTCCAAATCCCAGTGTTCCTAAGTTTCCATACTCACTACTATTCTTATTCTAAATCCCCATCATGACTTCAACTGTCCCATCACTGAGGGCTCCCCAATAGGCAGCTCCAGTGAGGCCATGTCCCAAGACCCTAGACTCCATTGTTCATGCCACTACCAGTTAAATCTGATCATGCCCCACCCCTGTCAATACTTTGTCTAGCTTTCTGTGGTGCCCAAATAAAGTCCCTCCAACAGCCCCCACCACCAATGAGGGATGCAAGGGTCTTCTCAGTCTAACCCTACCCTCCTCACCACCTCATCTCTTGCCGTAGGCCTCATGCTTACTTCAGCCACCATAAACTCTCCCTGTTCTGAAATATGCTAGGTTCTCACACTCATGACTTCCCTGTGTCTGGAAACAACTTCTCCTGCCGTAGAATCTTAAAGGTTACTTTCTCCTGGAAGCTTCATTGGTGGTGCCAGCATTTTAGTCTTCTGCTACCAGAATAGTTACACATCTGTTTCCTCCACTGACCATGAGATCCTCAGCCACAGAGCCTGCATCTGAGTCATGTTTCTATCCCAAGTTTCTGGAACAGCAGTTGGCACAGCATGGACACACAAGAACATTTGTTGACTGCATCAACAGTCCAGTTCATAAGAGAGACAATAGCCTGTCTACAACTAAAAGGTCTTGTTATTTAGCTCATCAGAGTCACACAAGGCCCTGCAGAATATTCCATCAGTTCCTTTCTTAAGGTTCACACTTGTCCCTTTCAAGCCAGACTTCATGGGGTAGTAGTTGTCCCTGAGCTTTGTCCTCAGGAACCAGGTCCTTAGGATTGCTGGGCTTACCTGTGGCCACCTGCATGGTCCTCCCAGCATGCCCCTTTCTTCTTTTACTACTTTCATCCCCTTTTGGATTAAGGGTCCAGAAAAAAGTTGGGGGTAAAAAAATGTTGTTGCTGAATGACAGGGGTTACTGAAGACCAGTGCCCAGTAGGTCTAGAGCCAGTCCCCCCTTATTGACACTGGTGTCATGTTGAGCGATGTGTCTCATCAGTTTTATACCCCAAGTTAAATTTCAGCACTTAAAACTGAGCTGTGTTCACCTGCAGTTAGTATTCATTTGGTCTCATACTGCCTGAACCTCCCCCCTTAGCAATGTTGACAGTTTGAGTATTGTAAGAACTTCCATTTACCTAGAGATTTTCAGGGGAAAGTTGTTGAATCCAAAAGCCAGAACCACTAAATAAAATATTCAGGTTTGAGAGAGAGCTGAAATTTTCATAGTGAAAAGTCCTAAATCTAATAATAAATAAGACTAGTCATAAGTCCAAAGGAAAGACAAAGAGCCATGGTCCCAAAGAATCAGCCATCTAGTTTTTCTTTCTTTTTTTTTTTTTTTTTTTTGTTTCTTTTCCCTGCCTCTGCCCCACCTCCAGCTGGCTCTACTTAGAATCTGTAGTGGGCATGCTGGTCCCTGCCTTGCTCACAGGGGCAGGTGGGAGTAAGTGGGGAAATGTAAGAACTACTTAGAGCTCCTTGGGAGCAAGGGAAAGAACTGTATCAATCTGGAGTTCTGATGTTACTAATTCAGGAGATGTAGAGACAACCCAGAAAAATGAAGAAAGGGGATTTGTGTTACAGAACATGTACCTCTGAGAATGACCATAAAAGTCCCTATGGGACCTGTAGAATTTAAGTTTCAAGAGTAACCTTTGAAGGTAGCAGATGAAAAATAGGGAGAAGACTACTGAGTACGTATTGAATATATTGACGGTTCAGTGTCTCAGAGAAGGCTGTTCTCAGCATCTCAGAAACAGCCTTGCTGGCGGTGTGCCACATCACTAAAATAGGAAGTTTGATTTAAATTTCATTTCTATACACACACACACACACATTTGTCACAGTGAAAATACCTAAATGTAATAATTAATAAGACTCCTTATATTATGCATAAACACACCTCTTCTTTTTCCTCTTGTCAAATGCTAAGACCAATAATTTTAAGCTCTTGTCTTTTTAAGTTCATTCTTTCCCCCAACAAACACGTTCACAATGGGGGTCATCCACATTCCTGTCTCTCTTTCAAACAGACTGGCCAGTGGACACATTTCTAAACTATCTCGACCTTTGTTTTGATAACTCACATCAGTGTTCTTTTAGACACACACGCGTGCGCCAGTTCCTACAACTGGGGCCCACAGCCTGCTCCCTGCTCGCCCCTTCCTGCAGGAGCTGCTGGCGTGTAAGGAAGGTTTCTGCCCTGCTCTGCAGTTGCATTTGATCAAGAACATCTTCACTTCCCACCACTGGGTTAGATTATCTTCCTAGACATCTGAGATCGGCACCTCGGCACTTCAATTCTGACTTTCTGGCTGGCTCCGTCAGTGTCTGAGAAGTAAAAGGTGGCCATAGACAAAACTAACCCGACTCACAGATCAAAACCAGACCAAAGGGATAGTACGTCCATGGAAAAATTCCAAATTGGTTTTGTCTCTCAATTTTGTCAGATACTGTTCCACTTCATTCTCCTCTGGTGGCACAAAAATGGGAGCCCAGCCCCTGCGTTTCCTTTATGATGCTGACAGAAACCGACAGACCATGGTCAATAATGTTGCTGGTCCTCATGCTTTTGTGGCGATTATTTTTGGTCTCAATGATAATGCAAACGGTATCGCATAGATATTCCACAACTTCAACCTTGTTTATCATATTTGGCTCAGTTCCTGGAATGAGGGGCAGACGCTAACTGGGCAGCTAATCAACTCACTGCTTAAGGAAGCCTCTAGAAAGAAGAAATGCTCCACGCATGTGAAAGGTCGTTATGTGAATCCAAATAGAATTCATTTGGTGCTCTCGTGACATGTAATAATTTTTTTCTATAACTGGAATGATTCCTTTCCTGGTGTGGGTTTTTATCATTTTCATTAGATTATTTCTTCAGAGCTGAGGTCACAATTTGTGTGTGTGTGTGTGTTGTGAGAGAGAGAGAGAAAGAGAGAGAGAGAGAGATCTACAAGTAAAGCTGTCACTGCTATTAAATTTTTATTGGACCTGCTCAGTCTTTTCCAAATTTCACAACTTGACTGTCGCCAGGGAAGAAAGATTGTGAGCTTGTTATTACAGACAGATGTTATAATTAAATATAAGCAACACAGTCATGTTCTCCATCCACGATGCTCTACCCTGTTATACATGTTAATGCATGTTAATTTTATATAATAATTTATAAAATGTGTATGGGGTTGTTCATGTTCTGTTCATGCTAAGGCACATAATTATATAGGGCTAATTTTTTTTAAATGAGGGTAACTGAATTATAATGGTATGATCAACTTATACCCAGAACTAATTTTTGTTAATAGACAAATGAAAAGCAATTATACATGTGAAACACAGAAAGTTATTCAAATAAAAAGTGGACTAAAACTTGAAAATTTAAAAATCTAGCCTTTAATGGTGTATGTGATAGTAGCTGAAGGAAGAGCCCAGGCTTTACCCTGGTTCTGATCTGGGCACATTCACAGACAAGTCACCTTAATTTCTTAACCTCTCTTACCTCCATTTCCTCATTTGCAAAATCAGGTATATAATAACAGACCTGCCTCACAGGTTTTTCAAAGGGCTAAATGATAAAATGCATAGAAAGTACTTAGCAAATGGAAGTACTTAGCAAATGGTGCTATATTATTGCTACTGAAGAATTGTTAAAATTGTAGACCTGGAAAAAGCTACCATGTAATTCATCTGCCTATTCAGATTCACTCAATTAGAATAAAATAATGTTTTCTAAATATAAAAGAGACATGTTTGCTATTTTCAAATATATAGAATTATTTTTAAAACACAAAGAACAAAATTTTAAGCGCCCACAGGTTTTCATCCAGAAACACTGTAAACATTTTAGTATGCCCTGTATTTCATTTATAAACCTTTTTATAAAATTTTAATTTTGCCATTTATCCTGTTGCCTTGGATGTTTTTATGTGTCAAATATTCATTTACAACATCATTTTTAGTGGTTTCTACTCTTTTCCAACCAAATGTGTCTCGAGTGTTGTGCCCCTTCACAGTGCTTTCTCTTTGTGGTGGATTTAGCAGGTCAGCAGACAGTGTGGGTCTTTCACTGGTGCCAGAGTGTAGCAATCTGAGGACAAGATGTTAGGTGGTGAATGAGAGTGGAAATCTTCGAACACCTCTAGCCATATCTGAACTCTGACTGTGTTGAAAGCAGCCACAAGAACACAGTGTTAGTTTTGCTTCCTGCCAACTCCGCACCACAGCACCGTGCAAATGGCCACTCTCCTTCGCCTGGCTCATGTGCATGTGTGCAGGCAGCAGGAAACATCCGCCGGCAGCTGACCCAGGACAGAGGGACACACCACAGTTACCCAAATAGCCGTGACGATACGTTCGGACCTCTCCATAGCATGTGGGGAGACTGACCAGCCCATCAGTTATCAGGAAACCCACAGGCACCTTCTTTTTTGTGTTTAGTGAAAGTTTTCCTGCAATTGAAGGGTGTGCCTTTGGAAGATCCTAAGGAGATTAAAACATAGCAGACTTGAGTAAAGGTTTACTTTTTTTTTCTTTCCTTCTTTATTTATATATATTTGACATCAATTGTGGTCCCCATGGATTCCCCGTCACCATTTCACCAGTGCACCATCACCTCAGTCCTTCGTGTTCTTTTCTGCCCTCAACCTCTCCCTCTCTCCTCCCCACCAGGTGTCCCCAGTTTGAAGGTTTACAGTTTAAACCATAGAAATGATGACTCTTTTGAAGACAGGCTTATTCCTTCTGATTTTCTTTATGACTGAATTTGATGCCAGTTTAGATCGGCAGTTCCAGCATCTGAATTTCAGTCAACTCTAAGGAAAGATTCGTTCTCAACAAGTCATTGAAGTGGCTCCAGGGATGACAAGTAAAATTCTACCATGGAAATTTACTGACCAAGCCTTTGATAATCAGATTCTGGGTAGATATTTAAGCTTATGTAAATAAGCGAAAATGAACTGAAATCTTCAGTGATTGATAGACTAAGGTTCATAAAATGTAAAAACATTGAATGCAGGAAATATCATCTTAAACTATTTTATTGAAAGTGGTACTAAAATCTGCTATGTGAACCTGCTGGAGCTGAGAAAAGAAAGGTGGAGACTATTGTGTATGCTGCGGTTTTTAACTGTGTTACTATACTCAGTAGAATGAATGTGCTCCCTGAAACTAATGAGATTTGTGTTTTATGTTTGTGACCAGCAGAGGTGGCTGATGGTGATGAGAGACTGGACGGCATTTCTCTGCCACCAACAGGTAAAGCACAGTTAGTTTTATTTTCATAACCTGCTGGAAAACACAGCACATGAAAATATTTGCATTAAAAATGTTTTTAATATTAGAGATGCCATTACTTGATAAAACTGCTTCTGTAACAGGCCCCAACCCTAGTAATCAGGTCTCAGTGCCCTGTATTCAGAGATATTTTTCACACTGAATATGAAAAGCTACACTTTTCTAATATTCTGTTTCACATTCTTAAAAACTTCAGAACAGCAACTCCTAAGAATTTAGTATCACATTTTGCCTCTTAAAATATTTCCTATGAAATGACATTTTTTTTTTCAAACCAGAATCACCAGTTTTGTGATGAAATTCATGTCCATTCTGTCCTCTCCCATCTTCCCTAAAGAGGTTTTGAGAGGCTGTTAATTATTGCTTTCTAAATAATGAGCACCCAATAAATACTGTTTTAATTGAGTGATTGGAAAAAACCTCTCTATTCGGCATGGGTGGCACAAAATCAACCAAAATACATTCTGTTGAAGTCATTTGCTATAATGTTAATTCACAGACACATTCTGGCTTCACATTATTTGTATCTCAAGTAATACATCCGACCCTGGCATCCTGCCCCTGCGTGGTTCATACCTGAGAGCCCAAGCCGGTCGGTGAGCCAGTGACAAACCAGTTATCCCCTGCCTGAGAGTCTCAAGGCTCTCTTGAGGTCCCTCAAAACACTAGGAGATTCTCTTCCCACAAAGCTTAGAGACCCCCAAAATCCCTGTACATGAATGTTTTCTCTAAATTTGCAGCTGTATGTTTGAAATTTGGCAACTATTAATGGAGCAGCCAGGCTGCGTAGACACTCCCCTAGGTAACGTGTTCACTGATGGTGTTTATCTTGAGATGACAAAAAAAGCAGAGCTTGCGGGTATAGGCTAGCCCCATATTAGTGAACCTCAGATCAACAAGAACACAACCATGGCCTTCTCTGTCATGGAGTAGCTGTGCAACACAAGGATCGGCAAATAAATAAAATAAGTCACATGGTAAAAAAGGAACCTACTTACTCAAGTCATTATATAAATGAGGCTTCTCTTGTTTGGCTGTGTTTCCATGTTTATGAACTAAGAGAATTGCAATGCATGGTCTCTATTGTTCCTTCCCATTCTTTTGTTCTCTGAATCAGGACAACTCACATCAGCCCTGGTCCACTCTCAGCAGATACGTGAAATACCACTAATGAACTTGTGCATTTCAGGAGACCCTTGGAGAAATACCATGCTGGGCTAGTTGGGCTTCCCAGGGCGCCTCCCTTCATCCCCAGCTGCCCCCAGGGCATTTGCACTGCCCTGGCATCTGGCACTGTAGACTTTTATAAATTATTACTGTTTGAAAACCATTCCTCTGCATTTTCTTATTTGAAGATGGAAACTGAGAGATGTTTCAGATAAGAAAATGGAACAGGGGATGGCAGAACAACCTCACAGAACTGAAAAGACTTCCAAGGAGTCTAAGAAGGAACGTTAGAGATCATCTAGTCCCATCCCTTCTTTTTATCCAGTCCTTTTGTTTTACAGGTAAAAAAGCCTGAGGCCCAGAAACACTAAATGACTTTCTCAAGGTCTCACAGCTGGTTGGCGGCCCGGCCAGAGCCCAGGCTTCTCGACGCCCGGCCTTTATACCGCATAGCTTTCTTAAATGTCTAAGCCAAAGCCAGCTCTCCTGTGCATGTTTCTTACGGATCCTAAGGGATGATGGGTGTACTCATCCTTTAGGACTCCATTTCACTGTCTCGGCCTTCACACTTAGGATGTCCATCTGCCTGACGGTCCGTGCAGTTTAAACTCATGGGGTTCCTTCTCAAATCTCGTCCAAGACCGTGAGGTCACGATGAAGACAGTAGCAGAAAACACCTGCAGGCCTTTTCACTAGACTGTCAACATGTATTTGACAGAAATTAATAAACAGCGTGGTAAATAGTATCATTTAGAAAAGGGTAAAAGAAGTTGCAGGTTGGTGCCCAGTTGTGCAGTAATGAAATTAAATAACTGATAGACTAGCATGTCTCTTGATTGAGTAAAACCCTTAGTCTGGGAGGCTTCTCTGAGTACAGCAGTACTCAGCTAATGAGGGAGACCACCCAGTGAGGACACCCCCCCCCAGTCACACACA
Source organism: Galemys pyrenaicus (assembly GCA_019455555.1). Classification (NCBI taxonomy): domain Eukaryota; kingdom Metazoa; phylum Chordata; class Mammalia; order Eulipotyphla; family Talpidae; genus Galemys; species Galemys pyrenaicus. Next base: position 5,836,647 of record JAGFMF010011694.1, read on the forward strand.
TGACGCTTTATCCTGGGTTTGAGACTCGCTGCCGACCTTCCTTATCTTGTTCATCTGAGCTGACCACGGTCCTTTAAAAAAAAAAGACTTAATGTCTTCATTGCCTTTGTAAGCTCCATTTTCTCCTTCAGAATGTGTGTGTTGGGGGCAGGGAGGGCTGGAGGAGGATATAAATCCATCCGTGTTTCTGTGAACCAGAACTGCCCAGGCCGGAGCCACAGTCAGGCTGTCAGCGGCCCTGTTCCGCTCCATCTAAGCAGCCTTCTGTTGGTCTCGTTTTAACAAAACTGTATACAGACTTTATAGTGGCAAAACATATTCTCTTCATTTCTTTTCCCTCACCCCTGTCAGTAAGGCCCTTAGCAGCTCCCAGCCATCAGCACGCCTCGGTTCCCGGTGAGCGAAGCCGGCGCTCGAGCAGAGGCAGGCAGAGGCCTGCACACGGCGCCCACAGCCCGCAGGTGTGGCAGGTCCCCGCTCACCAGGAAGGAGAGCGCCAGGATCCGGGAGCCATTCCTGGGGGGAAGGATAACAGTGTGCAGGGAAAGTAAGACTGGAGACTTGCTTTCTAAAATTTAAAGAGAAGGCGTCTGAATTTGCAGGAAGGTAACATAGAGCTCTTCAGGGCTTAATTTTTTTTTCATAAATTGGCATTCCTTTACAGACTTAAAAATTATAAAGAAAAGTATGAGGACGTAATGCAAATGATTTTAATTTTTCCACCCAGGACAACCATTATTTGGTGTGTGTGTGTCTTTTCCCTCCCTAAACTTTTCTCTGTAATTATTTTAGTTACTTAAATACGAGAGGTCAAATACATAAAATGTTGTTTCCTGAGCTCCTTTTACCCTCACAAGCAGTTTCCACCTTTTTTCAATCTTCACATACGTTATTTTGATAGCTGCATGATCGTCTGTTTTACAGGTAAATCACTTTATTGCTCAGTAATAGAAAATGGCTAAAATAAAGTGATATTTAATAGTAGGACACATTCATGGACTTTCCTGTAACAATAATCACTACAGATTTCTAGTGGCAAAAAATGACTCATCTAGGACAGCTAACACCTTGTTAAAAATAAGTGATTTAAATATTAAACAGACACCGCACCAATGATGTTCTTCCTTTCTTCAGAATACTGTCCCCTAGCTGTGTCCTAGCAAAGTGAACAGCTCCTCTTTGGGGAAGTGCCCCCCCCTTCATTTTCTTATCTCTGTTGTAGGTCACATATTTGATACCAGGAGAGAAAACACGGAAGACACAGAGCCAGATCTCACTGCCTAGTGTTCCATTAGTAGCATCGATCCTTAGCCTATGTAACTTTTCCGTTTGAATTTCCTCGAAAATCCACTTAGCATTTCAGGTTACTGCAGAGTGGGGGTGTTCTGTGAAGTTTACCTGTCATATTTGAATAGTTTTCATATACTTTCTTTGTAATTTGTGATAATCAAGCCTCCAGGTTGGTATAATATTTTTTAATCATTTTTAGAGTGACTTACCACCATTTAAAAACCCAGTATGTTATTCAGTCAGTTCACTGTCCATTAAAAAGAAGTGGTTCTCGCTTCATTTTTTCTTTTTTCATAACCTCAATGTGAATATATGAAGTTTTGAAGCATATTTATGTTAATGTAAATTGCTTAGCTGCAGTATGAAGGAGAATGGCTCTTTCTGGTTCTGAGAGAGCAATTGTGAAGGCCAGTTAATTAGACCTTCATCAGATGAGAAGCTGAAAAAGGTATTTGGAGAGACCAGGTAGCTCTGATCTACTAGATAAAATCATTTATGACACCGTTTCCCCCCAAAACAATCATTTGTAACTAAGTGCAAATGAAACATGAATTCTTAGAAAATCTTTTTCACGTAGGTTATGTCAACACAGTGACAAAATAACTAATTAGAAGTTGAGAAGCTCAAGGTAACCTGTTATCTATATGCGATCTAACAGATTTTTAAATGTTTTTAAATGTGAGTGGTCCAGTTTTGGCATTTTGTGGCACCTGGTCACAAACATACTGAATTAACATCATCTACTTTATTTCATCTCTACTACACTTGCCCTCAGTTTATATAAAACTAACATAAAAACCTGGATTTATTTTAAAGAGATACCTTGCCATGCGGGCATTTGTTTTGCAGAAATATTTACCTCTAGATTCCTTTCTCTAATAAGAACAGTGAATTTAAAACACGTTTGACTTAGAGACGTTGCATTTACACCTCATTTTATGTATAAAACTAATTACCTTGAATCTTTGGCACTTGACCCAAAGACCAAAAATTGTCTTGAAAGAAATCTGGGCTGTAGAAACAACAAACCCTAGGGAAAATTTTTTCCTGCTGACAGTTTCACACCTTTCCCTAGCACTGATGTTACAAGACATAGTGTTAGAGCCAAAACTGTAGTAGAGTTCCTGTAGTCCCAGCCCCTCATTTTGCAGGTAAGGCAGCAGAGAAAGGGTGAGGCTCATGGTTGCCCAGGGCCAGGTCACCACTCAGTGGCCCTGCCAAGCTAGACCCAAATCCCTGACTACCCTGCCCGAGGTACTACGTCATAGCACACTGTACAGTCAAACCTGGAACCAGGAGGGAGCTCTGGAATGAACAGTATTCCACTGAAGACCAGCTAATCACCGAAGAAGAGATGAGGCATCCCTGTAATGTGACAAAGTGGTCTTAGGTGTGGCTTGTGGAATCTAGCTAATAGACAGCTACATCTCATATATGTTTGTCTTTTGTCCTCTTTCTGAAGCTACAAGGAAGGTTCAAAGAAATTACTCCCATCACACCCTGAATGAGTCTTGTACATTTCAGACCAGTTCATAATCCCTTCCCTGAAACAATCCCTTTGTTCATCAAGTGGTCTAATGAAGTACTGTGATCCAAGGCTTTTCTTTTTCTGCAACACATTTTAAAATTTGTCTGCTGCCTCTCAGAAGGTAACATTTCTCACGGGAATTGAAAAGATTAATGAGTGACCATTCTACTCTATTCAGTAGATGAATATGTTGCTAATAAAGGTTAGAAACATTTACAACTGTGGGATCTGTTAAATATATACCATAAACCTGCAAAAGCACTTCCTTCCAAGACTGGGAAACAGCTTGGATTTTTCAATACTTGAGGAGGGGTAAGGATTATTCAACTCAAAAATATGTGCAATGGATCCACAAATTGGAAATACATATCATAAAACCACAACAGTAAAATCATATTTTATAAAATGAAATTGTATGTGTGTTTACTTACTGTGACTACTGTGCAGAATTTATTCAGAAATCCTTTTTATAGGCTTTCTTAGCAAAAAAAAAATTATTCCATATCTATGGATAATGTCTGAATCTTCTGTATATATGTTTTATTAATATGTAAATATTTAGATTTTTTAAAATTACTATGTTCTTTTAAAAAAAATTCAACGCAAGTCCTGTTGTGAAAATGGTGTATAACATTGTGTTGTGATATCGATTCCCATGATGCTCTTTATGTCCGTTCTGAAAGAATACAATAAATTACTTTAACTGAGTATACCTGTTTCGTGCCTACGCGCCTATCCTTGCATGTTTACGAAGAGGAGTCAACAGGATTCATTAATTATAAGGTATTAATTAATACTCTAGTGATGGTACACAGAAATTTTGGGCTCCTTATGAAGTTAATTTTTTTAAAATAGATTAAACCAGCAGGATTATTACCAGAAAGTGTCTTCAAAGGTACAAAGTCATAGGCTCTGCCTGGCAGTCACATCAACGACTGCAAGTCCCACAGTGACACTTGAGCGTTAAGTACTGGTATTCTTGAAGCCTAATTTTAAATGAATTAGGTAGCTTTATAATCTTCACTTACAAGGTTAAGCCCTGCTTCTATGGAAACAACACATCAGAAGGACAGATCAATCTTCTCTAATGCAAAGCGGTTGTCAGAACATAATTGCTTTACTCTCCTCTCTGAACACAGGAGGGCGCTACTCCTCACCAGGTTCCTGCATCCAGCTACTTCCAGAGGGTATCCCAGTCCCTCTGGCAAAGTGCCCTCTACCCCCAGCGTTAATCTCAAGTTCTCTTTCTTAGGCCCTCCTTGGTTGGGCCATGAACTCTTTGGAAGCTTTGAGCAGTAGTGGGTGTGGGTGATGGGTAGTAGTTGAGAATAAGAAAGCAACTAGATTTGGGAACAGAAGGGTGAATTACTTGCCAAAGAGGAAAATCTAAACTACAGCCAGCCATAGTCTTCCACATCCCCGCCCCTCTTAGCAGCTAGGAGACTGAAACCTACCTGACCTTTTTGCCACAATCTCTCCTCCCACGCTTCATGTGATCCTGTGTGCCATGAATTTCTTTGCGAGGAGACCCAGGTCATGTCATGGGGCCAAGACCCTGATCCCACAAGCTAGCAAAAATCTGTACTTTGTTAGTTGCCCAGCTGACAACCCGAGAGGACTTTGTAAATCAATGTGAAGCATCCCCATTTCACCACAGCCCAATACTAGAAGAGCTCGCACACCTTCTTCTATTGTCTCCATCCACAGCCCAGTCTCACTGAGTGATGGGAGGTAGCAACTGGCTCTTCCTCAACTGTACCCCAAGTCCAGACACCTAATTGCACACCATTGTAGGGAGAGGTATTGGTTTAATATGGTAGGGGTTAGGGATGAAAAGAAAATGGGAGAACCAAGATTGGGGTGGTCAGGTGGTGGGCCTTGTGGTACTTCTCCAGAAACTGGAAGGCTGGGAAGAGGGGAGCATTCTAAGAGGTGTTGTTCAGATCCACACACTACATTGATCCATCCAGCTGAAGGATGGACCGTTATCTAAAGAGGGACGAGCCTAACCTAAGGAGCCCCACAACAGAGCTATTGGAACATCCAAGGATAAAGATAACCTCAAATAGATACTCCTGAGAACCACCTGGGCCTCCCTGGTGGCACAAGGGGTTAAGTCTCAGCATTATCAAGCTATCAGCAGCCTCTGCAGCATGAGTTCGATCCCCGGCCAGGGAGGGGACCCACATGGCGCAGCAGACCTCTCCTGTCTCTCCCACTGCTCCCCTCAGCAGTGTGTTTCAGTACATCTGCCTGTTCTGCTCCCCATGCTGTCTGTGGTGACTCCTCTCACCCCGCCCCCACACCGCTGGACTACACCCCAGCTCTTGTATTCACAAATGAATAATGTAAATCTTTAAAAAAGAAGACAACCACCTAAGGTGAGAAATCCTACATTGTAGAAATATTAACAAAGATGTAAAACAATGGTTTTTCACAATAAATATATACTTTTTTTAATTAAAAAAAATCCCTCATGAAAACTAGCAGACTAGTTTGGGATAGAGGAGGAAAGTGCAGCTTTAGGGAGGAGGGAAAGGTATCAGAGCTAACATTCAGGTCCCCTGGGGGGCTACGTGGGTGTAGTTGTGCTCACTGAGATTGGGTGCTCCAGGAGTGATTTGGCGAAGAGTGGCAGAGGAGTTTGGATTTGGCTGTTACTCTGTTTGCTCATTGGATAAGTGTTTGTTGTACTTGGGGTGTGCCTGGTGCCTTCCAGGGGTGGCAGCACAGCAGTGAGCCAAAGTTCCTGTTGGCATGGAGTTCACCCACAGATGTGTGAGGCCTTGGGGAACACCAGTACATAAGGCACCCTTGTGTTCCTGAATCCACGAAGGGAACTTGTAGCTTTATCCCAAACCAGAGGCAATCAAGATGTAAGCACCCGTTCCGCATGATTCAAGTCTCAACTAAACTTCATTACATAGGGATCTTCATCACCAGAAGCCACCGCCGCTCCATCCATCAAGCCACAGGCTTTCACTCCCTTCATGTCAGAGTTCTCTGAATTGTCTTGCTCATTTGCATGTTTGCTTATAAAATTTTTGCCCTGGAATCTTAGCCCCTTGGTGTCAGGAATCTTCTTTGTAAGGCTATTAAGATTTCAGGCCGGGCCCTCCCTGGTGGCACAGTGGGTTAAGCAACGCACTATGAAGCAAACCGCAGCCACTGCAGCACGAGTTCGATCCCTGCCGCCGGCCAGGGAGGGGACCCACATGGCGCGGCAGACCTCTCCTGCTGTGCCCGCTGCTCCCCTCAGCAGTGTGTTTCAGTCAGTCTGCCTGTTCTGCTCCCCGCTCTGTCTATGGTGAATCCTCTCACCCCCTCCCCCCCACATCTCTGACCAGTTCTTGTATGCATAAATAAATCTTTAAAAAAAAAAAGATTTCAGGCCTCAGTGAAAACATATTTTCATGATGTCCTCTTCCCCAGCAAGAGTGAACTGAGACCATGAGAGATAGTGGTGCCACCCTCCCCTCTACTCTGTCCCATGGACTTAGATCATGCGGACTTCCGTTGACCCTGTATCACCACTCCGCAAATAGAGCAGCGGTTGTGTCAACAGATCCCACAAAGAGATGCTGGGTATGTGCCATAAGAAACAGATTCATGAGTCAGAGCAACACTTTGAATTTATACAGATCATCTCTATTTTGTGACCTCAAAAAATTGAAATTGATCACTCTCCCAAATATATATTTACACACACACAAACACACATACATGTGTATCTATTGGTTTATTTTACTTCCGTGGTGCTATCAGTGAAATTAAAAGAATGTAAGAGAGTCATAATGAAAACCCAAAGAACAATCTGGAACTGGCACCCAGGGGGCCTAAAACCAAGCATGTCGTGCCATGCACACACTGATATTCCTAGTAGACTTGATGCTTCAAGGGTTTTTTCAATTGTGGAATATTGCTCTTGCTTGCGGGGGGAGGGAGGTTGGTCTGATAATGCTGATAAATTGAAGTACATTTCAAACCTAAACTTTGAAACTAAGCTGCTTTAGATAATTCCTTTAAAACGCTTTCCAAAAATGAAGCTGGTGGGAGTGTGCTAGATGGAGGAACCGGTCAGAAACCAGCTCCCTCGACTTCCAGTTGTGCAAACTCTCCACTGTGATGCCGTAACTGATTCAGAAAGCAGAGGGCCCTCAATGTGAATATGGAATGAAAATCAATTTTGACAAAGGAAATTGAGTGTCCTAAATTGGTTCAATGAAGTGGTGGGCCAACTGCATATTTCTGTTTGAAAAACTACTATCTGTTACACCCTAGTCATGGAGGGAGAAAGAGAATACTCTGTAATAGATGGCACTTACTCTGTATGTTACTGAATTAAGTCTCCTTTAAAAGTGATATATTTCTAACCTCTGGATAGGGACATCAAAAAATGACTTGGTCAACCCCACACTAACCCCAGCCCCCTCTTGTGACAAACACTGAAACATAATACTGTCCTTAAAAGAAATATTTCAGGGGCCTCCCTGGTGGCGCAAGAGGTTAAGCGCTGCACTAGGAAGCATCAGCAGCCACTGCAGTATGAATTTGATCCCTGAACAGGGAGGCAACCCCCATGGTGCAGCAGACCTCTCCTGCCTCGCCTACTGCTCCCTTCAGCAGTGTATCTCAGTCTATCTGCCTATTCTGTCCCCACTCTGTCTCTGATAATCCTCCCACCCCTCTGCACCTCTGGCCTGTACCCCAGTTCTTGTGTGCATAAATAAATACATCTTTAAAAAAACAAAAGAGAAATACTTCACTGATAAAAGCAATGCCACCTTCTTCTGCTCCTACCACTCACTGACACTCCCTGTAACACGGACCTATAACTGTGGGCAGCTATGACTTGAAATTTTGTTTGTTTCTATGGTTTGCATTTGTCCAGCCCACCTCCATTACTAGCAGTTTCCTGGGAGTTCCGCTGGCCTCTCCCTCTGTCCCGATGGAACTGGCTCACCAGTCATGGAGAGTGAGTATATTTTATTTTTTTTCCTCATTAGATTTATTTAATTTTATTTGACATCATTTGTAGTCCCCAGGGAGTCCCCACCACCATTCCACCCGTGCACCATTACCTCAGACCCTTGTGTTCTTTCTGCCCTCCTCCTCATCTTTGCCCTCCCCTCTGTCCCCCCGCCCCATGTTCAGTGGGTATATTTTAAATGTCTGTGGAGTCTGGACACTAGCTGATGACCATTATGAAAAAGAGCTAAATGTTCCTTGACTAGACCAGCATGATAACTTGCAGCTTTAGAAATTGAACAAACTCTCAAAGACCAAGAAAGGACTTTTGATTGGAAAGTACCCAGTGATTTCAGAGACAGGAAGGAGGAGGTGTTGGTAAAGTTGATAAAACTAGTCCAGATTAATTTGGAAGATTGAATGCAAGAAAAAAAGTCAATTTTAAAACTGTGAGAGGAAAAAATGTGAGAAACTTAATCTCCTCCCACATCTTCCCCCACTGAAATATTTCATAAAACTATACAAGTTGAAGAACAAAATACTCTGGGTCAGACAGTGGTTTCTTAGCTGTGACACCCAAAGCACATTTGATAAAGTGAAAATAAATGGATATTATAAACTTTAAAAATTTGTGTTTCAAAGGGTACAAGAAAAGTGAAAGACAACTCAAAAAGGGAAAGCAAATTTTCAAATCATGTATCTCATTAAGGACATGTATCCAAATATATAAAGAACTTTTACAACAATAAAAAGGATAAAAAACCCAACTTAAAAATGGGAAAAATATTTGAACAGATTTTTCCCCAGAGAAGATGTATAAATGGTCAAGAGGCCAATAAGCACACCAAGGGAGGTTCAGATCACTGCTCACTAGGGAGAGCACACCAAAACCACCACGAGATGCCACTTCACGCCTGCCAAGATGGTTGTAATAAAAATGGCACAAGACAGATGAGGAGAAAAGTGGAACTTACATAGATTGCCAGTGGGACATGGTGCAGGCTCTTTGAAGACCAGACTGGCAATTCCTCAATATGTTGAACAGCTATGAGTAACTTAAAAGGTTATTGCACTTGTATACCTATGCTCACAGCAGCAATGTTCATAGTAGCCAACAACTGGAAACTCCTTCTATGCCCATCAGCTGATGAATGGTATAAACAAAATGTGGTATATCTATGCAATGAACTATTATTATTCATTAAGAAAAATAAATGAGGTACTGATACAAGCTAACATGGCTGAACTTTAGAAACATCACACTAAGTAAAAGAAGCCAGACACCGATATGGAATCATATACTCTATCATTCCATTTATATGAAATGTTAAGAACAGACAAATTCAGAGACGGAGTGTAATTAATGGTTACCTAGGGTTGGGAGGGGGAGCTAAGGAGGGGAAGTGACTATTAATAGGTAACACGATTTCTTTTTGGGGTGATGGAAATGTTCTGAAAGTAGATATTTGTAATGGTTGCACAATTCTGAATATAGTAAAAGCCATTAATTGTACATTTTAAACATTTAAGTTTTATTGTATGTGTATAGTATAATGTGAATTATATCACACAAAGCTATTATCAAAAAAGAATAATAAAAGTTAGACCTTCCTGCCTTACTCTCTCTGTGGCAATTCAGATGTTTCAAAGATTGAAATAAAACAAAATCACAAAGATACTGGAAAATTAATGTTTATATAAACTTCAGGAGAGAGGACTTCCCAGATATAATGGATGCCGTAGGAAGAAGTTATTAATTAAAAATTAATTCATGATATTAACTAAAAATTTTAAATCATACTTCAAAAATTGTACAATATTAAATAGCAAATGACAAAATGAGAAAATATTTACAACATAATGGTCTTTATGAAAGATTATACTAGCTATATATCCAATTTGTAACTCAAATGACCAATAAATATAAAATGCTAAAGTTAAACCAAGAAATGCAAATTAAAGTATAGGATGAAATATATCAGTTATGCAGTTTGCAAATATTGAGAGAAAGGTAGCACTGGTGTGTCTGGTGATGAAAGAAATTCATACACTGTGTTTAGGCTTGTTCATTAGTATAGTATTCCTGAGGGCAGTTTGCCCATTCAAATCAAATTCGTTTAGAACTTTTTAAAAATCTTTTGTTTGTTCTTGAAGATTTTATTTATTTATTTTTGCACAGAAGAACTGGGGTGGAGGCTCGAGGTGCAGGGGTGGGGTGAGAGGATTCACCAGAGACAGCGTGGGGAGCAGAACAGGCAGATCTGCTGAAATACACTGCTGAGGGGAGCAGCTTCAAAACAGAAGAGGTCTGTGCCGCGTGGGTCAGCTCCCTGGGCAGGGATCGAACTCAGGCCTTAACAGTGTCAGCATTGAGACAACCCATAGGCCACCAGGGAGGCCCCTGTTCAAAACTTTTGACACCACAATTCAACTTGAAGGAATTTAGCAGAAAGAAAAAAGATTTGCCAAAGATTAAGCCACAAGTGGCTATCACAGCATAGTTTAAGTAATTTTTAAAAAGAAAGAAATATCTACAAATGCAACAATAGTTTTAATTAAAATGAAATGTCATGCAGCCATTTTAAGTGATGCGAATAGAGACCCACAGTCAATTCACTGAAAGAAGCAGAGAGAAAGGAAAAATATGTATTATATATTGTTGGTGTTGTTTCAATACACAAACTCACAAAAATTGTCTAAGAGGACATATAGAAAGCTATTGATCATTGCTATCTCTAGAGGGTGAGATTATGGGTACTCTGAATTTTTCCTAATTAGTTTACCTAAATTAATTTTTCTGTCATAAAAATGTGCTGCTTTTGCAGTAAAGAAGTTGTTTTAAAAATTTTTAATAATGTAGAAGAATATTTAGTGGCATAAAGATACTCATCATATATTTATTGTTAAATTGTGTGCTCAGCCAGATCATGGTGGTTTTTTTTTTAAACTTTCAGAAGCACATTAATTTTCTAGAATAAGGTATCATAGTAATTGTGATAACTTCAAATTCAGACAAACTGCAGCATATTCAAAACATATATCACCTACAGCCACCTACATCCTTAAAAAGGTATAGATGACATGCTAATTAGCCATCAGCCTGACCCCATTTCACAAAGGAAATATATGCATGCACAGAAAAAAAATAGAAAAGTTGTTAAAAGTGGTTCTTTCTCATTGGAATTATATGTGATTTTTTAAAAAATTGTATAAATTTTCCAAAATGAATATGTATCATTTTGTAAAATGAAAATAGAGGTAAAGGGCCTCCCTGGTTAACCACCGTACTGTGACGCATCGGTAGCCACTGCAGCACGAGTTCAATGCCTTGCCAGGGAGCGGAACCACATGGCTCAGCAGACCTCTCCTTCTCACCCGCTGCTCCCCTCAGCAGTGTATTCTGCCTATTCTGTTCCTCACTCTGTCTCTGGTGAACCCGCTCACCTCCCGCACCTCTGGCCTGTACCTCAGTTCTTGTATGGATACATAAATCATTAAAAAAAAAAATAGAAAGAAAGAAAATAGAGGTAAAAGAAGAAAAGCCTCAGATGTCTGCATATGTGTATATATATGTATATATGTATGTGTATATATGTATGTATATATAGATGTATATATATGTATGTGTGTGTGTGTGTGTGTGTGTAAGGCTTGTTGCTTGGATGTTAAGAATACCTAAAATGTTGATGTAAACTCTTAAAATATAAGCTTCTGAGATACCACATAAACTTCAGTGTAAACCAGTTGTTAGTCTAGGAATATATACATTGAACCTATTTACTGGACTGTGGAGGTTAATGCTTTAAAGGAGAAGTCATTCTGTAGCTTAACAGGAAAAGGATATGTTCTCTGAAGGTTGAAAAGAAACTGGAGACAATGCTTTATAATAAATGTTTCAGTTGCAAGACAAGAAAGAAACCCATTATTTTTTAAAAAACACCACCACCAAGGTCTTTGGGATGAGGAAATAGTGACTACCCAAGAAAAATGAAACATCCAGGATGGTTTAGTGTAGGAAATGAACCCAAGAACTTAATTCACACCTTAGTAGTAAAATCGTGCTTCTTACTCATCTGTGTAATTCTGCACTGACCTGGCAGGACAGGCTTCGGGAAACAAGTTGTGACGGTCAAGTTCACCTGTAGCAGCAGATCTTTGTGCTCATGAGCCAACAAGTACTGGACACACATGCCAGGCACTGTTCTAATGCTTCGAAGTACAGTTGACTCATGTAATCCACAAAACCATCCTGTGACGTCATTATTATCCACAATCGACAATGAAAAAGTGAGACCATGTGTTTCAGGGCGCTTAACTAAAGAGCGGTTTTTAGCCAAAGTCTGATCCCAGAGGGTGTGACTCCAACTCCTATATATAGGACAGAGAAACATTAAGAATAATGTCACTTGATCCCCAGGAAGGACCAATCCTGTATGATTTACCTTTACAGTGCTCTTTATATTTCAGTTTGCCAAAAAAGCATTGAGTCAGGACTGAAGGCACATATGTTGAGATTTCCTATGAGCCAGGAACTGTCCTAAGTATCTTACAGAAAGTGAGAACTAAAACAAGAAAAACAAACATAAAAGCACCCCTGGTTTGTATACTAGGAGGCTGTTGAAGTTTTTAGGTCTCAGGAATGCACAGACCTGTCAGCAGGCCAAAAGGAAGTAAAGCAAGCAGATACCCCCAGTCCAACATAAAAATTAATTGCACTAACTGAAAACCTCATTTGCATAGAGCAGACCTAGCCCCTCCCCTTTTCCTTGTATACAGCAACTCCCCAGCGTGCTTCCTAGGCATTCAGCCCAGTTGCTACTTGATGCTGTATCCCCATGACTGCAGCCCTGTTGCAGTAACGGGTGCACTGTAACACTTCTACTGTATTACTAGAACTTACAGCAAGAACTGAAACACTGCTATTAAGACAGTGATTTTGGTTTTTAGTGTATTCACAAACTGATGCACCCATTTTGTCGTTCTAGAAAAAAATCCTGCACTCATTAGTCACTCCCCATTATTGCTCTCCTTCCCAGCCCCTGACAACCACTGTTTACTTTCTCTCTCTGTGGATTTGCACATTCTGGACCTTTCACTAACATGGACTCATATACTATGTGGCTTTCACGGCTGGTTTCTTTCACACAGCATGTTTTCAGAATTCATATGTGTAGTATGTGTCTATACTTCACTGTTGCTTGTTTCCAATTACTCCTTTATATGGCTATTCCTACAATATGTCCATTCATTCATTAGCTGATAAGCCCTTGGGTATTTCCATTTTGGGGCTATTATCTGTAACTCTGGTCTGAACATGGCTGTACCAGGATTTGTAAGAGTGACATATTTTCAATTCTTGGGCATATACCTAGGAGTGGAATTGCTGGGTCATATAGTAACTCTATGTTTAACTTTGAGAAACCATAAAACAGTCTTCCAAAGGGTCTGCCTCATTTTACATTCCCACTGCAGTGCACAAGGGTTCCGATGTCTCCACATGCTCACTCACACTTGTTAAACTTGTTATCCTCTTAAAACTGAGAGAGAGCATAGGTGTCAAGGAGACCCAAGAATTATTCTTTTTTACAACAAATTTCATCCCCTTTGTGATTTGTCTGCGGATGAAATGTAAATAGGTAAAGATCCTCTGTAATAATATTAATAACAATATTAATAATATACAAAAGCAGACATTTATTGGATTCTTTTTTTTTATTTATTGGATTCTTAATCCTGAGTGGACTCATATAGAACATTCTGCATGCATTATCTCATTTAATATTTACAGAAAAATTGGTTTGGAACCTATTTTATAGATGAAAAAAATGAGGTTACGAGATAAAATGACCTGACAGGCATTATTACAACTCTGTCCCAAAGACATGAAATTCTTGCACACCCACTGTGACAGGCACTGTGACGCCTCTCCTCTGCGGAGGTGTCTGAAGGTATGCACCTGCCGAACAGTTCCCATAAGTTCCAAGTGTCACCTACATACTGTCCTACTGGGGAAAAAAAAAAACCTCTCTTGAGATGATTTTTTACAGTAAGTCAGAGATAATTTACTATACTCTGAATGCTAACTAATTCTAGTGATGCAAAACCCATAGCATCTGTATAAATAACTTGACTCCGTACTATGAACATTAATTCAATGCTTTTTTTTTTAATGAACAGCCTTGTTTCTGTGAGTTATGACACTTCCCTCCTGGCTTTCTTATTGGCGCATTGATACCAATAGAAAAGACTCCTAAAACTGATTAGGCCAAAGAAAGATATTCAAATCAATCTACAGTTAGATGTGCTTTCAATTTTGTATAGAAGTGAGATTCGACCCCCCCACACACACACACACACAAACACAACTTTGCCTTGTTTCCCAAAGAAAGCTCAGTGTCTTTTGTGCTGTAAAGTAAGTTCTGCTTCTGTGATTTCCAAGGACAGCAGAACCAATTCTGTTTGTAACTGGCCAATTTCAGCCCTAGAGGAAGACTCGTGGAGGAAGTGGTATGTGAATAAGATCTGAATAAAGCATATTATTAGATCTCAAAGAGAATCAATAGAATCTAATGTTGTTTTCTTTGCATTGTAGCAATAAAGCAGCGTTGTTAGGAAAGCATTACAGTCCTGTCTTCTTTCCTTGGTTTAAAAGCGTGGTGTTTGTTTGATGATGGTTCATTTGCCTTGGGTCGTCTGTTAGAAGGACTAATTTGTTTGGCTTTGTAATGCGTCATTGCTGCAACCATAACTAAAGGCCCAGAACACCTGAGGAGATATTTTCATTATCTGTGCTTTATAAATAAATTTTAACCTGAAAAGATTACAGGGCCTAAGTCACACATTCAGCTGTATTTGGAAGGTTGATCTGTTCTATGTTGCGCTTTAATCTGTTTAAAATCAGGAGGAATTTGGAGATCACAGGCTCACCCCTTAGATCATTTCTAATAAAATTGAAACCAGAGGGCATAGGGCTCTTATCATCTAACTTGTCTCCCCAGAATTCACGCTGAAGCCCCAGCCCTGGTATCTCAGAATGTGACTGTATTTGGAGATAGAGTAATGAAGTTAAAATGTGGCCATTAGGGTAGGTCCTAATCCAATATAACCAGTGTCCCTATTAGAAAAGGAATTTGGACACAGGCACACAGAGGGAAGATGATGTGAAGACACAGGGAGAAGATGGTTGTCAATGAGCCAAGGAGAGAGGCCGGGAATACGTCCTTCCCTCCGGGGTCCCATGGGGGCCCAGTTCTGCCCACACTTTGATCTTAGATTTCTAGTCATCCAGAAATCTTGTGGAAAAATGTGAAAAAACTAACTTTTGTCATTTAAGTTACCAGTCAGGTAACTTACCAGTTGGCAACCCTCCCAAGCAAACACAGGGACCCTTGCTACCACCTTACAACAATGAGTCAGAGGCTACCTAGGTCTCCTGACATCCAGCTCAAGATGCTCAAGACCGTGCCCAGGGGACTTACTACGCTGGACCCCAGAAACCGCAAGTACACTGGTTGTTTGGTGCTTACACACCTCCTGTTCATCTTAGATACCTGGAGGAACAGGCTGACTTCAACACTTCAGTCTCCTCAGTGGCTAGTGGTCCTCTCCAGTACATTTTTTTCTCCAGTTTTACTGAGAAATGACAGACTTTATATGCCCATCACCTTATAAGTTAGGGTGGACAGCATGATGGTTTGATTTACATACAAAGGGTCCCCAGTGGTGGATTCATTTTATGATTTGTGGACTTCACAATGATGCATTTGGTAGAAATTGTTTTCAAATTATGACTTTTCCCAGGCTGGCAATATCAGATCTGATGCTCTCTCAAGTGCTGACAGCAGCAGAACACTGCAGCTTCCCGTCAGTTATGCCATCACAAGGGGAAACTCTATGGCCCACACACTACAGTGCACTACATTTTTTGGGTATTTTGTGTCTTCACGTTTAGTCTTGTCTACAAAAAATGCCTATCTGTGCTTTGAAGAGGAAGGCAAATACTCTTGAGATAAAACTCAAGATAATTGGCCAAAGTAGACTAACGTAAGTGCTCTAAGCACATTTAGGGCAGATTGGGCTCAGTTATGATGTCCAGTAGGTTAGATGTATAAATGTATTTTCAACATACAGTATTTTCAACTGATGATCGGTTAGCATAAGTTGACTAATAAGTCAAGGAGCATCTCCACTGTGAAATGACGACCACAATAGGTTCAGCCAACATTTATCTTCTCATAGAGATACAATGAAAAGCAGAAAAGAGGACAAAAAAAAACCCTAGTAATGAGAATATTAGAATTTATCCCTTAACAACTTTCCTATATATCATACAGCAGTGTTAGCTATATTCATCATGTGGGATGTTGCATCCCTAGTACTTATTTATCTTATAATTGGAAGTTTATACCTTGTGATCATATTCTTCAACTCCCCACCCCCACCCTCTGCCTCTGATAATGCAGGTCTGTTCTCCTTTTCTACCCATTTTTTTATGGAAGGGGATTCCACATGTAATTGAAATTATACTGTATTTGTCTTTCTGTCTGATTTATTTTACTTATCATGCCTTCAAGATCCATCCTTATTGCTGAAAATGGTAGAATTTCATCATATTTATGGCTAAATAATATTCTTGTGTGTATCACTATTTCTTGATTCGTTCACCCACTTAAGCACACAACATAGGTTTTCCACATCTTGGCTATTTTATATAATATTAACATGGAGGTACAGCTATCTTCTTGAGTTAGTTTGGTTTTTTTTTTTTTTTTTTAAGTATATTTCCAGAAGTAGAAAGGCTAGGTCATATGGTAGCTCTACTTACCATTTTTTGAGGCTCCTCCGTACTGTTTTCCATAGTGGCTGCACCAATTTATAATCCTACCACCGTTAAATGTGGGTTTCCTTCCTCCACATCCTTGCCAGCATTTATGTATTATTTTTTTGGTAATGACTATTCTAACAGATGTGAGGTACTATCTCATTGTGGTTTTGATTTACATTTCCCTAATAACTAATGATACTGAATATCTTTACATGTACTTGCTGACCTTTTGGGATTTTTTTTTTTTATTGAGTTGCTTATGTTTTACATATAGGCTCCTTATCAGACAGGTAGTTTGCAAATTATTTCCCTATACCATTGATTCTCTTTTCATTTTATGGATGGTCTTCAGCAAATCTCCCTGATTTGAAATTAAGTCTTATTTTTTTTTAACTGGTCTGCGACTGAGCCAATATCCTACCTTTTACTTTCCGATTCTCTTTCTGGGGAAAGCTTCCTCCATCCAGACCTTCTGTTCTGACCTCCAGTGACTTTAAGAGGCTGCTTCGTTCTTGTAAGGCAGGAAGCTAAAGAGGCACTGAACTAAGTGCTTTCTAGGCATGATCTCATTTCATCTTCATGACCGCCTCAAGGAATGGTATTATCTCCATTTGCTTGACGCAGAAACTGAGGCACAGGGGCCTCCCTGGTAGCGCAGTGGGTTAAGCAACCCACTATGAAGCAAACTTCAGCCACTACAGCACGAGTTCGATCCCTGCGGCCGGCCAGGGAGGGGACCCACATGGCGTGGCAGACCTCTCCTGCTGTGCCCGCTGCTCCCTTCAGCAGTGTACTTCTGTTGATCGCCTGTTCTGCTCCCCACTCTGTCTGTGGTGAATCCTCTCACCCACACACCTCTGGCCTGTACCCCAGTGCTTGTATGCATAAATAAATCTGTAAAAAAAAAAAAGAAACTGAGGCACATACCAGAGTTCACAACTATCCCAATTCATACAACTCTCAAGAAGGGGAAGAACTCTGCCTTTGAGTTCTGATTCTAAGGCATGACAGAACACCACTGCCTTACTGAGAGGCAGCCAGGTTCCCGTTCTCCTTACAGCGGGAGTCTTAGGCATGAGTTTTCCCTGAGAGAACAAGGTGATAAGACCCAGTGAGGACCTAACCCAACTGGTCCTCATGACATTTTGTCTTTGGAAATTTCAGAGACCGGCAGTGCTTTCCATAGGGCTCTAGAACAATGCCACTCAAGGCCGATTGAGCTCCAGCAGAAGGCCCTGGGAAGCCTCAGCAAGAAACAGCATAAAATAAGAGTGAACATTAGAAGTGCCCATAGCAATTAACAGCATCGTCATGTTGGTGGAATCTAATAATAAAGAAAAGAAATGAACCTGTATTCTATATGTCATTTTCATACAGTAATTCCATTTTTCATTCCACATACACCTTGCTGCAAATAAGAAAACTGGTCCTTCACCACGGATAGTTTGCTAAGTGCAGCCCAGAGATCAACATAACTGACTGCGGAGACATAAAGATAAATGAGGAGGCACAGAGCCCAGGTGTGCCCCCAAATTCATATGTTCAAGCCTTAAACCCCAATGTGCTGGTATTTGGGGGTGGGCTGAGCAGGTTACAATGACATCATGAGGGTGGAGCCCCTATGATGGGATTCGTGTCCTTCTAAAAGGAAGAAGAACCAAAGTGTTCTTGCTCTACCACACAAGTACACAGCAAGACAGCCATCATCTGCAAGGTAAGGAGAGAATCCACAGAATCTGCCAAAATCTTGACCTCAGATTTCCAGTCTCCAGAACTATGAGAAAATAAATAGCTGTTGTGTAAGACACCCAGTCTGTGGTATTTTGTTATAAGCAACCAGATTAAGTACGACACTAAGAAATGCCAGATCTTATTCCAACTGGCCAGAGCTGGCCAGGGCATGGCCCAACCCAGGACAAGGTGGGGTGCCAGCTCCTCCAGTACAGTCTACCTCCTTAGAAGGGCCTTATAAAGCAGTAAAGTGGATGCTGGACTGGAAGTTGAAAGTCTGTCATTTTGCTTTACTGATGTGACAGAGTAAATCATTTCACTTTTATCTCTTGATTTTCTCATCTGTATGATAGGATAATAATAACAGTGTCTACTCTAAGTTTCTTCTGAGGACTACAGAATGTTAGCATATGAGTGTTCAGTGCTACGCCTGGTATGCAGTAAGTGCTGTGTGAGTGTTAGCCATTATGATTAGATCTAGTGCATTTTCTTCACTGGCCTACATTATACCAAAGTGGCTTTTCAATTACGTTCTTTGGATTTGAGGGCTTATGGAGGAGGTGTTTCAGGGCTTTCAGAAGCATAAGCAGGTGACATGAAGTTTTAAAATTTCATTTTTAAATCTGTTGGAAAACAACTTTATAAAAACTACTATCTCAATCAAATGTGTTCTAGACCTAAGTTTAAAGCACTGGAGCCTACTGGTCCACTCCGTTCTCTTTAACTGGTCTCACGAACAGGAGCATGAACTACAACTGCCTATACCCATCTGGCTAGAAGAGGAGGCAGCCCTCCTTGTCCCCTGCAGTGGACACCGGTGGAGGCGCCTGCAGCTACCTGACCAGTGCTCCCAAGACCCAGCTGCTATGGTGTTGGCTGCTGCCATCTCTTTGGCCACTTCCTACTAATATGAGGAAGAGGGCCTTCCTCTCCAGAAGACTGCCCTTAGGCAGCAAGAATTCCCCAACAGTACCCCCAACCCAGAAGCAATCAGCCGAGGACTGGCCAACCAAGGCCTCACCCCCTTGCATCCAAGTCAGACAAGCTGTGATAGATTTCACTCTGGAGCTCGCCAGCATCCGGCTGGTAGGCATCCTTACTCAGCTCTTTCCCTGCCCTCAACCACTTCCTCACTTCCTTTCCTGCATGTATTCCTTCAACAAACCACATTCAATTGGCTTGAACCCCTCTCAGGGCTCTGTAGTACTAAGTGCCAATCCCACTCTCCAGGGCTTCCCCTCTCCCCTGTGTGTCCCCTTGCACACCGAGGATCCCACACACAGGATTGCTGGCTGTGTGTCCTCCCTGGCTGTGGTGAACTGAATGCTTGTGTCGTGTAGGAAACTCCATTTTTCTCTACTTACATTCATACAATGCTTCCTTTGACTTCTGACACCATGACTTCTGTGTGGGGTTTTCCCCATATCAAGCAACTCTCTGCAGCACTAGTGCATGTCCTTCAATGCAACTCAGTTCTGGCACTAGCTGCAGCGTCACCTGTGCTTCTGACCGGTCAGGTGCAGTCAGAGGTCTATAGCTGAGAGTCCTTCCTTGGGTTTGATCCTTTGCTGGAACAGTTACCAGAATTTAGGGAACCAACTTACATTTACCAGTTTATTAAAGATTATGATAAAGGATACAGATGTTTATCCAGATGAAAAGACACATAGGATGAAGTCCAAAACGGTCTTGGGCCTCCCTGGTGGTGCAAGGGGTTGAGCACCGCACTGTGGGGCTTCCACAGCCACTGCAGCACGAGTTTGATCCCTGGCCAGGGAGATGACCCATATGGCGCAGCAGACCGCTCCTGCCTTGCCCACTGCTCCCCTCAGCAGTTTGTTTCAGTCAGTCTGCCTGTTCTGCTCCCCACTCTGTCTCTGGTGAATCCTCTCACCCCCTGCGTCTTTGGCCTCTATCCAGCTCTTGTATGCATAAATATATAAAATCTTAAAACATAAATAAATAAAAGGGTCTTAAGGAAAGGAACTTCTGTCCCTGTGGAGCTGGGGCTCCAAACCCTGTGCTTTTGGGATTTTGTGGAGTCAGTCACGCAGGCAAGTTGATCATTACCTTAATCTCCAGCCCCTCCCCTTCCTGAATGATAGGGTGTGGCTTGGTCTTCTGGTGACCAGCCCCATCCAGGGGATCAGCAGGACCCCACCCAGCATCACCTCCTGAGAACAAAAGACATTCCTACCTATAGCCCAAGAAAAATTCCAAAGAATTTAGAAACACTCTGTGCCAGGAAGCAGGAGGAGCAAACAATATATACTTTTCTTATTATTTTACAATTGGCACCCCCACCCCACCCCACCCCAGCTCCACACCCAAGTGTTGAAGCCCTAGTGTGATGGTATTTGACGGAGTGGGGATTGGGGGGGTGGTTAGAAAGGCATGAAAGTCGATGAAGTCATGAGAGTGGATTCCCCACAAGGGGATTAGTTCCTGACAAAATGAGGAAACAGAGATCTCTCTGCCTGCTCACACCAGGAAGGTCAGGTGACGAAGGAACCAGAAGCCAGCCTTCACCAGAACCGCCCCTGTGGTCAAGCTGCTCTCAGACTCCCTGCTCCCAGAGCTGAGAGAAATGGTGTCTCGTTTGTCCTGGTGTTGTTACAGCCACCTGAATGCCTGAGACCAGCGCTCTGTGGCTGACAACCCAGGGAATGGAAGCCATGCAGGGCCTCCTGCTTTCTGGTGATACCCCCACTGGCAACATTTCCTACTAGGAGTCTTTATCCAGGTAAGCACAGGTTCCCATGACACCCAAGGATTGAGCAAGCACCCCAGAACATGGTCAGCCTACTCGAGGTACTGTGTTTGAAAGCAGGACGCTGGGCACATCATACCCCACCCCCTTCCCACTGCCTGACTTGATGACCACATCATGCCCTCATGCCTCCCGGTGCCAGGCCACCCCAGAAAAGAAGACTGGGTGCCTGCTGTCCCTTCCTCCCCACACAAAAAGCTGGTCCCTCCTCAAGGCAAGGATTCCTGCTTGAAGCACTTCTCCAAACTTAGCAACTTAAAAAGTCCTTAGAGCTCCCCATAGCAAGTTCCCTCCTCTCAATGTAAGTGGGAAGTTGCATTTTTCCATATTTATATCAAGAAAAATTTTTTTACATGATGCAACTTGCAAATGACTTGCTTTTGTTGTTGTTTTAGAAAAAGGTTCAGATGCTTTAAATGTTTTCAAACAGCCCTCCAGACTCTTCACAATAAACCTGAGCCTGCTGCTGTGGTTATTCATTTCTCAATTATCTTGGAAAAAGTAGGTCAGGGTTGAAAGCAGGCCCAGGAGGCCATGGGTTGTAGGAAAGGACAACCAGAGGCTGACCTTGCCATTGACTGACCTTGGCCGTCCATAAGCCACCTGTACCTGTTGTCGCACAGGGCTCTCAGCTTTGTGCCTCCACACTTCCATGTGGTCACTTTTGCTAGTCACCTGTCCTTTGTACAAACAAACAAGCAACAGAAGGCTTGGAAGGAGCTCTGTCCTGCTCATAGGGAAATAGCCAGAAGCTAAGCATCAGAGAGAAAACCCAGGAACCACCAGACCCTGAGAGGACCTCACCCCCAAAGGCAAATGAATGTATCTTCAGCGTCCTGGAGTTGGCCAGGAAATCCACACTTGTCTTTGTAGTTGCTTCTGTCCACAAAACTATGTCTGGCTTCCAACCAGCCACTCCTCTTTTCAGTTCAACAGATACCTGCGGTTTCAGCCAGCCTCAGGCACACCCCTCCAGGAGTTCCTCCCTCACTCCGCCACACATACTCCTTTTATGCACCACCCCGAGTCCTGCAACACATCCTCTATACTTGCAAAGTACGTACATTGGACAAAGCATGTTTGCAGAATCTTCAGAATATCATTGCTGTATTGACATCTGAACAGCCACCAGATCTCAGGAGCTAAGTATAACTTTTGCCTGCACCCCTATCTGTCCAGCACCACTGTAATCAAAATGACCCTCTGCATGGGGCATGGCTGGAGGATGTCACCTCCTGTGAGCCAGCAAGCCCTTGGGCCAGGGGGCAGTTACCCTTTTATAAACTCAGAAAGTGAAGCTCACATGGATGCCTGAGTACAGACTTGATGCCCAGGTTAGTCAACGAATCTTAAAAAGAAATCAGCACAGGTGTGTCACATGTTCCCTCGGGGCTAAGCACAACCCGTGAGAGGCAGAGGCCAACTCAGCCTTGGACTGCATGAAATCAAAGCACCTTCTCCACCAGGCCATCTGCTGTAGCCCCACCCTTGCCCCTCCATGGACTGAGCTCTAACCTAGCAATTAGGGTTTCATACGGAGCCTCTAAGATCCCCCAAAGAGGAAGCTAATGCAGACCAGGAGAACCAGCTCTCTGGGGGCACAGCAGCTTTGCTGTCCACCTAGAGAGCATATCAGAGGTAGGGGCCAGGTGCCCAAATGGCTCTACCCCTGGGAGGTGCATGGGGCCATCAGTTTGGGAAGGTTTGGATCGGGTGGGCCTAATGAGTTGGGTCTGAACACTGG
Organism: Galemys pyrenaicus; assembly: GCA_019455555.1. Taxonomy (NCBI): domain Eukaryota; kingdom Metazoa; phylum Chordata; class Mammalia; order Eulipotyphla; family Talpidae; genus Galemys; species Galemys pyrenaicus. The sequence goes on from JAGFMF010011694.1 coordinate 5,859,502, forward strand.
ATACTAAGAATCAACATTATCAAATGGCCATCCTACCAAAAGCAATTTACAGATTCAATGCAATACCAATAAAAATTCCAATGAAATTCTTTAAGGAAATAGACCAAATGTTAATGAAATTCATATGGAGACACAAAAAACCCTGATTAGCCAAAGCTCTGTTGACAAAAAAGGAGAATGGAGGTATCACACTCCCAGACTTCAAACTCTACTACGAAGCAACAGTTATTAAAACAGCATGGTACTGAATACCCTACCCCGAAACAGGTGAGGCCTGCCCCCAGTGCCAGAGGGGTCCTGTGAGCAAACACTGAGTCCCTTTCCGAGCTTCTTTTGCATTTATTCCCTCGCTGTTACCTTGACCTTGTCCTAGAGGACACCATCCAGCATTTCTGGGTTCCCTTGCCCACTCGCAGGCTGCAGGAGAATGAGGCATTCAAAACCCTGGAGCTGGCTCCTCTGTGTTAGGGCTTTTAATCTCCTTAATTGAAATTGATTGGCCTCTTGGGAGGCACCTCTGTATTGGCCCTGAGCGTTCAGCCTTTCAAAGACCAAGTGACACCCCCTGGGCGTCCAGTCTTCTCAGATTCTGGGGCCCCTCTCCCAACCCGAAGCCACATAAGAAAGACGCATGCCTACAAAAACAGCCCAGGAAATAAGCAGCTGGGGTAAAATATCTTGTCCCATTGTGGCTTAGCATTATACAAAAGGCCAGCCAGAACCCCATTACTAAGGAAAGATGTAATCAATTGGGAAAGGAGCTGCTGGAAGGGGAGAGAAACTGCAAAGCTCACAAGATAAACAGGCTGGACTGAGGCATATTTAAGAGCCAGCTGTAAAATAAGATAAAAAGGAAAGAAAAGTAAGTGAAAGCCCTTTCTCAGTTAAAAGAAAATCAAACCTGCAGAGCACTGAAAGTCCAGATTTGTGTTCATCCAGAGGCGTGACTGTCACCCCAAGTGGCTTTATAAACCGGTTTGGCAGGTCCTATCTCTTGCGAGGCATCTGCTAGAGTACCTTACTTACCAGGCCACTCACATATCCTGGAAATGTCCCTCTTGGGGGCCCTGCTGTGTTGTGTGGGTGGAATGGGCTGAAGGTGGCTTAGCTGGGAGGCTCGCGCCCCCTTACGGCCTCCAAGTCCATGGCCCTGTCCCTGCACTGTGACTGGTACGCAAGAAGCGCCTTGGAGATAAAAGGAGCAAGGCTTGGCTGAGCCGCATACCCATCATCATGAGTGGCAGGTTCATGCCAAGAACATCTTGCTGCCTGGCCTCCTGAAGATCGAGTTGAAGGGCGTCAGGACACAGCACCCCAAAATATGTCACTTTGGCATAAGGGTTATTTTAAGCTGAAGTCAACTGAGAATCAATAAGCTAAAGGCAGAGTTCACTCCCCTTGTCTACACAGAAGCAGGGCATAATTTTCCCTTTGTGAAGGCGTCTTCGTGTACCATGCTCGGAAGAGGAGAGCAACTTTTATCAGCAAGACGGAAAACAGGCACCGAAACGCGCCTGCAGAGATGGCGCTCACTAAAATGACCCCTCCCTTCCACTGGTTTCCCGTGTATTCCTTGGTCACTTCTGCACAGTGGACTGTCCTGGAAGGTCCAACCGCCTTTCCTTTGTTAAAGATGATATGCAGATGGTTCTGGTGCTTCGAATTACAATTTTCAGATTTTATTGTATTGCAAAAATGATACACATTCAGTAGAAACCGTACTTTGAATTTTGCATTTTGAGCTTTACCTGGGCCAGTGATACGGTACAGTGCTCTCTCAGCTCCGGGTCAGCCACCTGATGGCAACAGGAAACAATCGGTACCCTACAGCATGCCATGCTGCCAGCAGCTTCTAGATAGTGTTTTGTGTTTTCACTTCTCATCAGATTAACAGGACTCCCATCAGTGTCCAAGATGTTCAACACTGTATTGTACAACAGGTTGTATTCAAGATTGTGCTCCACTGTAGGCTAATGTAAGCGTTCTGAGCACACTTACGGCCAGATTGGCTAAACTGTGCTGTTGGGCAGGTTAGATGTGCCAATATATTTTCAATATGTCATATTTTCAACATACAGTGTATTCCTTGGGATGTAACCTCATCATATGTCAAGGAGGAGCTATATAAACCCCCTAAATCCAATCTAACCACCTCCTTGAGTTTCACTAATTTTCTGTGAACTCTCATGCAGGTAAAATATTCATTAAATTTACATTCTTTTATTCCTTTTTTTCTGACAATCTGTCTTTTGTAAAATTTGCATATCCCCAGGCACTGAACCTAAGAAGGTAGAGGAAAGGATTTTCCTTCCTGGCAAAATCCAGAAATCTAGATTTTAAAAGCTGAGATCCAGCTGTTTTTGTTTTTGTTTGTTTGTAGGTTTTTTTTTCCTGTGGACAGGTCCATTTAAAAATAAATTCAAGTTAAAAGTGATTCTGAGTCTCCGTTTTCTCTAGCAACAAGAATATAACATAAGGTTGAAGTAGAGGGTAGATTCTAAAAACCAGGGCTGCATCTGTTTCAGTCATCAGCAAGTCTAAAGGTGACTAACACTCAATACGTACTTGTTGAAAAAGTGAATAAAGCAGTCGATGGATGAATGGGCAGATACTGAATCACATAGCATGAGAGAAACTACGTCGTGTAGAAGATAAAAATTGTAACATGTGAATACTGACTGCCACAAATTACCCCCACGACAGTCTGTTGATAAAGCAAATCTGGCAGCTATAAGAAAGGTGGCGACTTGGCAGTCTTAACAGCGTCTCTGACTGGGGCAGGACATTTATAAGGTGTAGGGGTCTGACTTAAAGTGGGTCTTTTGGTACAGAGTGGCTTAGGGTTGGATAAGACTCATGATATCATAGTTCAGGATCACAGTGAGGTGAGTTAATGGTTGATGGTAATATTTGCTAACAGCCAGTAACAGTGCCTACTATGTGTCAGGCACTTTACATATATATTTTTTTAAAAAAAGATTTATGCATACAAGAATTGGGGTACAGGCTAGAGGCACGGGACGGTGAGAGGATTCACCAGAGACTGAGTGGGGAGAACAGGCAGATCAACTGAAACATACTGCTGAGGGGAGCAGTGGGCAAGGCAGGAGAGGTCTGCTGTGCCATGTGGGTCCCCTCCTTGGCCAGGGATCAAACACGTGCTACAGTGCCTGTGGATGCTTCATAGTGTGGTGCTTAACCCCATGTGCCATCAGGGAGGCTCACTTTACATCTATTCTTACATTAAGACACTTGACGTGTACTTATCCCCATTTTAAAGATGAAGAAGATGCTGAGCTTAGAGAGTTTGAGCAGCACCTGACAGTACGGGGAATCACTGACAACTCAAACTCTCTGGAACCCACCACCTGAATTCAAATCCTGACTCCCCCACTTATCAGCTGTGTAACCTTGGGCAAGTTATTCTTTCTGTGTCATTTCACCATATATATAATAAAACGATAACAGCACTTATAGGACTAGTGTGAGGATTCAGTCAGTGAGTGAGTATCAGGTGCTCAGAGTTGCCCTTGCTACGAAGAGTTCAATAAAGGGGAGATATTACTATAACTCCAGCATCCATGGTTTTTTGGTTTCTTTTTCCATTTGACTCATTCCCAAGCTTTCCTGAGAGGTAAGAATAAATAACACACTAAAATAAATAAGTTTCTTAAAAAAAATTCTCCATTTTTTAAAATTTAATTTTTGGGCACTATATATTTCTCCCCTCAGGTGTATCCCCCTAGATCTCTCACTACCAAGGCACCCATAGCCCACTCCACTTGTGGAGACACATTCTCAAAGGTGTTCCTGAATTTTACGTCATGGAGCTGTTACCACTGTAAGATCAACTGGGACATGTTTGTGTTCCCTATTAACACGACAAAAGACATAGGGACATTGCGGGTACACAGGAGCCAGCATGTCACCCAGCCCAGACCTGGAATGACTGAGCTGAGAGGGCAGACCCAAGGACAGGGAGGCAGGAAGAAGTTGGAGGGGGCGCAGCACACCCTCAATGCCAGGCCCCTGCGGGAAAATGCCAGGATGTTCTGGAAACCAAAATGGTCACTCAGTATACTCTTCAATAAATGGCTTCATTTCATGTGATCCAAACAGTTCATGAAAATGCTTGCCTGGGGCCTCCCTGATGGCGCAAGGGGTTGAGCGCCACCCTGTGGGGCTTCCGCAGCCACTGCAGTGTGAGTTCGATGCTTGGCTAAGGAGAGGACCCACAGGACCCACATGGCGCAACAGACCTCTCCTGACTCACCTGCTGCTCGGTGTACTTCAGTCCATCTGCCTGTTCTGCTCCCAACTCTGTCTCTGGTGAATCCTCTCACCTTCCCATGCCTCTGGCCTGTACCCCAATTCTTGTATACATAAATAAATGAAATCTTTTAGAAAAAAGAAGAAAAATCTGCTGTTGTCAGATCGATTGAATACATTAGATGCACAATTTGGAGCCTAAGAAAAGCAGTGTGCACAATTGTTGGTTTATGTACGCCTCAGCCAGCTGGACAGAGCAAAGGATCCCTGGCCTGAATAGAGGCAGGCAAAACCAGGGGAACCACTCTTACCAGCCCACCTGTACAATGGCCGCAAGGCTGTGTAGACACGATGACCAGTCCTCACAGCCTGTCCCTGAGAACATCACCACAGTGACCGCCAGGGGCTCTTGCAGGGCATCACATGTTAGTACAGCCATAACCCTGAGCCTTGGGAATGTAATCCAGCCTAGATTATGGGCAACACGAAGCCAGAACTGCTACAGGGCTATTATTTACATATGGGGTGACGAACAGTTTCAGGAATCCTTCTGTATCGCTGTGTGGAATATGTGTCCAGCTCCCCGCATTTCTAATCTCCAGCTAACGCCTTCTGCCATTTGGCTCTCGTGGCCAACCCACCGGCGTTATGACCTGTATTAAATCCCTCTCTGTTTGAAATACCTAATACTCTCTGGTTTTTCTGACCAAGCTCTTACAGATGAATCCGTCTTCAATTTATTTTTCTTTTCGACATCTGTGTAAATACCCAGTTTCCAAGTTCGGATCCCTGTCCTCTGTTCCTGTGTTGCTGAGTTCTTCAACAAGACCTCACTGCTGTAAATTGTTTGGTTGTCACTGTTTCTTCCTCCGCCCTCTCAAAATGTCAGGGAAGTCTGGTGCTTGCCCCTAACTGGGCTCCTCTGTTCTCAGACCCCTTTCACGTTAAACTGCAGAGCACTGAGGAGGGCCCGTCCTTCTCCTGGGGACATCTCCAGACTTCACTGACCCTTTTGTTCCAGCGGTCATTAGCAGAACAGCCCGCCACAGCAGGACTCTGTCCCTGTTGATGGAAGCTATGCATAACTAATGAAGAGGAAAATTGATACCAACATGGCCTGATCAGTCTCAACATGTTTCTAATAACTTCCATGTCCCCAATCTTCACTTCCCCTACACATCTTCTTTCCCTCCTAAATGAATACTCCGAACCTCTTTGGCCTGTGTAACATTTTCGGATCTAAGGGTTATTTTTCCTGTCTCTCCCATCTCAAGGTTCTGTGTCTTGCAGAGGCTCTCCCCTGCTTCTTGGTCGCACTGTGCACATCTGAAACACCAGCTGCCCTTTCCTCTAGTTGCAGACGCTAAGATAGCAAGGCATAGAAATGCAGCAAGCTGGGGAATTCCAGAGTAAACGTTATTTGTAGTACTGAAGTACCAGAAGGCGTAGGCACTAGACTTCTGTTTCAAATGAGGCAAATAATGCTGGGAAGAGTTTACTGGTCCAAAGTCACATACATAGGAGGCAGAACTAGGATCCAAACCCACATATTTCTGATGCCATAGTTCCTGCTGCTCCCAAGCGTCTAACAGTTACCAGGGAGTCAAAAAGCCTTCCCAGAAAAAGGAAGCAAAAGCACTGGATTTTAGACTCCAGCAAAACTCGATTACTGGGCCTCCCTGGTGGCGCAGTGGGTTAAGCAACGCACTATGAAGCAAACCGCAGCCACTGCAGCATGAGTTCGATCCCTGCTGCCGGCCAGGGAGGGGACCCACATGGYGYRGCAGACCTCTCCTGCCTYGCCCRCTGCTCCCCTCAGCAGTGTACTTCTGTTGATCTGCCTGTTCTGCTCCCCCCTCTTGTCTGGTGAATCTTCTCACCCCCCCACACCTCTGGCCTGTACCCCAGTGCTTGTATGCATAAATAAATAAATCTTTAAAAAAAAAAAAAAACTCGATTACTACTCTTAACATACCGCACCACTTGGGTGAACATTTCATTCCAGTACTTCCTAGCAATTTTGGAAGCCGTAGCAAGAAGCCCTCCAGTTCAGAATTTCCTTCCAGATACCAGCTCCCTGGTGTATGATTTCAGTTCTCCTGAATCATGTGTCTACATACAGTTATACGAACAAGGAGGAGGGAGAGAGGTTGCAGGCTACTAGAGGAAGGTGCAGTGAGGAGCTACCTGAAGCAGGGAAATGATTAGTTTTTCTCTGACACCCATGTCTCACTTGTTACAACAAACATGTATCATTTTATAAATTGAAAAGCAAATAAGAATAAGAGCTTGTGGCAAAAATAATACTATCCAGCACCAAATCTCTTTTTATTTTCTTCTTCCTGTGTACACAGAGGATTCTATTTCCTCTCCTTCCTTGCATGTGGGTTGGGATTATGTAACTGGGTTTTGACTAAAGGGATCTAGGCAGAAGCACTATACGCCATTTCCAGCTCTGGTCATAAAATTCCCTATGTCATCATCCATGCTCTCTCTTCCTCTTCTGTGTCCAAACTTCGAAGTCACATGAGCAAGAGGACAATCTCACGAGATGGATGCCTCCGATCAATTACTGGAGGAGAGCCACTTGACCTACCTCAGCAATGACCTCTTATAGTAAGCCACTGAGACTATAGTGCTTCCTTATCTGTGCAGCATGGCTCTACCTATCCTGACTAATATGGATTCTTAGAGCTGTGGTTCCATATCAGCATGGAGCTCCTATGTGGCAGAGATTTTCAATACCCCACAGAGGTCTTGAGAGAGGCTCTTGGAACTTCATACCTGGAAATGGCCTTTTAGTGGTTTTTGTTAGATATTTTTCAGATTCTAACTTTGTGAGAGGACATATTTTTTGAATATAGTTCCTTTTCCTTCTTCTACCTCTGAATTATCTTCTCCTTTTCACTTAGTAGTGGCGTGTTTGTTCCAAAGGGAAATAAATCAAGGAAGTACCAGAAAGGAAATAGTATGCACACTTTACATTCTTGTTTCAACAAGACCTGAAAAGTGAGGAAATTTTATTCTCCCTTAGGGGCCATTTGAATTTTACAATCCTAATATTTACTTATTGTTATAGCAAACCTTGGGTAGACCTTCAGGGACTGAGTTGTTCTAGAGAGACAAATGTTTTACAGAACTGGAATTTGTACATTTAAGCAAGGAAATGATATGACTTTTCAATATTTTGAAGAAAATACTTGTAATGCCATTAAACGAACATAATGACATGTTCTACTTTTTTTAAAAAAATTTATTTATTTATGCATACAAGAGCTGGGGTACAGGCCAGAGGTGTGGGGGGAGAGAGGGTCCACCAGAGATATAGAGTGGGAAACAGAACAGTCAGATTGACTGAAACACACTGCTGAGGGAAGCAGCTGGTCAGCAGGAGAAGTCTGCTGCACCATGTGGTCACCTCCCTGGGATCTAATTCGAATTCGTGCTGCAGTGGCTGCAGCTGCTTCAGTGTGGTGCTTAACCCCTTGTGCCACCAGGGAGTTCCCTGATCTACTTTTTGCAAGTGGCTCAGGATTAACCCCTTTCTTAGATGTGCCACACTCCTATGGGGACTTACACGTGCCATTACCTCTGCCTGAAACAATCTCCCATATCCTGTGCCTGCATAAATCCTCCTCATCCTTCATGTAGCAGCTCAAAGACCAGGTACAACTGCACACATTTACTAAAGCTCATCATCAAACGATTCACTTTGAAATAAGTTCCATTTTTAGTATGTAAAATACACTTCAGGGCCTCCCTGGTGGCGCAGTGGGTTAAGCAACGCACTATGAAGCAAACGGCAGCCTCTGCAGCATGAGTTCGAACCCTGCCACCGGCCAGGGAGGGGACCCACATGGCACAGCAGAACTCTCCTGCCTCGCCTGCTGCTCCCCTCAACAGTGTGTTTCGGTCAGTGTGCCTGTTCTGCTCCCCACTCTGTCTGGTGAATCCTCTCACCTCCCACGACTCTGGCCTGTACCCCAGCTCTTGTATGTATAAATAAAAAAAATCTTAAAAAAAATATACTTCAATAAAGCTATTAAAAGCAAAACGCACTATCCAGAAGGCCAAATATAACACCCCACAGTCCCAAATATGGGCTGTACATACAGACTTCCTACCAAAGACTACAGAATGGACAGGTGAAGGGAAAGATCTTCCCAGTAGAGAAACCTGACAAAAACCACTCAGTCAGGAACCTGACAACATCAGGTGGTCAGGGCAACAGCAAGTTTGTCATGTTCACAGTAAGCAGCCTTGATGTGATGTGATGAGATCGATCTTCCTCCCAGAAGGCACAGCCCTAGTCTGATCCTGAGAACAATGCCAGCGGGTGTGCACCGCAATACACCCAGCCATAGCTCTGCACAACTGTCACAGCTGAGAGGAGCCTAAGCAGACAGAACAGTTACCATGTGGGATCTTGGAAACGGAAAAGGCCATTAGGTATGAAGTGAGGAAATCTGAATAAAGTATGGACTTTAGTTAATAATAATGTATCAGTATTGGTTCATTACTTGTGACAAATGTACCATAGTAATGTAAGATGTTAATTATAGGGGAAGCTGGTGTGGGATATATGGGAATTCTCTGTACTAGCTACATAATTCCTCTGTAAATCTAAAACTGTCTTAAAAAAATAAAGGTCACTTAATTCACATTAAAAATTTTTTCCCCGGGCCTCTCCGGTGGCGCAGTGGGTTGAGCCACACACTATGAAGCAAACCACAGCCACTGCAGCTCGAGTTCCATCCCTGCTGCCGGCCAGGGAGGGGACCCACATGGCTTGGCAGACCTCTCCTGCTGTGCCCGCTGCTCCCCTCAGCAGTGTGCTTCCGTTGATCTGCCTGCTTTGCTCCCCGCTCTGTCTGTGGTGAATCCTCTCACCCCCCCACACCTCTGGCCTGTACCCCAGTGCTTGTATGCATAAATAAATAAATCTTTTAAAAAAAAATAAGAAAAAAAAATTTTTCCCCAAGTCCTTCATACCAGATCAAAAGCCCCTGCTATAAGTTCATATAACAATTTGGATTATTGACTAATGAATTAATAATTTACCACACGCAAGTATGCTTCTGTGTTTTACTCACTATTGTCTTCTTGGTATAATGTTAGGGTGTGACTTTTATTTATTTATGCATAAAAGAACTGGGGTACAGGCCAGAGTGCTATGGGAGGGGGTGAAAGGATTCACCAGAGACAGAGTGGGGAGCAGGCAGATTAACTGAAATACACTGCTGAGGGGAGCAACAAGGAGACAGGAGAGGTCTGCTGCACCATGTGGGTCCCCTCCCTGGTCGGGGATCTAACTTGTACTGCAGTGGCTGCCAATAGCTTGATAGTGCTGAGACCTAACCCCTTGCGCCACCAGAGAGAGCCTAAGGTCTGATTTTTGATAGGTAATTAGCAACAAACATAAAGTACAATCTCAAAGACTGTAACAATAGTATTTTGCCTCTTTTGTTCTTACTGTGTCCTCATCTAGAGAGCGCCAGGCACAGGGCAAACACTCAGGAGAGGGAAGAGCACCTGGGACTAGGGTGAGGGTGCACAGGTGAATTGCTGGTGGGAATTTCACGGGGACTATACCCTAGATGAGAAAGCATACTTTGTACAAAATGAAGACTAATGTAAAAAAGATATAAAATAATTTTAAAAAATTAAAAAGCAGACATTTTAGCTCAAGCTATCCAATTTCTTCAAAATAAAACCTGTGCAAGTATCGATGGCAGCAATTATTTTTCACCAGATGAACTGGAAGTCTTAGGGCACTGGTCTGTGACAAAAGAGAAGAATTTAGCCAAGGCTCAGAGAGAAAGAAAGGCAAGAGGCAGAGTAGGAGGCCCTGCTTGGTTCCACCAGGACGGTCCTCTCTGGTTCTATCAGTTCCAGAAAATTCCTATTCGGTGTAGTCCAAACCGTGGGCCAGAGGCTCCTGCCACTTAGGCCCAGTAGCACCAAGACTTCGGTGTCATGGTAGGTTGAGTTGCTGGCATGAAAGATTCGGAAGCAAACTAGCATAATAAAATACCACCTGGGGTATGGTGAGAAGGGAAGTGGAGCTATAAAAAGCAAATAAGAGGAAGAATTAAGTGAAAACGACCAAACAAATAAAGTATAGTTTCCAAAGAGTAAGTTTAGCAAATACTGAGCACATACTATGCACCAGGTCCCAAGCATACGTCAAGAGTATAGAACTCAACAAAACTTGAAAACTTCCTCCCTCCAGGAGCTTGCATCCCAGTAGGATGCAGGTGGGGAGAGGGTCAAAAGTAAACCAATAATTAAACAAAAGATACATCAGAGACTGATGAGTGTTGATACAGAGAGTTAATATAGTGTGACTGAGGAGTACTTTAGATTGGTTTGTCAGAGAAAGCTTCTTTCAGATGGTGATATCCAAATTGTATCTTAGGCCCACCCTGTTGGCGCAGTGGGTTGAGCAACGCACTATGAAGCAAACCACAACCACTGCAGCATGAGTTCGATCCCTGCCGCCGGCCAGGGAGGGGACCCACATGGTGCAGCAGACCTCTCCTGCCTCATCTGCTGCTCCCCTCAGCAGTGTGTTTCAGTCAAATCTGCCTGTTCTGTTCCCCACTCTGTCTCTGGTGGATCCTCTCACAAACACCTCCCACCGCAGTTCTTGTATGAATAAAAAAGTAAAATCTTTTTAAATAAATAAATAAAAATAAATTGTATTTTAAAGGACAAGAAATTATTTATTACTCTTAAATACTTCCTATATGCCCCTGAAGTGCTTCCTTTGTTTAAAACTCAAATAACCTTTGTGACGATCTTTAAGATAGGTACATTATTAACCCCATTTTTCAGAATTAGAAACTAGTGACCAGAGGAGTTAAATAATAGGCCTGAGCTCACACAGCTTTAAACTGGCAAGGCTGGGATTTGATCTCGGGTGGTCTGGTGGAGCCCAAATGTGTTTGATTTTTTTTAATATGCTGTATTACCAGTCCTTTGAGATTGTCGTGTGCTACAAGAATACGTGTTTATAATAAAAAACTAATTTTTTAAATTAAAGGTTGAATGTCCAGCCTACAAGCATTTAGGGCCTGGCCTTTCACTATATTCCTATGTGACTCCTGGCACAACACCTGGTACTGCAGAAAAGGTGAGAAATCAGCCAGAGAGTGGGGGCAGGAAACAGGACCGTGATAGGTGACAGATCATTTTATCACATCTGAAAACACTGCTCTGTAGTCAGAGATACCCCCTGGAAATATAAGCAGAGAGTCCCCTACTGTGTATGAAAAGGCCCTCATCATCCGCAGCCCCTGCCAGACTCTCCCCTGGACTTAGCCTTGAGAGCCAGCCCACGAGACCAGGAAGTGCCCTAATACCAGGACAGGTAGGCCTGGTATTAGGCAGTCTCTTGGCAGTGGCAGGATGCAGTTGTTGTGCTATTTATAGGTGACTCCCCATTGTTATCAATTTAACCTCTCAGACAGAAGCAACGCCAGAGCTGTGGAAACTATAGGCCTGCAGCTGAGAAAAATGTAGTGATTGGACCAAAGAAGCTAGAAGTTCTTATTTATGAAGCAAAGTTAGAACTGGTTGGCAGAAGGACAGGTATAAATCTTCCCTGTGAATTCAGGTTAGAGAGCAGAATTCCCTCACTTACAGACATTTGTCTGGCGTGTGTTGGCCAGTGTGGCTCCTGGCAGGCCTGGGTTGCTGAAAGGGATGAAGATCAGCAAAGGGCCAGCGGACAAGATGCAAAATACAGTCTATATGGGACAGGTTCCAGTCAGTTGAAAGAGCTGGAATAGCCTTTAGATTTATCTCCAGGGCAAGAGAAGAAACCCTGAATGAATGATTTCCTCAGACTGAGGAGGCCTAGAAGGGACCAGACTCTACAGCCTTGAGCCCCTAAAACTCAAGGCAGGTGTGGGGGTTGCCCCGCCCCTTCCCCAAGCTGGAATTTAACTTGACCCCTCACTCTTGCCTTTGAAGTATGGGTCACCCACCATTCTGAGGTGGAAAGAGCTTTGATACCAGGGACATTTGCCAGGTCAGATACTTTGGACAGACCTCTGAGGTCATTCATAGATACTGAGTCCTGCTCTACAATCGTTGCACTTTCATGAAAATGAGGGAATAGGAAGAGGGCCCTTCTCTGGGCCCAACTCTAAGGAGGGTAATTTACTTTAAGTTCTAGTTAAAAAGATCATCAGCGTCCTCTTTCCTTGCTTTTTCTAAATACAGAGCTTGAAGTACATATTCTTCTTCACCTAGCTACCCCAAAAGCACCTTTCTAACTCTAATTGCTCCGTAATCACTGCTGTCTTGAGTTGTTTGGTACCTTCAAAACTTTTATACAAATCCACTTTAATATATATATGTGTGTATTCATTTACTAGGGCTGCCATGACAACATACCACAGACTACAGAAATTTATTTTCTCACAATTTGGCTAACTAGAAGTCCAAGACTAAAGTGTCAGCAAGCTCGGTTTTTCCTGAAGTTTCTTTCCTTGGCTTGCAGGTGCCTGCCTTCTCTCCATGCCCTCACATGGTTTTCTCTTAGATGTGCTATCTTAGGCCATTTAGGTTATACCAAAATATCATAAACTAGTGAGGTTATAAACCATGGAAATGTAGTACTCACAGTTCTGAAGGTCAGGAAGGGCAACCCCCAGTTGCTGGCAGAGTCTTGTGGGTGAGAGTCAGCTTCTGGCTTTGAGGGTGGTTGTCTTCTCACTGCGGGTGGGAAGGAGAGGGAGCTCTGTGGGTCTCTTTCATAAGGGTGCTAATCCCATTCAAGAGGGCTCTCCTGAAGACCTCATCTCCTAGAGCATCCCCTGGGGGGTAGGATTTCAACATATAAATTCGGGGAGGTGGAGGAGGGGCATAGAAATGCTTGCATTTTATTATAAAGCATTCTTCTGAAGAGCTCAATGGTTTTATCAATGGGCTTATTAATCTTCATAGGTTTATTATCCTCCTTCTAGCACAGACCTGAATATAAACCTTACTTGTCGTTCAGAGTTATGCGTGTGCTGTGCTCCTGTTTTCTTCACATGCCCTAAAATTGACTTTTACATTTGTGACTTTTGCTTCATACAGATAATAAACGGGGTCTATGCATCTCTCACTCTTAAGACACATAGTAACAAAAGAGAAAGACCAATCAGTCAAATCTTAAGAATGAGCAGAGCTGTTGAGTAAGCCCTCACTGGGCACCTCCAAAAGAATAAGGAGGAGGATTCAGAAGACCTTAGTGAGAGCCGCATACAAGGCAAGCTGCTCGCCTTTGAAGTTGCTTGCTTTCACCTTGTTTGCATCAATCTGATAATATTCTGGACAGTATCTGAAAAGAGTGAAAAGATCAGGGTGGCCCAAGGTCATCTACATCCTAATAAGTGATGCCTAGAAATAAATAGTATTCACAGAACTTCCAGAATTTTCATGTCTGGTCCCAGAATCTCTTCAAATCTCCCCCTAACATCAACATTTTAATTCCTAGACTTACCCAGATGGTGTTTCTCTAAAAACATACAGCTAGTTTAAATCCCTAAAATTCTCTATGTTGAATTCCAAAGCTGCCTCTTATCCATTCATCACCTTTTTATGATTTTGCTCCATGAACTCGATAACTACTAATCAAATTACAGACAGGTGGAGCAGGCACAGTTACCTGAGCTCCGAGCCAGGGCTGCAGAACCCCTTCAGGGCTGCAGATCCCCTTCATGTGGTAGCTTCAAAGGCTCTGCTAGCAGGGGCGTCAATGGTGACCCCCACAGCGCTGAGGGCGGGGCACTGTGGTGCATGCGGAAGCAGTGGGTTTTCTGACAACCCCAGAGGAGCCTGTTCACTGTGGTGACAGACACACAAGCAAGGAGGAGTGGAAAGCAGGTGGGACCACAGCTGCCCAGGGCGTTACTTAGCATTCTGCCAAGTCACTTCTCAAGAGTGACCTGTCAGCCTTGGGTTTCCCATACTTTGCTTAAAGGTTGAGGGAAAGAAAAAGTGGTAAGTGCACCTGCTCTTCCTTTTTTCCTATTCTCCCCATGAAAATCATACCTCTATGCTATGAAGCCATAAATAACAAACCAAAGAGAATTTGTCAAAAAAGAACTAGAGAGAAAGTTGAAAAGAGGTCTGTCAATCTATTCTTGCCATTTAATAGAATTCTTCTTTAAATGACCTTGATTATCTTTCTAATTATAGAAGGAATGCATGCGAGTTTATTGTGAGTGATTTGAAAAATAAGAAAAAAAAAAGAAAAAAAACATTTGTAATTTCACCATCTTGAGAAAACCACTATCCCTTCTCCAACACTCTCTGTACTCTTTCCCTCCCTTATTTTTGTTCACAGCTTTGCTAATGGTAGTTATTAATACTATTACTGTGTATTGTCTGACTAACTCAGTGGAACACATTGTCCATGAAGCAGGTGTAACAGGGTTGTCCCAAGAAAAGAAAAAGTTCCAAAATCCTGGTTCCGCCCTAAGTGAGTAGAGCTAAGAAAAAAAAAAATCTGCAGAGAAGAAGGAAGGAAGGGAAAAAAAGCAAAATAAAAAGCAGCAAGGAAACCTGGAGGAGGCACGTGGAGCAAAAAAACATAAAAAAACCTGTCCTTGTTTTTTAGTCTTGGACTGGTTAAAACAGATGTGGATAAGAGACCCGTGAAGAGGTTAACAATGGTAGCTTTCATCTTAATTTTAATTTTACTCTTTTCCTCCCAAATTTATCTAACTCTTTCTAACCCTTTTCTATAGGTTGCTACTAAAAAGTCCTTTAAATGTGTGGCAGGCTTTGGGCCTTACTTTGGGCCAATCCAATTTGACTAAACTTTTACCCTCAAAAAAATGGGTAACTTTAAATGCTTAACTTAGTCACTATGTTCTTTGTCCTTTCTGTACTGTACCCTAATTATATTAAAGTTCCTTTCCATTAAAGGCCTTATATGTTGTCTTAATGCGGCAAATAGCAGAACCCATTCAGAGAGGGCAGGTTTAGAAATTCTGGAGTGCTCCTCTCCCTGCCCTATAACACTAGGAAATTCATCTCCCTGATACCTAGAACAGTGCTTGGCTCAATCAGTTTGTCTTAAATATTTATAAATAAACATTTTGGTGTATCATCTTCCAATCTCTTTTACTATAATATGTATATATATATTAAGCTATATATTATGTATAACACTATATATTATATTATAACTCTACTTTGGTTAACTAAAAACCATTCTACTACCAAGAGCTCCAAGGGGAGTATCTGAAACATGATTTGGAAAGTAGAGCTCCAATTGAGTCAACCAGACATTTATGCTTCTCTGTGAGTTCAAAGAAGCTACTTTAGGGAATGGGCCCTGGAGAATGGATGCTGATACTCAGAAGCTAGGGCTGAAGGCCCTTCTAAGGCATGCTGGGCATGACTACATGTGGTTTTCCCTTTGGCGTCCTGTAATGGCTGATTTGTGCCCACAGATAAACATAGGTAAGTGATAAGGTTGACCCAGAAGCACAGGAGAGCATGATGGTAGGTCAAGGTGAAGGCACCAAGGAGCAAGTGGAGATCAGTGCATCTGAATGGGTATTGATTGCTTCTATTTTTTGGTTATTGTGAAGGATGCTGCAATGAACAATGGAGTACTAGTATCTGATCAAGTATCATTCATGAAAGTTGTGCAATCACAGAATTCTAGGAATAGAATTGTGGGATTATCTGGTAGTTCTGTGTTTAGCTTTTCGAGGAATTGCCACAACTATGGAGAAATACACCTCCTTCTCATTACAAGTATCATCTCATTCAATTCTCATCTTAATGAGAAACTAGTGCTGTAGACTTAAGACAGAGATGTTGAAATGAGGGTGGAAACAAAGGCTTGAAAGTCCTTTCTGAGCTCTGAGATTGCATGGCTATGCAATTTGCTCAAAGACACTCAATGAATCCCTGTTGGCTACTATATTAAGTACAAATTTTTCAGCCTGACAACAAAGACTCTTCACAGGATGATCCAAATCTCTCTCCAGGTTTGTCTCTCAAATATCACCACCATCATTCCTGCCAAACATACAGAATTTCCAGCCGCTCAATCATATCTCCAACCTCTATGATTCTACTCATGCGTTTTTTGTCTCCAATGCTACCTCCTCACAAGGTCATTCCAGTATGTTCTCTCCCATCATCTCTTTCCCTAAATAACACTTTATGCTCTTTCTGGCACACGCTGGCAAGATAATAGAAAGGGCTGAACACCAGGTCAAGGAGAACACTAAGATTCCTGCCTGATCAGGGGATTGACTTACAGAATTCTCCATAATTGTCATATATGTATTTTCTTATATGTTGATTAAAAAAATGTTGCTCCAGGGATATATTGGCCATATTTCCTATAATTACTTTTCTTTCCTTTTTCCAGATTTTCTTTTCCTTTCTTCTGTTCCTGGAGATTTTTTTCTAAAAATCACTGCGGTTGTTAATTAATCTGCCCACCTTCATTCCCTCTCTCTCTCTCTCTCTTTTTTTTTTTTAAGATTTTATTTATGCATACAACAGCTGGGGAATAGACCAGAGATGCAGGGGCTGGGTGGGGGTGGTAAGTGGATTCACCAGAGACAGAGCAGGGAGCAGAACAGGCAGATCAACTGAAATACACTGCTGAGAGGAGCAGCTGGTTAGACAGGAGAGGTTTGCTGCACCTTGAGGATTCCTTCCCTGGCCCCCCACCAGGGATAAAACTTGTGCTGTAGTAGCTGCGGAAGCCCCACAGTGCAGTGCTTAACCCCTTGCACCACCAGGGAGGCCCAATTCCCTCTCTCTTAACGACTCTTTAAATCTTTAGATTAGACCCTGTCTAAGCCCAGAGTGTGATCACAAGTGGGAAAGCAGAGTTCCTTCCCTCAGGCCACTGTCAGTTTTACAGAATCCACAAATTTTGCCAAACAGAAGGATGTGTTTTTGTCCTTCCCTATTCACTGCAGTGATTCTGCAGTATAAAGCATGAATTCATTTTTAATTATGCAAAAAAATTGTTAGCTAATTCAAAAACACAAAAGGTTATGCCTCTTGTCCCAAACACTGGGCTTCAAACACATCAGCCTTTTTAGAGTTCATGGACTCTATATTGTTTGCAAATTCAAAGACAGGCCTGTGTGACTGGTTTGCTTTCCTCTGTGGCCTTAAAGTACTTAAAAGAAATTTCACCCATTCAGTTTGGCACACTGGAATTGCTACTCCAAATTCAGTCTCCCCATAAATGGCACTTCTGATACAGGGCAGCAAGGGGCATTAGAACTGTCCAAAGACACTGCCCAAATAGTTTAGCAGTCACCATCTGAGAACAACAAAAATGGGATTTAACAAGCCAGGGAAAACCAAGAGTTACTGATGACAGTTTACCTCACCTCAAGCAGTGTCCAGTGTCTTAAAGTCCTAAACACACATGCTCCCAAGATGGAGTCTTCCTGCCACTGCAGACCTGAAGCATGTGGCAATCCAGGTTCTAACTCACAAGACAACAGAAGATGCTTCCCGAAGCTGCCAAGACACCCCAGCGCAGCACCAGACAAGCTATACTCAAAATGGCAGCTGCAGCTGTCGAAGGACTCAACAAACCGCCACACTCACGCAGCTCAGCGAGGCTGCGGGCTCTGGGTCTTCACCTTCCCTGCCAGGTTGTAACACAGCAGAACTGGGAACAGTTTCAGTCACTCCACTACTTGCAAAGTTTGTGAACTTTTCCTCTCCTCCCTTGGCTGCTGGAAGCCTCTCCATGTTCTTCAGAGGCTCACAATAACCTCTGGAAGACTGGCATGGTGGGGGCAGAAATTGCTGACCCTGGAATTGCTGAAGATCTGAAAATGCTGAAATCCCAAACACTGAATGTGGGGACTGGGTCTGCATTCTCTGAAATTTCTTATCAGTCTCCACCCCAAACAGGATACTTTGTTTGCATTCTCCTTGGGTCTATCCTCACCAGCACCCCTCCTCCAGGAGACTCCACCTATAACAGTCTTTGGCTTCAGCCACTGGTTACACTTCCTCCTAGAAGCCTTTCTTGTCTCTCCCAAACCTGTGACAGGTAACCCTCCTTCCTGACCATGAGACTAGGTATTCACTGTGTTTTCTAGCAAACAGTGGAAATCACTTGGTACAGGGACCAACAATCCCCCACAATCTGAAAATACAGCGTTCTTATGAAATTTTCCTACGACAATTTAATGTAAAGGGAAGGAATAATCTCCATTTGTTCATATGGAGAAAATGTTGAGCTTCCCCAGACCTCCAAAATAACCTACCAACTCATACCAAATAACACATGTTAGTATTAGTAAGATGATACCAACATATGATAGAAACGGAAACGATTAGATAAATGCCCAGACTGTAGAAAGCAGTTCCTGGGTGCCTTACTGTACCAGGTGCCGCCACCTTGAGAACTACTGCTCTAAAACCACCAGAACACAATTTTCAATTTTTGACTTTTGCCATAAGGTAAAAATTCCTTGGATTTCCTTCTGTTAGCAGAAACAAGGACCAACATAGGTCTGTCATAAAAGCAAAGTGGCCTAACTCGAACTTTCAAAAAGCAGGTGATGCCTGTATAAGTCCTGTGGATGGCCTTTACCAGAAGCCTTCTGGCATTTTCATAGTTTACCCAAAAAAGTGCAACAAAGGAAAGAGCCACTTCTATTAATTCTACTCTCAATCTAGGTTCACTTGACAACACACCCAGTGTCCCTCATTTGCACGCTCTTTCTCTTAGTGCTATTAAGTTTTCTAGTCTCCCTTTATTGCTGAAATGTTCCCTAGGATTCCCATCAGTTTCTGTTGGCTGCGGTATCAAAGGCTGAAACTTTTACCTTACCTTTTCTTCTTTCGCTGTAATGCTATCTGATTGACTCTCTGTAGTGCCAGCAAGGCACGGAGTAGGTTCTCGATGATTCCTGGAGACAGGTAAAGGAGGAGTCCTGGAGCCCTGGCTGGCTTTTTAGGATTACATCATCATATCAGAGGTGACCAGGTACACGGCAGGCAGGGGGCCTGAGGGCCAGGAGGCTGGCAGGCCTCCTAGCCCCTGGCGCATCTTCACTCTCTGGGCTCTCTAGCCTCTCGTGCCTCTGCTACTACCACTGCTTCTTCTGCCTTTTTCTCTCCCTTTGCCTCTCTTCTCCTGGCGTCCTCGTGACGCCGCCCTTATATGCACCGTGTCTCAACCCAGGTGCACTCACTTGTGCATGCCCACTTAGGCTTGCATGCAGGATCTCACGTGTCCATCATCACACCAATGGCAGGAGGGTGGAAAAGCTGATAACTTCCATTTACCCTACGCTCTCCAAGCCAACTGTTTAGAATATAGGCAAGAAATTATTTATTGGGAGAGCTCCATCCATTTTTAAAACTTCATTTGAAAAGTTTTATAGTTTATAATATAATGTCTAAAAATGCATTTTAAAAGAACATGTATTAGTAGTGTCAGAGCAGTGAGATGGTAGAAAGGTTCTATAGAATCCCATCTGAGTCTTCTGCCTGGTGCCAGACGCTGGCAGGCTGAGGTCAGCTCTGAGCATTCTCCGTGTGAGGGAGACTGTGGGGCTCCTTGAAGCTTTGTTGAGTTTGTGAGAACATTAATTGAGCTAACAAATCTAAATGTTTGCTGTAGTCTCTGACACTGGTGAAGGCTCAGTTTTGCTAACAGAGAAATAGTCTTTCCCGTGCTAGGTTGACATCTTTGATACTTATAATTTTCAATTAATTTTTAAATTTAAAACTATCTTAATTATAAAATCCTCCTTTAAGTAAAGTGTAGCATCTGCCGTCTGTAATGATTGGGCAAATCACCTTATCCCAGTTGTACTTTTCTCACATCAGAAATGAGTCGTGCTAAAAACGACTCTCAAGAGACAAAACGATCAGGTGCAATGGTGAAACTTAATTGGCTTCTTCTCTAAAAAAATAAAATGGCTAAAAATACTTTTGGTATTGTTGATAAAGATGACTGCCTATTGGAGACTGTGAATTTACTACTAGTTTCCATAGCTGTGACAGTGGTTTTGTGGGCATGTAAGAGAATGTTCTTACTCATAGGAAAAGCATACTGAAGTATGTCTGCAGATCTTTTATTTATTTTTAAAAAAGATTTATTTATTTACACATACAAGAACTGGGATGTAAGCCAGGGTGCGGGGGATGAGAGGATTCACCAGAGAGAGTGGGAGCAGAACCGGCAGTTCTACTGAAATACGCTGCTGAGGGGCGCAGCAGGTGAGACAGGAGAGGTCGGCTGCGCCATGTGGGCCTGCTCCCTGGCCAGGGATTGAACTGGTGTTGTACTGACTGGCAATAGCTTGATAGCTCTGTGTTTTTTTGTGTTTGTGTGTTGTGTGTTTTTTTTTTTTACTTTTTTTGTTTATTTATGACAAATCTTCCACAGCGATCAAAAGTTCTTGGACACGATGCTGTCCCCTTGACCAGTCTGAGAATGGAGTTGTTGGACTCGCCCATGGGGCGATGGCCCCGCAGATGGCAGATGGCGTAGGTCTTAAACTGGCCGTTGACCCTGCCTGTCACCTTGTCAGCCTCGGCCACGTTCATCTGGATGGACGCGTGGTCCTTGGCGCCGGTGATGCGGTCGCTGGCGGAGCTTTTCCGCTGCACGTACAGGTCCACGAACTCTGGCGTCGTCTGCCTGGTGAGCGCGCGTCTGGTGGCTCCTCGAGCATGAGCGCAGAGAGGATAGCTCTGTGTTTTTAGCCCTTGCACCACTATGGAGGCCCTGCAGACCTTTTGAAAAGAGAATATGTGAGTCTGTGTGTGTGCAAAAGAGTTGGAAAGAAATAGAGCAAAAATATTAAAAGGTTTTTAATAACCTCTGAATTTTCTTTTTGCTGTCACTGAAAAATTCTAAAAGTGCATCAAAACCCTCTCACCAAATATTGAAAATTATTTTTTAAATTAGTAGTAGTCTATTTAAACAAAAAACACTATCTTTTTTCTCTCATCCACAACTTTTCCCTTTAAAATTCAAATATTTTACCCCATTGGCATCACCTTAAGAAAATCTCAAAATTTTAAATCTACTAAAAATGCTGTTTTAAAAATTCTTTTCATTCATTTGATTTATCGTAATTTATATCAACATTTTGAATCCCTGACTTGGTGGTTGTTTTGTTTTTTTGCGAGTCCACGCTTCACACTTTAATCAGCATTGCCTTTCCTCACTGGGTTTTATTCTTAAAATGTGTTTGTCTTTATTTGCTCTTTCATATTCATCATTTACATAGATTGCCCTCTTTCTTTCTCACTGTCAGTATTTTCCGTTAGATTTGTCTCCTGCTCTGTGCTATAATTTAGTTCTCTAATTTGCCTTGCCTTCACCTTGCCTCTTACTACTCTCAATCTTCTTTATTATTTTCCTGCATTCCCTGAGGAGGGTTGGGGGGCACTTGACAGTCCTAACAGTGGCCCCAGCTCTGTGCCTTCTTTTGTTATACTTCTCTTCTCAGTTCCCTTAGTGGGATTTTATTTAAAATATAAGTGTGTACAGATATATATGTATGTGTGGATGTGTAAGTACTGTAAACCAATGTACAATACATATATACCCCTAGATATCATGTACTATAATATATATACTACAGCCCACATAATTATATGACATAGTAGTACACATGGCACTTAAATATCTTTAACCAAAAAAAAAAAAAATTCGTGAAATTCCATTGCAGAAGGGCTTTCCTCTCCCAGGTTGTAAAAATGGAGTCTGCCCAGAAAGAGTCCTCCACCTTCGCTTCCAGTCTGGTCTTTTTATAGGCGCTTACTTGGTGGACTAGGCGCTTGGAGAGAACGGCCGGCAGATCGTTCTCTGTTTACCTGAGGCTCCCGGCCTCCGCGGTCAACACCTCCAGGTGGAGTTCAAGCTCAAGGACTAAATCAGTCTCACGTACTCAAGCTCGCCCTGCAGCTCTCAGCCCCGAGCCCGGCAGCCCCGCCCTGCCCCGCCCCGCTCTGCCCCCACCGCTTCCTGGGTTCCCTGTCATTTCACCTTTTCTCTGGTTTACAGAACCCTTAAATGATAATCCTCTTTTATTTTCCTGAACTTCTGAACTCTCCTGGGTCTTTCACTTCAAGTCTCTGGCAAGCAGTTTTATTCATTTATCTGTCCTTGGCTTGGGGGACGCTTTTGGTCATGGAGACCAAGAAAGCAATGTTCACTGAGTCTCTGTGCTTTCTCGATTTTGACAACAGGACATGCCAGTTGCATTCCCTCCCCCCACCCCCATCCCAGTTCTCTCCTTCCTTTTTGTAGACTAAACTTTTCCTTTGTCTCTGTACTCATAATCCAGCGGGGTTTTTTCCTTTGCGTTCTGGTCTCCACTGTGAGCTACCTTGGTGTTTTCTCCCACCGCGGCTTCTGTTCTACTCCTGGGCAAACAGAAGCGACTTTAATCTCACAAGTTACAGAGATGGTATTTCACAGCCTCCCTGCAACCTGTACTCTTCACCGCAGCTCGTAGGGAGGTGCAGGAAGGCTGGGCAAGTCAGAGAGCTGAGCTGTACAACCTGTTTACCCGCTGCTGAACTGCCCAACTCGTCAGTCACCCGGAGTCTCACTCTGTTTTCAAAGGTGGCAAGATAATTCCGTGGTCTCCCAGTCCTGTGCAGCCTACATTCCTCTGTCCACACCCCAGTTGGCCTCCGTATTTTATTTGGCTGGCATTGTAATGGCTAGGTTTAGCCACACTGAAATAGCATCTTTTGTAATCATGTTAAATTTCTCACTTAAGATGTTAAGGGCCTCTCTGGTCCTGCTTGGTGTGGTGCAATTGACAAATCAAGCTCCTGTTTTGATCCCCAAATATTTTTAAAGCTGTGTCACGGTTGTCCTTGTCTGAAGGCTTAGTAACACACTTAATGTAGGAAACTAAATTTCACCATGTCGTTTGAGATTCCAGTCAAGAGACTTTGTTCTCTAACTTCTCAAAACAAAATCCTGGTGTTGGTATATTTTTCAGACGAAAAAATATTCTTTCTAAATTGACTGAGTGATCACTTTTCTTCAAATCAACCAACAGGTGTGAGTCCCTTTTTCCTTTATTGAGTTTCCTTTTTTTTTTTTAATGGAAAATGAGAAATTAGTAACAGTACCACTTTGGACCTCTGACCCCTTTTTCTTGAGCCCCCCTTCAACTTAATCTGCTTGATTCTATCCCCTTTTCTATTTGCCTCTAAAACTCCTTTGAAGAAAGCTGTTCCCTGCTAAAACCTGTAGGCACGTTGTCAGCCAACTGGCCAACAAGTGTTTACCAAGCAATTCTAGCGGACAATCACTACCAAAACAGTGTTGGCAAATTCCCACTGTGCCAAGGCAGGGAATCAAGTTGTGCAGAGGCTCTCTCCCCACCCCCACCCCCAATGGCAAAATGCAGAGCACCCCTCTGCCTCACCACCCATGTTGCAACAGGCCACAGATGTCAGGGAGGAAAAACTTTTCTTCCACACTTTTAGGTTTGAGGCCTGTAAACTAAACTAACAAAAGACAGACTAACAGGGGTATTAACAGGAATTTATAAAAATTGCGAGATATTCAAATAGGTGGGTAAAATCAGGGGTTTCTGTACTTTGTTAACAAAAGAA
Source organism: Galemys pyrenaicus (assembly GCA_019455555.1). Classification (NCBI taxonomy): domain Eukaryota; kingdom Metazoa; phylum Chordata; class Mammalia; order Eulipotyphla; family Talpidae; genus Galemys; species Galemys pyrenaicus. The sequence goes on from JAGFMF010011694.1 coordinate 5,883,379, forward strand.
CGGGTTTGGGCTTCAAAGGATGATAAATTTTTGGAAGGTGAACCTGCAAGAAGCTTACCTGTTGAACCAGTGACTAGAACCCACACTCTCTGGCTCCAGATCCTTGTGTTCTGGGTTCCATCGTAAGCTTTCTTATGCAGCCACCTCCTGTGTGAGTTTCAGGTGTTCCTCAGAAGCTAACCCCATCCTTACTCTACAGGAGTGCTCCTGAGCTCATGTCCTAGCTGACTTTGCCCAGACAATTATGATTACGGTGAAGGATAGAATTAAACTTTTCTATTTGTAGAAACAAGGATGGGATTAGAAGAGATTATGCTCAGTGAAATAAGTCAGAAGGCAAAAGAAAAATACTGGATGGTTTCACCTCTAGGAGGAATATAGGGAACCAAATGAGGGACAAAGGAAAAGAATAATAACAATGAAGGAATAAAAAAACCCACAACACAACAAAAACAAAAAGACAAGTACAAATCAGAAACACTGTGTATGGGAGGGGGGAGGGAATGGGATGAGGGCAGAAAGAGCACAAGGGACTGAGGTGATGGTGCACTGGTGAGATGGTGGTGGGAAATCCATGGGGACCACAATTGATGTCAAATATATATAAATAAAGAAGAACAAAATGGACTTTTAGTGGTAACCTTAATGTAATATATATATATTATGTAGATATATATATAAAATGTATTATATACTATATGACATATATATTACATTTTATATACATATATATAAAATGATGCAAGCCTAAAACTTTTAATGTAATGTTACTTCAATAAAAAATATTTTCCTCAAATGGTTCAATACAAAGCAAAGCTGACACTTCTGGGCAATGATGGCAAACTAAGGGCCTACAGAATCACTGATTTGAGAGTTGGAATTGCCCTTGGACAGAGTTTTTTCTCTCCCAGGTACGGCGTGCAGGCTGTGTAAATGTTTTTACTGATGGGGGCAAGAAGCAGGTTGACAGTTTCTGATGGTGGTGCAGGGCATGCCTCACACAGGAAGTCATGTTCACATATTAAGATTCCTTTTATAGGAAATAGTCACCATAAGCACATCCACAGAGATAGACGGTACAAGAATGAGGGGAAGGAAGGGTGACTGTTAATGGTGTGGACATTCTTTGTGGGTTGATGAAAATGTTCTGGAATTAGATGGTGATTGTGGTCACACACTCTTGGAATACACTAAAAGTCCACGTCAGAAGGGTGAATTTTATGAGAAATATTTTTTTAAATGTTTGGATATGAATCAGCTTTTTGAGCTTCTGAGAGCAAATGTTAACTGGGAGAAAAAAGGAAAGCTGAAACAGGAGGAAGTCATAGGAACCCCACGTTGGGGTACAAACAAGTGGTGGCAGGAAAATGGGGGCACTTTGTCCTCACTCTTCCTATATCTCTTTACAGATGGTTTTCTCCTGCCAGCTTTCTTGTCCCTTGTCAAAGGAAAGTAATATCAACCACAGGAGAAAAAGTAACCAGATTCAACACTCTTTGCCTAAAAAGTTGTTTCAGGCATCAAACAACAGACAAGTGGCTTTCCAAAAGTACAGTCATGAAATATGTATATATTTTTCTCCCAACTAAGGAAGGGGAGGGATAATAAGAAATCCTGGTGTTAGGAGGAGTGCTTGCCTGCCAAAATACCATCGAAAGCATGTGGTCCCAATTCAGTTGCCTGGATCTGTGCATAAGCCTCAAGACGAGAGACGTAAGATGTGTGTTTTTACATAAAACAGGTTCCTTGCAGCCTGACAGATGTTCGCTGCTTTGCAGGATGGGCAATCAGATGGCTAGCTGAGTTGCCTGGCATGGCCCATTTGAGAAGGTAACTTGGGAAGTTAGTGCTCAGGGACCATCCTCTGGAGATCAACCACCTTGGACCAGATGTCTGAACCTGGCTGCATAATCACACACCTTTCTTTCCTAAGAAAAGGAGATACCCATTCCCACTTGGTAACCCTTGTGGAGGACTTGACTTTTAAATTGCAAGCAGACTTTGGATCAAACTGAATACTTAAAGAGGAAAAGCAAATATCCTTTGGAGGAGTTCTGGGGTAGGTTGGACAACCTCCCACAAGATTCAGAGTTTCTGATTAAACTTCTGCCATCTTCCCTCCTACACAACTCTCCAGAGTAATCACTGAGAGAAAGGTCTAGAGAAGGCCTTTTGGCTCGTTATCATGGTTCATGGTACAATTACGTAGCGGTGATAAGGAACCACATTGATTAATATGTGGAATCATAAAACATTGTTACAAAGGCGCATGAGAGGAAGTGACCACAGCTGGTCAGGAAGGGGCCAAATATTTCAAGTTTGTCGTGTTTTCTGTCCGAGAGAAGAAAGTTGGCCCAAAGATGAGACAAAAGTGGGGAGAGTCAGGACAGGGAGTGAAGAAAATGTCTGCAGGGAGACACAAGGAAAATTTGGGCCACCAGAAAATTGGGATGAGATAAGGAGCTAAAACTCTTTGGATAAAGAGCTTGAGGTGTATTGTTAATATACGTGATTGTAGACTTCTAAAAAATGCTCAGCATATCATAGTTTCAAACTATACATATTCACAAACAACAACTACAGTAGAATTCAGAGTAGCAAAAAAACATAAGCGCAGACCACCTCCTGGGCTAGACAAGCTCTCTTGACCTCTGCTGAGGTACCAGGAGAGAGCAGAATGGTCACAGCTTAGAGTTCTAGTCCTAGCTGTGGCATCATCATTTAAACATTTTCCTGTCTTCTGGAATCTTGCCCTGCCTTCTATTCTTTCCCTGTAACTTCCTGGTTCGGGTTCTACTTGGGGTTCCCTTAAAGACACAGGTTCTCTAAGCCCCGTCACAATATGGTGGCCACTAGCGCCTCTGAATTGAGCAGACTCCAGGTATACAATCGCATCGTAGTTCACAGACCTAGAAGATGCTTCAAATAATATTTTGAATATTAGTTACATGTTGAAGTGATGCTACTTGGGGTATATTGGATTCTCTGAAAGATTTTTTAAATTCATTTCATCTGCTCCATTTTAATTTTTAAGAAATTGCATCTGTGGCTTGCATTCCATTTCTGTTAGATAGAGTTTTTAATACACTACAGGGCATTATGAATCTCTAAGAGGAGACTGCAGAGTTTCCAAACACATATGACCACTCAAATATTTTTCATTTGCCATCTCGTTCTAGTTACATATTTATCCTCTTTCATGGCATCTCCAAACATTATCAAGTCCATTAATTCCCTCAAGCTGCTTGGAGTCCCATTTAGTGAATGATGATAGTCATTGCTCTGCAGAGGTATGTGCCTCCCAGAGAAATTGATTTATTGAAACAAAACAATTGATGCCCTTTGAGGGTATAACTCATTATTCTGAAGCTTTGACATGGCTCAGATCAGCAGAAGGTTCATGTGCAGTAAATAGGCATGTGCTGGTGGTTTTAGTAAAACCAAAATGAAAGTACATTTTATCATTCACTATATCCTATAAAATCATAGAACTTAAAATCTGGAAGTACCCTAAGTCATATTCTATTTTTCTAAGTATCATTTTATTTTATTAAATAGCTTTACTACATAACTTTGGGCATATTTTACATATGAAGGATGAAGGTACTAATTAAAGGGACATATGTCTTTCTTATAAAAACCACTCGCAAAAGGGTATCTAATTCTAAGTCATAGTCTAGATTAGAGACTAAGCCCCCCATGCTAATAGCAAACTAAATACTTATTGAATATCCACAGCATGCCCCATGCTTGTTTCATACTCACCAACAAGCTTAACAATTGGTACTGCTATGAACAGTCCAATTTCTGCTAAGTACTAGGAAGATGAGAGAAGTTGCACCACCTCTCTGAGGTCACACAGGGGAGAGAAAGGGCTGATATGCTCCTCCACTCTGCTTTACTGCCTCTGGGAAGTTGGAGAGATTTGCAAATACATCAGACATAATATTCCAGCTATTGTAGATAAAAACACAGTGTTTACCCTAGATAAAATGACTTCTATAATATATTCAAAAGTGTAACATAATCATTTTAAACAATTTTAGTGTATAAGCATTACAGTATGGATATTGGAAATTGCCAGAAAGGCTTGCTTTCTTTTTTCATACCTACAGGTCAAAATTGTCTGTGATGTTTATTTTCATTTACTTACATCTACATACTGGAGATCTACCAGGTGTCTTTCTCAAATTTTACATTTTGCCTTTTGTGGATTTACATACTAGAGTTTCCATTTGCAGAAACAGGAACAAGATTCACTTGTAATAGCTTGGAACTTTTCCGATTTCATGGAGTTATATTTAGTTAGCAGTAACTCCCGGAACCCCCATAGCGTTTTACGTTTTAAAGATGTTTGGTTATTAATTCCTCCCCACCCCCACCCTCCCCACCCCCCCCACCCCCCCAGGGTATAGAGCAGGATTAACATAAGCACAGAACTGAGAGCCTTCTTCCTTCCCTGGGCAGAAGGTAACTACAGACGGCATCGGGATCCTGACGCAGCGCACTGGGTTATGCTGCCTCCTGCTGGTCGGAATGAGACTTTGCACTAAACTCACCCCACGGAAATTGGAATTCTTAACTTGACTAATATATAGACTCTTTTTTAAAATATATCTGCAGTCCGAATTCGGGAATGCCACTTTGAATCATGTAGATGTACAAGTTTGAATAGAAACTAAGCCTTAAGTTCTAAGCGGTGCTTTCAATTTCCGTGGGAATGCTGCAAGACAAAAATACTATCTTTTTTCTCGGGATTATGTACCTGATGTAATTCCTGAGATAAAGCTTGAAGTAATGATCATCAGTACACCTCTTTGCTTAACTTTAGGTGCTGCTCAAAACTCCATTTTTGTAGTTCCACCTTGTCTTTCTTGAAACGGTATTTGTCGTCAATGTTTCAATCTTCCCCCAAATATATGGGAGAATGCCTTTGCCCTGCCTCAGCGTTCTGTCCTTTCCACTTTCTTGTTATGACATCTCCTTGCTCTGACGGCTACCAGTATCCTCACCCCGCCCTCCTCTTCCAAGCAGAAAGTCCCTCTCCACAGGTCCTTAGCTCCATGAAAGCTGCCGGAGTGGGGAAGGGGGTGTTTGCTTGTTTGTTTTTAGGTGTGTCTCATGCTCTAGCAATCTGAAGGTGGAAAACCACATCTTACACATCTTTGAATAACACACTTGTTACTTGGATTTGAAAATACTTTCAGCATTGTTAAAGGAGTTACACTGACTGAGATGTTTGAAAAAGAGATTTATGACCTCATAAGACATATACCATAAGCAACTGGGAAACAAGATGGAATGTGAGAAATGGCAGGCTATAGAGGCTGATAAAGGCCAGTACTCCAAGAACATAAAGAAAGAAGCAGTTGCCTTTAGCTAGAGAAAGAGGAAATGGCATTTGAGACTGATCTGAAATAAGTTATGTATGTGGGTTGAAAAGAGGAATAATGGGAGTTGTTAAACATGGAAACTATTCCAGACAGAAGAAATACAAATAAAATAAAATACAAGCCTCTGAGACAGGAAAGTATCTTCTTCAATGAATACCACTAAGACATGTGCTATGTTTTCAGAACTACCATACTTTCAGGAGAAAGGGAGGAAAGAAAGGAGGAAGGGTAGAAAGGAAAGGCAGCGAAAAGAAGGCAGAGAAGAAAGGAAGGAGGTAGGTAAGGGAGGAAGGAAGGGAGGAAGAAAGGAAATAAGAAAGGAGTGAGGAAATAAGGAGAAATTAGTTGCCCTGTAACAAAAGAAAAGGAAGATGGGGTCAGGTTGTTATAGGGCAGGGAGAGGAGCACTCAGAACTCCCAAGCCTGCCCTCTCTGAATGGGTTCTGCCATCCGCTGCATTAAGACAAACATACAAAACTTTTAATGGAAAGGAACTTTAATACAACTAGGGTACAATAAAGAAAGAACAAAGAATATAGTTACTAAGTTAAGCATCTAAAGTTACCCATCTCCTTGAGGGTAAAAGTTTAGCCAAATAGGATTGGCCAAAAGCAAGGCCCAAAAGCCTGGCACACATCTAAAGGACCTTTTAGTAGACACCCATAGAAAAGGGTCAAAAAGAGTCATACAAATCCGGGAGGAAAAGAGCAAAATTAAAATCAAGATGAAAGCTGCCATTGTAACCTCCCCACGGGTCTCTCACCCACATCTGTCCCAACCAGTCCAAGACCAAAAAGCAAGCACAGTTTCTTCACATGTCCCTCTGCTCCACGTGCCTTCTCCAGGTCTCCTTGCTGTTCTCCATCTTCCTTTTTTCTCTCTTTTCTTCTCTGCAGAAATCTTTTTTTCTTCCTCAGCTCTACCCACTTAGGGCAGAACCAGGATTTTTGGAACTTCTCCTTTTCCTGGGACCACCCTGTTACAAGGTCACTGAGTATCTTAAAAGCCAAACCAAGGAGGGCAATAGGATATCTTGACCAGGCAGCTGTTGAGGTGGTATGTCTGTGGATCGGGGTGGCGGTGGGGGACACACAGATACTCTATGTACCTCTGAATCTAGGTGTATCCCTCTTTGCATGGAGCTGTAGTATGTCTGGGAAATAAACTCTGTCCCAGCAGTTTAGACATACATAGACATATGACCTGATGAGGGCAGCTTTGTGGGAGGATCCTGGAAGCTGAGTCTGACTTGAGAGTTTAACTTAACAGAGTTTTGCTCTAAGGCTAACAAGCATGGGAAGGTGTTCCCAGCAGCCCAGAACAGCAGGCACCAGAACAGAGTTGGATGGCACCCATGATGAAAGAGCTTCTAAGCCTTCTCTTCCTCTCTGGACCTTGTCAGGACACAGGAGATTTTTGGAAGGAAACCCTGCCTCATATTGGGTGTCAAGAGGAGGTTGCGTTCTCTTCCCTATACAAAAGCAGTGGTCCCCAAACTTGGAGAGCTTGTCAAAGCACAAACAGACCTATGTCTGAACTCACAGGTCTGGGGTAGGGCCCCCAAGTTTGCATTTCCAATAATTTCTTGGGTGAGTTATTTCTGTTCCTGGGTCCATCTTTGAACCACCCTTGTACTAGAACATAATACGAGGGAGGAAAACGCTTGGAGTAGAACCCAGGCTTGTTCTGTGCATCAGGGACCACCTAGCACCCAGAAATGTGCCCATGACATAAAAGGGTATCCAGAAATACGTAGACAAGATCTGTTCACAAACGAGTGCCACAGCAGATAGTATGTGTCAGGTAAAGCCCCACTCTCTGTCTTCATAGGACGGCGAGACCATTCCTTTCTTCACAGAAAAACTATAGACTAGTGTAATAAAAACCCATTTGGGGGCCACCCTAGTGGCGCAGGGCTTAAATCTCGATGCTATCAAGCTATCATCAGCCACTGTTTCATGAGTTCAATCCCCGGTCAGGGAAGAGATCCACTTGACGCAGCAGAACTCTCCTGCCTTGCCTGCAGCTCCCCTCAACAGTGTATTTCAGCCCATCTGCCTTTTCTGCTCCCCATGTGTCTCTGGTGAATCCTCTCACCCCCATCCCCCACACCTCTGACCTGAACCCCAGTTCTTGTATACATAAATAAAATAAATCTTTAAAAAATAATAAAAACAAAAACCCATTTTGTAACATTTTAATGCATTTTCTTCGATTTTTGAAAAAAGAAGTAAAATGAGAGTCCAGGCCTCAGACCCACTCTGCTTTTCTCCTTTTCTCCCCATCCCCAGGTCAGCATGTTTACATTTGATTGATTCCTTCTCAACCTCACCTTTATTTTGACATGTTGTTTTATTCAAATACTACTCTGTTCACACACGGTCCAAGAACACTCAAATAATAAACCAAATAGAATAAGCCAAATTTGTAGGAGCTCTTTACATGTTCTGGAAAGTATTCCTTTTCATTGACAATAAATTACAAATTCTACTCCCAGTCTGTAGCTTTTCTTTTATTTATTTATTTATTTTTTATTACACAGAAGTTTTAAGCACTAATATAATCAAATTTATCAACAGTTCCCTTTCTGATTTGTACTTTTTGTGTCTTAAGAAATTCTTTTTGCTATGATGACAAAACTCATATTTTCTCATTTATTTCTCTCATTTCCATCTACTGAGAGGTCCAAAATCAAGGTAGTGACAGATTCACTCTATTTGTAGCCAGCCATTTTCTTCTTGTGTCCTCACATAGTCGAGAGCGAGGTCTGATCTCCCCTCTTCCATTTTTTTTAAGATTTATTTTATTTATTTATGCATACAAGAGCTGGGGTACAGGCCAGAGGTGCGGGAGTGAGACGATTCACCAGAGGCAGAGTGGGGAACAGAACAGGCAGACTGACTGAAACACACTGCTGAGGGGAGCAGTGGGCAAAACAGGAGAGGTCTGCTGCTCCATGTGGGTCAGCTCCCAGGGACTGAACTCATCAGGCTGCGGTGGCTGCTGATAGCTTCACAGTGCTGAGACTTAACCCCTTGTGCCACAGTGAAATGTGATCTCTCCTCTTCTTGTAAGACACTAACCCCATCAAAGATGCCTCAACCTCATCTAAACCTAATTACCTCCAAAGTTTCTACCTCCAAAGATCCTATATTAGGAGGTAGGGCCTCCACATATGAACTTGGGGAGATCAAAATGTTCAGTCCATAACAGAAAGCATTGCAGGTCACTCAGGCAAATGACATGCAAAATTAGGAAAAACAGGTGAACACAGACAAGAAGGAAGGGATTTGAGCAACATTCAGAAAAGAAGAAATCAGGGCCTCCCTGGTGGTGCAGTGGGTTGGGCACCGCACTGTGAAGCAAATTGCAGCCACTGCAGCAAGAGTTCGATCCCTGCTACCGGCCAGAGAGGTGACCCACATGGCGTGGCAGATCTCTCCTGTTTCGCCCACTGCTCCCCTCGCAGTGTGTTTCAGTCAGTCTGCCTGTTCTGCTCCCCGCTCTGTCTCTGGTGAATCCTCTCACCTCCCTGGACTCTGGTCTGTACCCCAGCTCTTGCATGTATAAATAAATAAATCTAAAAAAAAAAAGAAAAGAAGAAATCAACAGGAAGCCTCCAAATTTCCTGGTGCAGAAAGTCACCAGAGGTGCACATTTCCCTCAGACGGATCACAGAATCTCCAGTTCAGAAAGGATCTTAACGTTATTCAGCACAAGCACCCATGTGCTGCTTGGATCCTCTTGCTGTTAGGGAGAAAGGTGGTTTTAAATGAATTATGGGTGTGTGGATTTTAATTTTTACTTTACACTATTAGTGTTTTAGAAAAAGGTGGTTTTAAATGGATTATGGGTGTGTAGATTTTAATCTTTACTTTAAATTATTAGTGTTTTAAAATTATAAATTTAATAAAATAATTATTAAAAAGTAAATTATTGGGATTTGAGGGTAAAGTTAAGCAGCTAAGCTGGCTATAAAGCCAAGGTAAGCCTAAAAACCACTCTCTCTAACTAAAAAGCTAAACCTCTGCCTTCAAAACAATCTCATTCAACTCAAAGCCAGCTCTCAACGCGCCATTGCTTAAATCTGGTAAAGTATTTGTAAATTTCTATCCCTTTCTTTTTCCTTTAGTGTTATTACTATTTTATTCCCCTTTCTTTCATAAAATAAAACATGCTAATAACTTTTGCCACGTGTACCTAAAGTTAAAATTTTTAAGTCTTCTAAGCACGCAAGTAAAAAACCCAGTGTAAAAAACCCATTTTATATTAAAATTGCCCTATAACATTGCCAAGCACCCAATGGATACATTCCTGCTCACTCTCTTTGAAGAAAGTAAAGTCCCATGAAGAGCAGAGGACTGGCTATCCTCAGAGAAACTCAAGCCAAGGACAGAATGACATCCAACAGCAGACAGGATCCCAAGGTCCAGATGTGGAGGCAATGAGAGTTAAAGCCCCTTTAGGCTCTGCCATTATTTATTTACTACGCCTCATCTTGTATCCTGTGCAAGTTGGGAGGCTGAGTCCACTCCTGAGCCCTTTGGACACATGCCCAGCACATTACTAATACAGACTAAGTGCCAGACAAGGACAGTAGGATGAACTCAATTTGTAAATCTTTTTCCAAGGGCTTCTGAGCACAGATATTTAAGGAAGATGGTGTATTTGGGGGCAAAGGGTAAAGTCTGCAGAGGATTAAGCATTGGGAACAAAGAATGTGAATAAATAAATAGCCATTCCTTTGCTTGGAGAAGAGTGAACTCTAGTTAACTCAGGACTTAATCCTGGAGCCAATTCTTATTTAACAAGTTCTTAGAACAGGAAGTAGCCTGATACATACATCTGCACATTCCTGTCTCTCCCTTCCTCACCTCTCCAGAGCTTTCTCCTCCCCCAATTCAGGAGAATTTGGCTTCTAATTTATTATTTATCCTAATATGACCATGCATAGTCTCAGACATTCCGGCCTGCGCAGAGACAATTACACGAGTCAGAACAATGGTAAGGGACGTGCCCAAATCGAGATAATCAAAACTCTTCATTTATTATCTTGTGGAATCTGATGAACAAGAAGCTGAAAATGACGGCAACTTGCTGGGATAGGATGTCTATTTAGAAGGTAAGCACAGCTTCCCTTAAAAGAAGAGGGACTGGGCCGCCCTGGTGGCGCAGTGGGTTAAGCAACGCACTATGAAGCAAACTGCAGCCACTGCAACATAAGTTCGATCCCTGCTGCCGGCCAGGGAGGGGACCCACATGGTGTGGCAGACCTCTCCTGCTGTGCCCGCTGCTCCCCTCAGCAGTGTACTTCTGTTGATCTGCCTGTTCTGCTCCCCGCTCTGTCTATGGTGAAACCTCTCACCCCCCACACCTCTGGCCTGTACCCCAGTGCTTGTATGCATAAATAAATAAAATCTTTAAAAAAAAAAAAAAAGAAGAGGGACTGTAACGTTTGAGTTAAAAGCGGACCCTCAACGGGCTGAATACCTAGGACTCAGGATTTGGGAGGGGCGCTCTATACATTCTTTGAAGTTATGGGCAAAACTTCACTCATTCTAATCAGTGAATACAAGAAGAGGGTCATGAAAAGCAAAAAGAGGAGCTTCCCCAGTGGCACAAGGGGTTAGGCACCGCTCTATGAGGCACTACAGCCACGGCAGTACAAGTTCGATCCCTGGCCAGGGAGGTGACCCACACCTCTCCTGTAGCAACCTCTCCTGCCTCGCCCACTTCTCCCTTTAGCAGTGTGTTTCAGTCAGGCTGCCTGTTCTGTTCCCCACTCTTTCTCTGGTGAATCCTCTCACTCCAGCATTTCTGGCCTGTACCCCAGTTCTAGTATGCATAAATAAATAAATCTTTTTTAAAAAAAGAAAAGCAAAAGGAGAAAGTCATTCTCCCCCAATGTTATTTTTCATTTATCAAAATGATCAAGGAAAACAATAATTTTGCAGCCTTGAGAGTCTCTGGTTTGCAAACAATGAACCTTTCATGTTTCAGTACCAAAGGAAGCACTTCTGTGCTTAAGAAAAATGGATTCACTGGGAAAAACACCTGCTACAGTGGAATCTTAAGGAATGTGGCTACATTTTGGGGGTTGAACCAGAATTTTAGAAGTTTCGTTAACTATATTTCAGTGGGGTATAGCCGTCGACCTAGCTACATTGGACTGTGCTCCTGTCCACCTTCATCAGATAGATGCCCGCCTCAGCACTTAGACTGAATTCCAATTCTTCATCCTGCCATCAAGCAAGGACCCTTCCCTAAGCTCAGCCAGAGTCACACACAAGGCGCAGGTCACAGAGGGCGCCCCGGGCTTGTCAGTCCACAGTAAAATGTGAGGTGGGGAGTGGGGTGAGATGTAACTCCGAGCCCCACGGGGAGGTCTGCAGCCCACTTAACTACGGGAGACTGCGAGGACTGTCCTTTACTTAGAAGTAATCAGCTCACTCTGCCCCAGAGCAAATACAGATGTGCCAATGTCATGATTGGAGTTTCTTGTGATTTTTTTACTTGCCAAAAAAGCTAGAGTTTTACTGAAAATTGTAAAAGACCATTGTTGAAAATGAATGATTATAGACATTATTGCAGCATTAATGAAGTATTGGACTTCAATAGTTCAAATTTCTCTTCCAAATTCCACTTCTGTTCTCCCACAGCACTTGCCACCATAGTGCTTAGCCTGGGGATCAGACTCCCACCCCTCCCCCCAGGGGCTGGTGAAAGCTAGAAACACTTCTCATAGGAATACACAGGTAGACACAATTTTGCATCTAATTTCCACTCTTCACCTTAAAAAACAAAACTGAAAAATAATCCCTGAGACCTCAACCTAACACTTTGTATTACAGCAGTTCTCTTTCATTGACTGGGATTTCACGTGACTGGGATCCAGATACTGAGCACAGGCCTGCAAACTAGTAATTGCTCAATAAAGCTTTTTGTTGACCACAGTTTTTAGGTGAGAGGGGCGGCATCAGAGAAATGATATTTAGAAGCAGGGAGAAATCATATTTATCTTGCGCCAGAACAAAAAACCTATTGCCCCCCTAACTGTTTCAATTTTTGTTGGGATTTGGGTCATTTGGAAATTTCATAGCAAGAACAAATAGAGCCAGTTTCTCTGGTGAGGGATATGGAAACTTAGTTCTTAGGAGTTAAACTGATCTGGAAAGATATGATTTCAAAATAAACCTGGAGGAAACAGAGAGACTCCCACATGTCAAGGTGCAGTCTGAAGTTTGCCTTAGGGGTGCTGTTCTTTCTAGAATCCTTTCACCAAGACCATGCTGCTGGTTGGGGCAGAGACAATGTGTGGCTCTGGTACAGGCCAACTTTGGGGTATAGTCCAGGCCACATACTAGCCCACCTGACTCTCTGACCTTTCTGGGCCCTGAACCTATTACATCTGACACCTGTGAACCTGAATTTCATAGAAATCTACCTTCAGGCAGGTAGGTCTCAGACATGTGACCCCTGGTGCCAAGCCTGCTAGCCAACAATTTTAGGGCTGCAAGGCCAGGCTTGCAGAGGTTAGTATGAAGGAATATTCCTGTGACCTGCTGGGAGCAATGGATGCCCTGGTGAATTCTAGTTCTGATCTGGATTCAGATCAAAGAAGACAAAGGAAGACCAAAGTGCCTGGGAATGTGTCATTCTAAGCAAACTGAACATTTTGGGCTCCTGCCACTTCGTGGAGGTGAGGGGGTAATGTCTCGGGCATCTTCGTGGTTGCATCCTTAGTCCAGCAAGCAGCTGCCTTGCTTCATTGATGTGAAAGGAAAATACTGATGACCCAACTTGTGGGGAGGAGGGACGGAGATGCAGAAGAGCATCCCCATCCTGCTCTATTGGGGGTGGGGATGGAGAGGGAGAGCATGAGAAGCTAGCTCTGCTCTTCATTCACTTGACAACTACTTAGTTCTTCCCTCTGAATGTGGGCTTGGGAGATGAATGAGCTGGGTTCAAATCCTGTCTTCCACTTTCTGCCTTTGGGACCTTGAGTAAATTAATGCCTCGATTTTCTCATCTATAAAGTCAATATAATAATGGTAGCTTCTTTAGTAGGTGGTTATGAGGATTAGATAAATTAAAATCGTAGAGTTCTGGGGCCTCCCTGGTAGCAAAGGGGTTACGTCTCAGTGCTATCATACTGCAGCCTAAGTTCAATCCCTGGCCAGAAAGTGAACTCACCTGTCGCAGCAGACCTCACCTGTCTTGCCCCCTACTTCCCCCAGCAGTGTATTTCAGTAGCTCTGCCTGTTCCACTTCCCACTCTGTCTCTGGTGAATCCTCTCACCAACCACCCCCCAACCCACACCTCTGACCTACACCCCAGTTCTTCTATGCATAAATAAAATAAATTTTAAAAAATTGTAGCATTCTTAGAACAGTGCCTGGTAAATAGCAAGTGATTATATTAACTGCTATTACTATGATGAACACACACACACAGTGCCTGGTACACAGCAAGCAACTGTAGTCACTGTTATTACTATGTTAAGCACACAAACACACACACACACACACCTGGTCCTTGCCCCAGAGCTTTTAGTCTAGGGAGTAAAGTGGAAGCAGTGCATAAAATACCAACTAATTTAGCTGCCTGAATATCCATACTTACCTCCTCTTCTGCCTCTGTCCATATTCCAGAGCTCCTCTCCTCCCTCTCTGTTCTACCTATTACCCACATTCTCACATTTTCAGCCTCTCCCTTGGCAAGCCTCAATTCAGCTTTCACATCTGCTCACAATTTCTTAGGTTCTGAAAAACAAATCTGCCACTCCCCCCTCAAGTAAGTGTCCCCTCTTCTTCTTTCCCTTCTGTATCTTGCTTCTTAAAAGAGGTGTCTACACTATCCCCACTTCTTTAACTCCCACTCATCCACCAGCCCACTGTGCCCTGCCTTCCACTCTGGCTCCGGCACAGAAGACTGTCCCTTCAGTGTTGCCTGGGAACCCTTAAATCCAGCAACCTCCAGACTGCAGTCCTTCCCTCACCTCACTTTTCTGTAGCACTTGACAAACTCCTCCTACCTTCTAAAAATTGTCCCCCCAACTCCAGAATATCACTCTCCTAGCACACCTGACACATCCTAGGGAATGTGCTGGGCACTAAAGACAGCTGAGGGGCCTCCCATGTGGCTTAGGGTTAAGGCTCAGTGCTTTCACTGCTGCGGCCGAAGCCTGAGTTCTATTGTTACAGGGCAGGGAGAGGAGCACCCAGAAGCCCCAAGCCTGCCCTCTCTGAATGGGTTCTGCCATCCGCCGCATTAAGACAAACATACAAAACC
>JAGFMF010011694.1:5901506-5912336 GCA_019455555.1 Galemys pyrenaicus
GCAGACCTCTCCTGCTGTGCCCGCTGCTCCCCTCAGCAGTGTACTTCTGTTGATCTGCCTGTTCTGCTCCCCGCTCTGTCTGTGGTGAACCCTCTCACCCCCCACACCTCTGGCCTGTACCCCAGTGCTTGTGTGCATAAATAAATAAATCTTTAAAAAAAAAAAGTATAATAATGTATTTTGTGTAACCAGTAGGTCCAAAATAATATATTGCAAGATGAATCAGCACAAAAACTTTTGAGCTATTTTACCATTTAAAGTCTTCAAAATTCAGTACTTTTTTATACTTAAGAGCCCATCTCAATTCGGACATTTCACTGTGGGAGTGGGTATTGCACTGATTATCTCACTCCAGAAGCCACATGCAAGGTAACAAGTAGGTAGTGCGTGGGGAGAAAGTCAGGGCAAAACTAGCTAACACCTGAAGGCAAAGAGGAGACATCAAAAAGAACCAAGAAGTAGCCAAAGAGATTAGGAGAAGGAGGGAAGAGCAAACATCAAAGCTAGAGAATTGTTGAAATGAGATCACTTAATGGCTTCAAGTGCTGCAGGGAGGCTGTCAAGGGTAGACAGCAGACCCTGGACTTGGCCGGGTTAGAAACCTGACAGCTGGACGTGCTGCTGCTTCTGCCGGCACCATGGCTGCCCAGCCCGCCTCTGAATTCACCTGAAGTTTCCAGCTTATTGACATCATCACACCAATCGCCTGCCCACCTGGTACTCTCAGCCAGCCTGTGAGCCAGGGAGAGCAGTCTCCTCCAGTCCAGTGGAAGGGGGGAGGGGAGCACAGAGATTGAGGCAGGATGGGCAAATGGGAATTTATAGGCAAGTAGCAGGGTGCAGAGTCAGTGCATAGAAAATGATTTTCAGTGATAGGGAGTCTGGCTAATCTGATATCACAGGGTTTTCGAGCAGGCCAAGGTCATATATTACCCAGGAGATGGTAGAGGATGAGGAATCTGATCACACTGGTGTGTGTGTGGCGGGAGGGGGGAGGGGGGCTCTTGCTAAAACTAGAATTTACAGAAGTTTTGGGAATCTGAATAAAGGTCAAACAGTTCAACCCGTCACAACTGCCAGATAGAATCTTTGTAGTGGGGCCGGCAAATTTGTATTCTTAACAAGACCCCTGGGGAGATGGTTCCCACTGGAAGGGATCTGATGATCCCACCAGGGAAGACTCATAAGAAGGTTGGTGGGAAAAAGAAGACTAACTGGGGGAAACACAGAGAATGACATGTGAAAGGAGAGGGTTATGTTTAGGGGAAACACAAGCGTGGACAGGGACCAGAAATCGGGTCAACTGTTTGTCCCCCAAGGTTGTATGCTGATTAGCTCCAGGTGAACGGATGAATTGTGATTTAGTTAAGAGTCTACAGCCTCTGTTAAGAAATTACTTGAGTTGTTGCGGAGCTTCTAATAGCTCCTACTCTGATGCCACAAGGAGGACTGAGCCCCCACTGGTTATGCTAACCTCCCACAGACTCAGCAGAGTTCAATCTCTCAATCGCCAAGTCTTTCGGTTTTGGGCAGCAAAACTGCAGAGTTTTGAAACTCTGCAGGGCTCTGTCCAAGGTCTCATCCACTTTTTCCCTGAACTCTTCCTCTGAGTTAATCTGAGGCTTCAAACTCCATTTACATGCTGATGGCCCATATTTGCAAGTCAAGTGCAGAGCCCAACCCCCATGGCCAGAACTTGATTTACCAACTGCTTTCTGCTGGAGTATCTGGTAAGCACCTGAAATTTAGTATTTCCAAAACCGAACTCCAGAACTTGTTTGCCCTTCAGTAGTTCTGATTTTAGTGAGTGCCACCACGACACAGCCAGTCTCACCAAACTAGAAATGTGGCGGTCATTGTATGCTTCTTTCTCCAACCACACTCAATCACTTCAAATCCTTTCTTTGATTGACATTCCAGCCCCTGCACAGTTGAAGTACACCGTCTCCAAATTTGACTACTACACTTACCTCCAAACTAGAGATGTGGGGAGGGTACTCTTTCAGATATGGTCAGCCTTTTTCAGAAACTAAATTTGTGAAAAACAAATGCGACAACTTCTAATTGTGCCATAAATAAATTGACACACACCTTTCTTCACTTAGGGTGCTAACCCCCTTCTCCTTAATTTCCCAAAATTTCTTTCTAGTGGTGATGCTTTTTGCTAAAAAATGCAAGAAACGAAAACTCACATGACCAAAAGGTAAAATCAAATTTAAACAGCACAAAGCAAAGGAAATAAAGCTTCCTGATCCCCTCCCCCTGATTCTGGAGGACTGGAGTGTTGCCTGGGGATTGTGTGTACAGGTGTCTTCCGGTAATTCAGATGCAAATTCAGGCTTGCCAAGCGCAGGGTTATGCCATTCTTATAAAAGTCCCCCACGTCACATTAAAGAACCCAGGCTTGTCCGCTCTTTCCTATACTGTAGAGGTGGCGACAAGAGACACAAAGGACACAAAGGGGAGAGGAGCCTGCCTCAGTCGGCTGTTCTAGGTTGCATCCCCTGATGCGTCCTCACCTGGATGAAAACTCTGGGAAATCTTGGAGCAAAAATATTAAGAATAGAAAAGAGCACGCTGTGTAGACTAAAAACTCGATAGCAACCTAAAGCACAGTTTGGTTACCAAAAAAATTCCTGCGCCAAAATAGATTTGGAAAATACTGAACCACTCTAGCAAAGTTAGGTCGGCATTCCGCCACACTTCCCGATTTTAAGGAAAGCCCTAAACGCCTAAAATAAAGCAAAATGCTTTCATAACACATCAATAATGCATTCGAAATTTGGAAAACTGAATTGATTTCACAAGCCAAAGCACTCCTACCGATGTTAATACCAACACATACAGCCTCAGGCTGCCATGTTTACTTGGACATGTGCACAGCAAACAATGTAACTGAGGGACCTTAAGCTCTCACTTTCTACCAACCAATAAAACGTTCCAGAAACTTTGCGGGACATTTGCATAGTCACTAAGGCTCGTATTAACTCCTGAACCGGGCTAAACAATAGCAGCACAGAAGCAGATACTCTTATTAAGCAAACGCGCCCTTTGCATTTTAAAATCTTTCATTGTAGTCGTGGCGGCTGTTCCTCGTCCCCTACACTCGTTTTCAAATCGCTTCCATAGTCATTGTCTTCCAGTACAAAACGACGGGAGCGCTCGAGTGGCAGGTCCAGCGTCCCGCAGAGTGCAGCGCGGCTGTCCGGCCAGGTTTTGGATAACATTCCCGGCCCTTCCAGCGGTTCGAGGAAAGTAGGTGGCCTGGGCGCCAAAGGCTGCTGCCAATGCAACTCGCAACTTTTGAAATCAATCCTTTTTGCATCATGCAACGGATGCCACCGCTCCTCGGGTTTGCAACCCCCCACCCCTCCCCCGAGACCAATCATTGCCGCGCTCGGGCCTGCACATCGCCCCCGCCCCCTTCCCGGGCGGCACGCAGCCACCGAACCGCTCCGGCCGCGGCCCGCCGCCTCTTAAAGGGAGGTAGCCGGCCCTTAAAGGCCCCTCACGCGCGGCGCACGGCGGAGCGCGGCGGCCCCGTTCCCGGCAGGGGCCCGCCGAGCCAGGCCGAGCCCCCGCGACGCCCAGGCGCGGCCCGGGGCCCTCCGCCGGGAGCGGCATTTTTATTCAGGCGACGCTTAAGGGAGCCCGGCCGCGCCCGGTGCATTGTGGGAGCGGCCTGCGTCCCGTTTTCGGGAGGAGGAGGGCGCAAAGCGAACCGGTAAGCGCCTGGCTTAGGGAGGGGGGGCGAGACACCAGGCTTAAAGGGGAATATTCGTCCGCAGGCCCATGGCGGCCGTGCAGATCCCCCTCCGGGCCGCCCGGACCCGCTGGGGAGCCGTGCACGGCCGGCGCTCTCCAGCACTGCCTGGAGAGGGGCAGAGCCAGGGCTTGGTGGGGCCGCTTTAAAAAAGAAGCACCGCCCGCCCCGCCGCCGCCGCCGCCGCCGCCGCCGCGCGGAGCCGGGGAAGGAGGGAGGGAGGAGAGGGCGGGGGAGGAGTGGAGGGGGAGGGCGGCGGCGGCGACGCAGGGGTTAATTTTTTCGCCCGCCGACATTTTTGCGCGGCGGCGGCCGCGGCCCGCGCACGCGGCGGGAGAACCCAGCCCGGTCTCCCGGGCTCGGCTCGCGGCGCCTCCGGGCCCTCCCCGCCCCCACGCGCGCGTCCCTCCGGCCCGCGGGTGCCGTCTGGCCCTGGGCGTCCGGGCTGGGGCGGGCCGGGGTCTCGACGCGGCCGGTTGGCGGTGCGTGGGCCACGCGCCGTTCCCGCCGCCGTGCGGGCGGGCGGGCATGGCCCAGCCGGCTGCACCCGCTGCCTCCGCCCGGCCGCAGCCTGCCCGCCGCGCCGCACAAAGACCGCGGCCCAGGCTCCGTTTGCCTGAGATTTAAGGTGTCCCGAGTTCGTCCTCCGCGCTCCGGCCGCCTCCTCGACGTGTGCTTCATGGCGAGCACCTGGCCCCTACGCCCTCGTCGCGGTGTCCACCCCTTTGTTTACTTTCTGGGCTTAGGGGCTTGGGGGTAGGTAGGTACCGGGCTGGGGCTGCACCTTCTCCCACCCCCACTTACCGTGTTCCCCCCAGCTGTGCGCCTCGCTTGGCACACAGGTTTTTTAAAAAATTTAAACGTGACCGCAGAGGAAAGGGTTAACCGTCCTCTTTAAATATTCATGTCATTGTTTTAAAGGTGTAAACGTGCGGCTGCTAGCTTGGAGTAGACGCTCTTATTATGCAAATTTACTACCGGGGGTCGCTGTGAACTTTTCCCCCTGGCACCCACCTTTCTCTTCACCCCCCACCCCCGTCCAAATATGTATGGATTGATATATTCTATGGTTCGAACGTGTGTGACTTGTCGCCTTCGTTCCATTTGGAATTTTAAAACTCCTGAGAGTGTTTTGGGGACTTCAGGTGTTTTAAAAACTTTTTTTTCCTCTGCAGAAATTTGAGGAAATATGTTTAAAGGGAAATTAATCATCCAAATCCCCCTTCCCTGTTTCCCTGTTTGTTTTCCGCCTCTTTTTTTTTTTTTTTTTTTCTTTTTTGGCATAGGGATTGGAAGTAGAAAAGTAATTGAGTGCCTCCTGAGTTGGATTTATTTTCCTGGTAGGAGTGAGGCAGTGTTGAACGGGAGGTAGTTTGGAAGGAAAGGACTCTTGTTTTTGTTCCAAGTCCCTCAAAACCTACGTGCTTTTAGACTTTTCCTAACTTTAAAATGGCTTCGAACCGCCCATCTCGGTAACTTCTTTGCTCTCCTACCGCCCTCTTTTTTGCTCAGGTGGTTTCGTTGGAATTTTGGAGGGTTCAAGCAGAAGTCATCGCTCATCCCACATATGTTTTTGGTGAAGACAGCTTGGATTACTGCCCAAATTCGGGCTTTGTGAGGTTTATTTTAAATGAGTGATGTGCTTCCCAGGGGACTGAAAACTAAAAATGTGAATTAAATTTTTAGTCATAAATTTCATAGGGGAAACAGACCCTAAAACTTGGGGTGTCTGTAATTCCATGCCCAATAAACTATCATTCTGGAGGTTTAGAAGCCCTAGGAGTATGTTAAATTTTTGTTTAGCCCTAATAACTTCAACCTTAGAAGAACTTGTTCCAGAAACTTCTGGTGGTACCAAGTAACCATAAATGCTAGTGATTTAGTTAAACTGATTTATCGTTTTAGCTCTGCAGTGAAAAGCAATGAGCAGTGGCATATTTTGTCAATGATGTGTGTGTGTGTGTACTAGTTTGTTGGGCGGGATGTTTGCTTTCTAGGAAATAACACTACATTAAAACATCAGAGAATTTTCCACTGCTCTCTTGAAAATGAACCTTGCTGTGTTAAAGAGCCGTTACGGTTTTTAAGTTGTGTTCTTTAGTGACACTTCCTATTAGTTTTGAATCTTTTGGGTCAATGAAAATAGTTTTTTCTAAAATGGGATTTAGCATCATGAGGAATTCATTTCCATCACTGTCCTTTCCCCACCACCCTGCACAATTGTATTAGGTTTTTTTGGTTCTGTGTGAGCTAGCAAAAGAAATCAAAAGGTGGTATTTCAGTGGATCTGCCTGTTGTGCTCCCCACTCTGTCTCTGGTCTGTCTCTGGTAAATCCTCTCACACACACCCCTCTGGCCTACACTCCAGTTCTTCTGTGCAAGGGGGAAAAAAAATGAAAAGTGAAAAGCCTATCCAGAAAAGTCACTTTACCAGGAGGCCTAATTTCTACACATAGTCCTTCCAGGTTGGCAGATGAAGTGCCTGAAAGAAACTTTGGGTTCTGTGTCCTTCATGTCAGCCCTGCTGGTCACTCTTCCTTCTTCAGAGGAGGACTTCCTCCTTGTCCTTTGGATTCTTGATTATAACAACACTCCAGACATCAGATCTTTCTAGAAGATATCTCTAATGGTATAATCATGTTTTAAAATGGCTTGTTCTGGTTCATGCATCACTGTGATGGACTGTTGTGGCCCTAAACTGCCCTTTCCTTGTGGGCTTAGTGATTCCAGTTTTTCACACATGCTCTTTTCACTGTCGTGTAGTCATGGTACCTAACGGGTGCTCCTAAGAATTCTTTTAATGATGTCTTTGTCTCGGTGCTCCCAGGTGATCTGTAAAGTAACCAGCTGACTAGAGAAGGAGGGAAGGAGTCAACCTTGAGGTGTGTGCGCCCAAGAACCATGTCTACGCGGGAGTCCTTTAACCCGGAAAGTTATGAATTGGACAAGAGCTTCCGGCTAACCAGATTCACTGAACTCAAGGGCACCGGCTGCAAAGTGCCCCAAGATGTCCTGCAGAAATTGCTGGAATCCTTACAGGAGAACCACTTCCAAGAAGATGAGCAGTTTCTGGGAGCAGTTATGCCAAGACTTGGTATGTGAACCACATTTCTTTGAAGCTTTTCCCAGTAAAGCATTTTGACCTACAGTGAGTCAAAAACCAGACTTCTTTTCTCCCATGCTGCCTTTAAAAAAAAAATTTCCATGAGAAGAATCCAAAGAGCAAAGCATTGTTACATTATTGTAACTTACTGGAAAGTAATTGGAAGTAATTGGAAAGCAAGTAGGTGATTGAGAAAATTATAAAATAGTGAAAGCAGTTTTTATTAAATTGAATTTTTTGGTTAGTTGAGGATTAATGAACAAATTTCCTTTATCCTAAAATTCTCCTTAAAAAAACTTGCATTCTCCTCATTACCCTGGGAACAGTGGTGTTCATGTGTGCACTGATTTGAAAACAGTGCCTGGGTTGGCAGTGAGTTTGGGGCTTCCTCTGCAGTATGCATTGTTTGGAAAGCTCTTGGGGGGAGGAGATCTAGAACAGCATCTGGACTGAGCTTTGTGTTTTTCTACTAAATTTTGCATGTCATTAGTGGTTAGCCTTTTCCCAAACATAGAAGTCAGAAAGAAAATCCAGACTATGTGGCTTTCGTTGGATTTTCTTGTATGGTTTCTTATGCAGGCCCATGGTCACTTTGCTATTGAGTTTTTGCTGTACATTTCAGGAGCTTGGATGTTTTGTAGTGTGTGACTTGATCAGATTTTTTTTTTTTTTTTTAAGATTTATTTTGCATACAAGAACTGGGGTGTAGGCCAGGGGGTGGGAGGTGGGGGGCAAAGGGAGGGAATGGAGAGGATTCACCAGAGACAGAGTAGGAAGCAGAACAGGCATATCTACTGAAATACACTCTTAGGGGAGCAGCGGGCAAGACAGGAGAGGTCTGCTGCCATGTGGGTCCCCTCCCTGACCAGGGATAGCAGTGACTGCAGATAGCTTCGTAGTGCTGGGACTAAATCCCTTGTGCCATCAGGGAGGCCCTTAATCAGCTATTTTACATAAGGTTTTTATTTCATTTATTTTTGCTCCTTTGTTTATTTTTAAAACTTACCTTGCAACCTGGGTTCTGAACTCAGGGTATTTACGCTTTCTCCCCTGGCATACAAAGCAGTTGCTTTGGTTGAGAGAGAAGAAGACTCACACCCCACCCCTAGTGCCTGCAGAACTCCCCACAGCTCAGTTTGAAGATCTTACTCATCTAGCTGGTGTCCAAACTATAGAGAAATAGCATATAAACGACTTGGATTGGCGGTCCATTTCCATGTGAGAAATAAGAATATACTGAGAGGGCCTCCCTAGTGGTGCAGTGGATTAAGCAACGCACTAAGAAGCAGACCGCACTAAGAAGCAGACCGCAGCCACTGCAGCATGAGTTCGATCCCTGCTGCCGGCCAGGGAGGGGACCCACATGGCGCAGCAGACCTCTCCTGCTATGCCCGCTGCTCCCCTCAGCAGTGTGTTTCAGTCAGTCTGCCTGTTCTGTTCCCCGCTCTGTCTCTGGTGAATCCTCTTACCTCCCGCAACTCTGGCCTGTACCCCAGCTCTTGTATGCATAAATAAATAAATCTTTAAAAAAAAAAAAGAATATACTGAGAAAGCTCTTAAATAACTTTGTCAGGAAAAATGTGCAGTCGAATACCTCATCTCTCTTACGACTTCCCCTGTTGACCTTGTGGAGCACTTACTGAGCACTTGACCATGCGCTGCACTGTTAAGCACTTTAATGGGTTGGATCATTTGGTCTTTGCAGCAGTTCCACAACCCCCAGGAAGGCCAGCAGTTACTGCTCCGTGTCGCTCAGTCAGGGTCTGCACTCTGCACTTGCTGTTTTACTCCACCTGCCATACTTCATTCTATTTGATTTCTAAATCCGAAAGTGTTAGAAGCAGGGCGAGGAACTGCTTCAGCTGTAACTTTTAGCAGTGGCAAAGAGATAGATGCCTGCCTGTGTGAGAAGAGGCCCGAAAAAGCTGATAAAAACATAAAGGCAAAGGAGTCTGGTCACAGGTGGCTTTTGAGATGTAAATGAAAACTGACCCTTTGCCAGAAAACTGCACCCCTACCAAATTTTTTTTTTTAAAGATTTATTTATTTATGCATACAAGCACTGGGGTACAGGCCAGAGGTGTGGGGGGGGGTGAGAGGATTCACCACAGAGAGCAGGAAACAGAACAGGCAGATCAACAGAAGTACACTGCTGAGGGGAGCAGCGGGCACAGCAGGAGAGGTCTGCTGTGTCATGTGGGTCCCCTCTCTGGCCGGCAGCAGGGATCGAACTCATGCTGCAGTGGCTGTGGTTTGCTTCATAATACGTTGCTTAACCCACTGCGCCACCAGAGAGGCCCCCAAATTTTGTTTTTATGGTAGTTCCTGGGCATTGATGGACCCCTGGCTATAAGCAGTTGGATGCTGAAGGAAGCATAGAACTACAATCTGCAGCAGTGGTATATATTGATGGCCAAGACTTTGCTTTGGAAATCCTAATTTATGTCACATCCTGACATATCACTTACTTTTTGCACATTGCTTAACCCTAAGCCTCAATTTCCCAGTCTGTAAAATAGCATAGTAATGTTGTGTCTCATTGTCGAGTGTCAGAAAGTATGTGCGTATGTATGTTCTCCGTGTATCGGTACCCACATTCAGAATACATATGTGTGTATATGTAGTTGTCCATACACAGTATTCACCTGCTTTTTTATGTATTTTTTTTCCTGAAATTGTATTAATTGGAAGAATTGTAACAATTTTTGAATGTACATTTTCTTTAGTGTTTTTTAACTAAAGAAATGTTAAAATAAGTGTGTCTTAAAACCTGGTACAACTTTTATGTGGCACTTAATCATTTTCAAGTATTGATTGCTGCTGGCCGTGGTGACAGTGTGACGTTTGGGTAACTTTTCTTCATGGTGGATTCAGTCTCACTGAAAACCTTCTAGAATTCCCCATCATTTACCAATAATCAAACATATGCTGCTTGGTCTGGCATTTAAGACTTCCTCTACTCCCTGGCATTTTCCTTTTGTGAGGGGTAAGAGGATTCACCAGAGACAGAGCAGGGAGCAGAACAGGCAGACTGACTGAAACACACTGCTGAGGGGAGCAGTAGGCGAAGCAGAAGTCTGCTGTGCCGTGTGGGTCCCCTCACAGGCCAGTGATCCGTGGACTCGGGGATCGAATTCAAACTCGTGTTGCTTCATAGTGCTGCGACCCAAGCCCTTCCTTTTGGAATAGGTTTAGAGAAGTACTCTATTTAGCTTGCTGTTGGAAAAGCTGGTGTGGATTGGTAAAATGTCTATTTTACTGGTGATTTTAAAAGAAAAGTAGCCTACAATAGATTGACTGTCTCTAAACTGATAAAAGAGAAAGGGAATTATCTCTGATTAGCCCATCAATTGCCTGTGTTATCTTTCTAAATGTTTATAAACAATTTTTTAAAAATTGAAATATTTCCCAAAGCTTACGAAATATTACCCAAAGTTTGTGTACTATATTCTTACCCCAGTCATAAGTATGACATGAGCTTTTATTATAAAGGGAAGTTTAAAGATTTCCACCTAAAAAATGCTTTTGGGAAACTGATGGTTCACATAGTGGTCACAGTGTTTATGGACGTGCTTGAAGAGAAGGCGCGAACCCCTGTTTGCTTTTATCGACTATTTTTATTTATAACTAACATAGACGTTAATAGTCTTTTGGATGTTTCTTACATGTTTTCTGTTGAGAAAGCAGAATAATGCCAGAGGCTTGCTCAGAGGAACTAAGGATACAACAACCTAAGTTCCAGTTATGCTGTTATAATAGTCAAAGAAATTCTTTGTGGTGCCAGTCACATGCTAGAGTAATGCAAATGGAATTTTCTTTCTTTTTTTTTAATTTAATTTAATTTTATGTATTTTTTGCATCATTCTTCCCTTTTTTTTTTTTTTAAAGATTTATTTATTTATGCATACAAGCACTGGGGTACAGGCCAGAGGTGTGGGGGGGTGAGAGGATTCACCACAGAGAG
>JAGFMF010011694.1:5912725-5957366 GCA_019455555.1 Galemys pyrenaicus
GCACAGCAGGAGAGGTCTGCCGCGCCATGTGGGTCCCCTCCCTGGCCGGCAGCAGGGATCGAACTCGTGTTGCAGTGGCTGCGATTTGCTTCGTAGTGCATTGCTTAACCCACTGCGCCACCAGGGGAGGCCCCCATTCTTCCCTTTTTTACAATGCATGCTTTCTCCTATCAGGTATAGTCCCTGCAAAATTCCCACCACCAGTTCACCCGTGCACCCTCACCATAGTCCCTTGTGTAAGAACACCTTCCGTCCAGTTTGACCCTTCTCCCCCCCTCCCCTGGCAAAGGGAAATTTCTCTTAAAGGCATCATTTAGGTCTAAAAATTGTACCATCTTGAAGTTGAGTGTTCGTGACTAACAAATTGTATTATTTTCTGTCTTAAGCTGCTTATGTTTCACGTTTACTTCAGTTATGCTTCTTGATAGGAAACACATTGCTTTATTGGCAGTGCACAGTGTCCGGAAGTCTCTTCTACAAACTCTTCTGTTCTGAACACGATGATATAAAACGAAGTGTCTTTTCCTTTGCTTTTGGATGATGATGATGATGATTCCATCGTTGCAGGTATTGGAATGGATACGTGTGTCATTCCTTTGAGGCATGGCGGTCTTTCCTTGGTTCAAACCACAGATTACATTTACCCTATTGTTGACGATCCTTACATGATGGTGAGTTTGACCTAATGCGTTTGCCTCTGGAACTGCTTATTCCCTCGGTTTCGGGTTGTGGCTGGGGCTTTGAGTAAGCGTGTGCACTTCCTTTGTTTTTGTTTTGTCCGAATCGTCTGCCTGCCCCTGCCCTGACTCCACAGCACTGGCCGGTTGATCCACCCCTACTCGTACTTGGGACTGCACACACATCGCATCAGTCGGGCCACAGATGGGCTCGTCCCTGGCTGCTTCCGGGGTATATTCGGTGCAGGGACACCTGCTGTCTGCTAATGGCGTTGGCTGACGTTTCTGCACTCTTCTTTCCTTTTTGTGTGTCCCGCACGCCTGTGTTTCAGGCTAGAGGTATCGCATCCTCTGTGATAGGACCGATCCCAGAGGTTTCCCTACAGAAAAAAGCATTGCATCGCATCACAATTAGACTCTTGATCATTTGTCCTGATTCAGTTACTACTCCCTCCCTGGTGTGATATGCCACTGTAGAATATGTATCTGAGCTGCTGAATTAAAGTTCCTAATTATGATCATACTCTGCTTCAGTGCACTTCCCAATTGTTTGTTGTATGGTTTGGCCAGCGACTCTTTATCTACCCTCCTTCCCTTCTCTTCCCCTCCCTTTCTCTCTTTCTCTCTCCTTCCCTCCCTGCCCTCTGTGCTCTTTCCCTCCCCTCTGACCCTCCCCCCCCCNGCCCTCTGTGCTCTTTCCCCCCCCTCTGCCCCCCCCCCCCCCCCCCCGTTATTGCCCTCCCTCCCTCCCTACCCGTCCTTCCAGCATAGAACTGAGGTAGAGGCCAGAGATGGAGTGGGGGAGGATTCATCAGAGACAGAGTGGGGAGCAGAACAGGCAGATCTACTGAAATATACTATTAAGGAGAGCAGTGGGCAATGCAAGAGAGGTCTGCTGCACCATGTGGGTTAATTACCTGGCTGGGGATTGAACTCAGGCCACAGTGGTGATAGTGCAGAGACTTAACCCCTATGCCACCAGGGAGGCCCCCAAACTTAACCCTTTCATTCTGACAGCCAGGTGGAGCTAATGAAAAGATTAGCGATATCCCATCTGTTCTGAAATACCAGAGGTCTTTCCTGTGCACCTAGAGTGCGGAAATAAAGCTACTGTACACACAGGGTTTTAGGCCATGAGATAGTGAATGGGGCTGTTGGGTGGTGGTGTTCATCTCTCGTGCCAGTGACAAACCAGGATCCTAGAAATCTGTTTCCCTCTGCACATCATCTGTTCGCTCCTTTAGCAAGAGTCTGCAGTATGCCACATTCCACATACCCTGCCTGACTGGGTGGTAAAAGGTCCTGGAGTTAGAATCCATTCTACTGTGGCATCTTTAGGAGCCTCCAAGAGTCCAGAACAGAAGGGCAGTAATCAGTGCAGCCCCATGCAGTGGCATTGCTCTTTTACAGTGGAAAGTGAGTGACAGAAGGCCAGTGAGCTATGCTAGATTTGTCAGGAATTTGTAAAGAGAAAATCTAAAGCAATGAAACAACTACTGAGAATAATGTATTTAGAGTTTGATTGTCCTTATGTCAGAAGAAAATGCTGTCATTTTCTTCTTTATTGTCTAAACAACGACAGCTTACATTTCTAAAATATCTAATAGTGACAGTCATTATTGCTACTACATTTCTAGTGAGTACAATTTTAAATTCCCTTAATAAAATTATAGTTTACTGGGAAATGCTTCTCTTTTTCTGATTTTGGGCCTAGTTGTTTTTTATTTCATCTAATTTTTGTTTCTTAAAAAGAAAATTTTCCTGTTTTTCTCTTACAGCCTTTAAAGAAGCTACAAACATTTCCCCACCCAACTATATAAACACTGTCTTCTCCCTACCAGTAAAGTCAACACTTTTTTAGCATCTGTTTGGGATAAGTGACTTTTCAGGTTTGCTTTAGGACAGTTTGTTTTTAAACTTGTTCATTCCATAGCTCTGCCTCCCACACCATCCTCTCCAACCCCTTTCTGTTTATCCCCCTTTAATAAATTGCAGGCTTTTCCTAATAATCTGAATGGGGGAAAACATGGGATTAATATTGTTTGGAAAAAAATAAGAGGTGCTAACAGGATTATCAGAGAGTGATTGACTGCCCTGGTGGTAGTTCTGGAAAGGTGACCAGTCTGCAGACCACAGTGACTGGGGACCACATCCCGGTAGCTGCCATTCTGGAAAACTCCCTGAGTGCTCTTGAGACACACCCTGTGTTGTGTCCTCTGTTTGTTTTTACATGTGGAAAGTCCCCTGTTGTCTTTTCTCACAGCTCCCCTCTCTTGCAGGGCAGGATAGCGTGTGCCAATGTCCTCAGCGACCTCTATGCAATGGGTGTTACAGAATGTGACAACATGCTGATGCTTCTTGGAATCAGTAATAAAATGACTGACAGGGTAAGTGGTGATCATCTAGCTGCTTACTGTTCTGTCTGCCTGGTGCCGTTTAATTGGTTAGCCCTTCATCTGCCCTCCTGTAAAGGAGGAACCCAGGCTGCATGGTTTCCAGTGTTCCATCTGACTCTCCCCTTTCAGTACTTGTCAGTGAATTCATATAAAGCTCTGGCCTGTTCATCTTGTCATTTCCACCACCACTTTCCTTTGTCTTTCCTGGGTGGACTGAAGCCAAGACATTTCTGTTTGTTTTGATAAAATTTAGGCCATAGTAATAGGACCTCCATGCTAGGGCTATGGGCCTGGCAAAGCCTCGTGGTTCCAGGGCACATAGCAGAGAGGTACGTACCTTCTCCTCTTTGGCATCCAGAAGGCACCCATGCAGGCTGATGCCACGACTGTGTTCTTGTGCTCACCAAGCTTTGTCTATGGACTTGCTCCCTGTACCTTTATTTGACCCAAACATGAATTCCTATTTAGATTGTTTTTGAAAGGTACTTGATTCTGTTCTCCCAAGAGAAGTTTGTCCCGTTTCACGGAAGATATTTTATCCTCACAACATGCATTTGGTCCCTTGGTGGTACATAGCTGCCCTGGGAGGGCTTTGCTGCCATCCCTTTGGCCATCAACTCCTTGGCAAGACAGGAGCTGACTTGCAGATAGGCACAGTGTTAAGGAAGTCTGAGCTCAGTAAGGACATCAGTGAGCTGGTTCAGACTGAGGAACCTGCAGAGCCAGCCACATTCGAGATTTGACTTCTCTGTTGTCTGGACTTCATTCACATTGTAACCTAGAGTATCTTCCAGCTTTTGATAAAATGATTACAGTGTGAAACAGTCCCTGCCCCTTGTTACTCCCTCCTTATCTGTAAATTTTGAGGACTTCCTTTAGGGGTTTATCCTTATTGTAACTGACTATAAGTGTAGATTCTGGTTTTTTGGGTTTTCAACTGAAGTACATGACTTTTATGTCCTTTTATATTCTAGGAAAGGGATAAAGTGATGCCCCTAATTATACAGGGTTTTAAAGATGCAGCAGAAGAGGCAGGAACATCTGTAACTGGTGGCCAAACAGTATTGAATCCATGGATCGTTTTGGGAGGAGTGGCTACCACTGTTTGCCAGCCCAATGAATTTATTATGTAAGTTTTATTTTCCTGTCGCCTGGCCTGGTTCTCTATCCTTTATTTTTTTTAGATAGTGTTATTGAGGTAAATACCATATAAATTTGCACATTTAAAACACCACAATTCAGTGATATTCATGGTTGTGCAACCATCATTAGAGTTGATTTAGAACATTTTCATCATCCACAAAAGAAGCCCTGTCCTCCTTATCTTTCATTCCTTATTCCCCTGTCCCTATGCTGGCTTCTTTTATATCACATGATATTAGCTTAATAATATAAAGTTTCATTCTTCTTGTCACATGGCTTATATCCATACTTGATTTTTTTAAATTGAAGTATAATTCATATCATAGTTTTTCACATAACATGTAGTTCAACATTTTAAAGTATTTTAAATTTCATCCATGTCGTAATGTTTCAATGGTTCTTTTTTATGGCTGTGTAATATTCTAACGTGGAGCCTTGTCAAGTTTATTCATAGTTAATGGACCTTTGGGTTATTTCTACCTTTTATGAATATAGCTGCCTATAAACAATGATGTGTTGTAAGTTTTTTGTTTGGACATATATCCTGATACTTTGGAAATATACCTAAGAACAACTGTGTCCTGTGATAATTCTGCTTTTTAATGTAAGGTACTATCAAACCAGTTTCCAAAGTGTCTGCTCTATTTTATGTTCCCAGCAGCAATGTATAAGAATTCCACTGTCTCCATGTCCTTTCTAATACTTGATGTTTTTCAAAATAGCCATCCTGTTGAGAATGAGGCGATACTATACTGTTTTCATTTGCATTTCCTGGTGATTAATGATAGTGAGCATCTTGTATGCACTTCTTGACCATTTCAGCATCTTTAGAAATTTTTCTCTCTTAACACAAGTTGTCATATTGCATGTTTAGTGTTTTGTTATGAATAGGCACCTGGTATATTTTCTGAAAGAAGTAGAAACTCCATTTATTTTGTGAACAGATGCTCTTAAGTACGTTCACATGGTTCAGAATCAGATTGCAAAAAGTGCCATAGTGCAAAGTGCCTCAACCATCCTGTAGTTGCTCTTGCCAGTTTGGGATATTTTGAACAATCTACTATTGGCAATTAGATTATTTTGAATTACAGATAGTACCAGTGAGTACCCTATGCGTAGATCATTTTGCAGGTGTGTGACTTTATCGGTAGGAAAGTTTTCAAGAATGAATTACTAGGTCAGGGGTACACGCACTGAACTTGATGGATGTCTCCAGATTGCCCTTCCTAGAGGCACCTCCCACCAACAATTCCCAGTTCTAACCAGCACGCTTGGTGAGAAACTGATGTTTGCCAGTTTAAATCTTACTCCTTTGAGTAAAATTGAATGTATTTTTCCTATTCATCTCTTTTGTCCATTTTTCAATTGATGGGAACTCCCTTTAGAGAGTTCACATTAAGGATCTTACATTAAGGATTACATACATCAAGGTTTCTTTTCCTATGTTTTATGATAGTAGTTCTCAAACTTCCCATGTAGTTGTGACAAGAGATCATAATTTTTATGTATTTTGCCCATTCTAGCTTTACAGAAGGAAATGAACTTAGTGATAGCAAAAATTGGAGGAAAAAATAAAATAAGCCTCTTTGAATTTTTTGTCAGCGAACGTGTATTTACTTTGTAAACTATGAATGAGTCTGTCTCTGTGATTCTATCACAAGATACTG
Source organism: Galemys pyrenaicus (assembly GCA_019455555.1). Lineage (NCBI taxonomy): Eukaryota > Metazoa > Chordata > Mammalia > Eulipotyphla > Talpidae > Galemys > Galemys pyrenaicus. Next base: position 5,918,609 of record JAGFMF010011694.1, read on the forward strand.
TTCATGAAGTTGAAAATAACCCAATAACTTTATCTTACTTCTTGATGTAAACTTATAGGTTGTACATAACTGGTAATGTCCAAGAGTATATCAGCTTTCAGGAATGGTTGACTCCAAACTGATAGCTTAAGTCTAGTTTTTGGAAAATGAGTTCCTTGATTATTGTCACAGAGTTATATTTTTCAAAGCTAACAGTGGGTACTCATCCCAAATACAATAGGATGAGTTGGAAAGCTAGTCATTGATGTTTAAGTCTGTGCTTCTGACTTTTTAATTGACCTGGATGAGTATTTTAGTTGTTTAGTGTCGAGGGATGGATTGGCTCTGTAGACAGCTTCACTGAAACAAGAAAGACGCAAGAATTAGACCTGTATCCTTTAGTCAGGATGCAAGCGTAGTAGTTTTGTTTGTGGGACCGGCCTTTTATTTTAAGGACTGACTTTTTAGTATTTACCATGTTTTAAGATAAGGGCCAACCAGGAACTGGTTGCTAAAAGTTGTAAACTTAATGGTCAGTCTCAGTTTGAAAACTTTGATGCTAAGATTACCAAAACATTGTACCCACAGATTTGAGCCAAGTTCCACAGCTTGAGAAAAGAAATCCCACCTTTACTTCACCTTACAAGTGACTGTAAAAAATAAAAGCAACATCTTTAGTAGTCTTACTGCCTCAGGACTGTGGTGGTCTGGATTTAAATTACAAGAGCACAGCTGACTGAGGACTGGATGAGACCTTTAAAGGCCAAGTGATTTGCTTCTTGGTACACCGGAAAACAGTGATTAGCCTCTGTGTTGAGGTGCATGGATTCTTCATTCTTTGTTCAGTAGCAGCCTCATGAGCAAGTTAGAGACTTTGATATGCAGTGGTGCTTGACTTAAATTCAGTGTTTGCGAGCACAGGTACATCACTAACATCTCTTTCTTTCTCCACTTTTACTGATGATAAATATATCACCTCCTTTTCTTCAGGCCAGATAATGCAGTGCCAGGGGACGTGCTTGTGCTGACGAAGCCCCTGGGGACGCAAGTGGCCGTTGCTGTGCACCAGTGGCTGGATATTGTGAGTGAGCCAGCCTGTGATGGGAGAGGGGGGCATTTATGTTACACACCAGGTCAGATGAGTATCTCCTGTTTGCCAGGGCCTGGTTATGCTTCTGTACGGAGACATGTCTGCTCTGTAATGAGTGCTACATTTCTCCAGTAAAGAAAACCTTTTCCCATATTTAAGATCTAGATAAAATGGCATCAGTTTGCCTTCTCAAAATGATTTCCCTTAGTTTTAGTACCAGCCAGATCCTTACAGAAATCCTAGGACTTCTGCACACTCTTTTATTCGATCGAAGTTTCACATACTGAATGGCTGATATAGCTGGACCCAGCTTGGACTCTGCAAAGAGAAGTTGGGAGGTAGTGAGTTGGATTTATTTTTCATATCTTAATACACCACTAAAAATACAGGGAGGAGAATGTGGAAAGTGTGGTATTTTTGGGTAGAAATAAGACCAGAGTTATTCGCAACTTATTTTAGTTCTGAGGATTTTGATTGTTTTGTCTTTTTAAACTTAATTAGTAACCCAGGACATTTTGACAAAATAACTATCTTGGAGGGGATATTATATCTATATAATATGATATCTATAATATCAAGATCCTTTTTTTGAGTGTCTTTTCCACTGAGCTATAATCATATTTCATTTAAGATTTTTTTTCATTGCCATAACAACTCAAAAATTAATACAGCCATGGTATGTTCTTACATATCTTGGTGTATTTAATTTCTACAACTGTCATCTGAAACTACCACTTGAGAAACAGTTGGGAAAAAAAATAATTATATGTTATTTACCAACCAGGTATATCTTAGCCTGACACAGCCGAGCAGAGAAACTCTCTAAGGCTACCACATTCTTCACTTACTTTCTTTTCTCATTCATTGATGATGGGAGATTTCCTGTCACGTCTCTATAATCTGGTGGGAAGGCTGTAATCGATCTACTGAACTGCTTTCCATTGTGGCTGCTAAGGGCCTGAATGATTTAGCAAAGTTGTGGGAGCACGTGAGGCAAAGAGACATTAGAAATGAGGGGCAGTTGGACTCTCCACATCCTCCCATCCCAACTTGCTGACACCTTTGCTTTTTTTTCAAATGCTTAGAATTGCAAAAGAAAATTTCAAAGACTGTGTGACAGCAGAATACTATTTTTTTCAAAGGCAGGAGAATTGCAAGTATACCATTCAGAATAGTTGTTTCCTCTGGGAGAGAAATAGTGAGTAGTGGGATAAAAAGTGCAGACATAGACTTAAGTTATTGCATTGGATGGTTGATTATTGCGTATTATTTAAAATAATGATTGCGTGAGTAATGGCCATTAATGGATTATAAAGATACCATGTCATGGACCCAGTGTCATGACATTAGGTTCTTCCAAAATCAGACTGAGGAAGAGAGGGAAACACCATTTTCTCCTGACTTTGATGATATCCTCAGTCCATGTGCAACCCAACTTGTAGTCACATTCACTTGTCCATCAAGAGGACTTGATCCAGAGTTCAGGTAAAGTTAGTCGATGAATAATTCTGTGAAAAGTGGAAGCCATCAGAGGAGATAGAGAGAGAGCCAGGGATGCTGTTCATGGTGTGATTCACACCCTGCCTTGGAGGAATGGGGAGACTCGCCTTTTGTGCCCCATATGCTGTAGCTGTACATACCATTCAGTGGCCTGTGCCCAAGAACAGAAGAGATTCCAGGGTGACATGTTTCATGGACACATAAAATAATAGTTATGGGAGAAAAAAGCTAGGAAACATAATTTTGTGTGCAAAAATAGGTTAAACTCTCCAGAAGATGACTAAGAAGAAAAAAATGTGCTTCCTCCCCATGTTAGAAGTAAAGATAAATTACATTTTTTTCCTTTTTCTCCCCCCCTCACCTCTGTTTCTATTTATAGCCTGAAAAATGGAATAAAATTAAACTAGTGGTCACCCAAGAAGATGTAGAGCTGGCATACCAAGAGGCGATGATGAACATGGCGAGGCTCAACAGAACAGGTATCTGCAGGCAGGTGGGCAGGCAGGCGGATGGGGCTCACCTCTTGGCAAGGTTCAACAAGCTTTCCCACCACAAAAGGCATATTTCAAGCTTTTTCAGGCCATGTTTGGTCTCGGTTGCATGTTGAGTTCTTCAGCAACTCTATAAATATGTTTTAAAAAAGAAGAAGATTTTTAGTTGGTGGAACAGGCTGTGTGTCAGATTCAGCCAGTAACAGAGGACCCTCTTCTGTCGGTCTTGGTTTGGGGCCCTTAGGTCACCAGTAAATCCAGCCGTGTGGGTGTTCTTGGCAGAAATGCTTGTTAAAATGACTTGCATTAAAAAAGATAAATGACCTGAAACTCACCTAAAGGAGCCTCTGAGGGTCCCTTCTCCTGTTCTCCCGTCTGTGTGCCTGAGGGCTGCAGGACACCGTGGCTATACAGCATCTTTATTTCCCCTGCAGTTAGAATGTCAGGGCAGGGCCAGGCACAGAGCAGAAACAGGAAATATGGGTCTGAAATGGAGCATTAAGGTTGTATTTTTTTTTTTTCTATTCCTTCTACCTCTACATTCTGGGATTATGGGTAGTATTGATTGTTTTTGTGGGTCCATACAAACCAGAAATTTAGACAGCACATTTTCAGAAGCATTGAAATCATTTATTTGTTTATGACTATTTTTCATTTTGGAGTGTGTGTTTATAAACAAGTGGTGACACTCATATCTGTTATTTTCTTTACATTTTATTTCTAGTCTTAGTTTCTTAATATAATAAAAGTTAATAATAACAGTGATTACCATTTATTTGGCAGGTATTATGTTCTTTTTCATGCAATTCTTTTATAAGGTAGCTACTATTGTCTCTGTTTCACAGAGAGTTTTAAGTAATTTGCTCAAGGTTCACACAGCTAATCAAATCTTGCCTAGACACATGATTTGAAACCATTGCTTATAATACTTAAGTATTATGCTGTGTTCCTTTAGACAGTTTAGTAAGAAATTGAGGTATTTCATTGTCTTTGTGCATAATAATTGAATAATACTTTCACACTATGCTAAAAGTTTTTGTTTTTTTTTTTAAGATTTATTTATTTATGCATACAAGCACTAGGGTACAGGCCAGAGGTGTGTGGCGGGGGGGCGGGGGGTGAGAGGATTCACCACAGAGAGCAGGGAACAGAACAGGCAGATCAACTGAAGTACACTGCTGAGGGGAGCAGCGGGCACTACAGGAGAGGTCTGCTGTGCCATGTGGGTCCCCCCCCCACCGGCCGGCAGCAGGGATCGAACTCGTGCTGCAGTGGCTGCGGTTTGCTTCATAGTGCGTTGCTCAACCCACTGCGCCACCAGGGAGGCCCTGTGCTAAAAGTTTTAAAAGCAGTGTGAAGTAAAACAGGAAGATTCAAGAACCAGAATTCATCTTCTGGAAAGCAGGGAGGGCTTGCCAAGGGAGTTACTGGATATAGTTGAAATATCGTACCCTCACTGTTTTTATTGGCTTTGATACATACATAAAGTATCAGGTATATGTTATAAAAGAAAGCTCTTCTCTTGAGTCTTTTGAAATCCTAACCAGAAATGCCACAAAAACTGTTCATAGAATATCATTTGTTTGGGTCGCTCTATGCAAATGATTTGGAAGTTACAAGAGGAGTCAGTGTTTAGGAAACTGGAGTCTGTTCTTGTCTGTAGGATGTCTTGTGAGTGTAACTTCTTGTGGAATATGGGTCCTTCTAGCTCATTTAAAATAGCACTAGAAAATGCTTCTGGAATGCAAGTCATAACTTCATTAAATGTCACCAGAAATCTATCTGGCCACCCCACTGGACTTGGTATATATGTGTGAAAGCTGAGTCTGGCTATGTGGCCACCACAAAAGATTAAAAGTATTGTTGAGAATGTACCTAAATAAAAGAAATCTAAGAGTCTAAAAGAAAGAAACAATACTGAAAAATGCATTCAGAGTACATCTGTAAATGTAGGGCATATTTCAGTTCATGAAAAAGGTAATTTTAGATATTTTTAAAGTTAGCCTTTCAGTTACTCCCCTAACAGCCCATCCTCCAATGAAATACTTAGGAATGACTCTGAAACTAATGCTTCTAAGAGATTTTTAGTTTACTAGAAATGTATTGATTGAAGCTGCTGATAAGTGGTTCAAATTGAAGAAATTAACTTTCAGAGTTTTCACTCTGGGTTTTATTGATTTGTTGTTGTTTTGTTTTTGGAGTGAACATTTTTATTCCTGTATGTCATTTCCCTGGACTTCAAGGTTATTAAAAGATTTTGAGTTGAGCGTTTCTTGGTCACCATTTGCTACAGCAGATAAAAAGTGTTTTTATCCTCTTTCAGCTGCAGGACTCATGCACACGTTCAATGCTCACGCTGCCACCGACATCACAGGCTTTGGAATTTTGGGCCATGCACAGAACCTGGCCAAGCAGCAGAGGAATGAGGTGTCCTTTGTCATTCACAACCTTCCTGTGCTGGCCAAGATGGCGGCTGTGAGCAAGGCCTGTGGAAATATGTTTGGCCTCATGCATGGGACCTGCCCAGAGACCTCAGGTATGGGATTCTGGGCCCAACTCTGAGGAGTGAACCAATAAGTCTAACAATAGGAAGAAGCCGAGCATGTGAACCTAAGTCCAGTATATTTAATATAGGAACATGAGTGGGAAAAGTGGGTGAGAACTTGGGGGAAAAGAGTGTTACTAAGTTTTCATTGGAAACTTAGTATTTGAAATAACTGTAATGCCGATAGAGTACATTGAACAGGCTGTTATTTTTTCCTCAAAAATTTATAAAATTTCTCTTTAGAGAGTGAAATAGAACAAATAGTTTATCTCCAAAGTGCCAGGTTTTTGACCTATTTTTCCTTACCTTAACTCTTATGCTTCATCCTTTAAAACTCTCTTAACCCCTCTCTACCCTCCCACTCTTTTCCCCAGTTTCTCTTGTGTCTATTTTATTTTCACTGAAACCTGGCAAAAGAGTTGAATTACACCGAAATTTAAAAAATACCCCTACCTAGACTGATACCCCTTCACACACACACACACACACCCCTCAGAATGAAAAACAAAAACCCTCATTGTATCAGACTAGGGTTCAACTGGTCCTAAGTAATTATAACAGCTCCCGGAACATCACGACCTGTCACAAATATGTCTATACGGGGCTCTGAGGGGAGGGGGGACGCTCCAAAAGAGCAGCTGAGCTGTTGGGTTCATTGACTAGAACACTGCCTGCTGCCTCATGGGCCGCTGCTGCCCCCAGTGGGTGTAGAGTAGATGTTGAATGAATTATTACTAACAAATTCATTATATTTCCATTACTCAAAAAGGAGATTTTGCTTTTGTAAAAGTATAATAAAATTAGTCACTGATTATTATTTCTACATACAAATACATGAACATATCTGTTCGACCTATTGAAATAGCATTGAAGTTTATTTTATTTTTTTAAAAATTTATTCATGCATATAAGAACTAGGGTACAGGCCAGGGTGTGTGTGTGTGTGTGTGTGTGTCTGTCTGTCTGTCTGTCCATGCATATAAGAACTAGGGTACAGGCCAGGGTGTGTGTGTGTGTGTGTGTGTCTGTCCATGCATATAAGAACTAGGGTACAGGCCAGGGTGTGTGTGTGTGTGCGTGTGTGTGTGTGTGTCTGTCCATGCATATAAGAACTAGGGTACAGGCCAGGGTGTGTGTGTGTCTGTGTCTGTCTCTGTGTCTGTGTCTGTGTGTCTCTGTGTGTGTGAAGATTCACCAGAGACAGAGTAGGGAACAGAACAGGCAGATAGACTGAAACACTGCTGAGGGGAGCAGCAGGTGAGGCAGGAGAGGTCTGCTGTGCCATGTGGGTCCCCTCCCCGGCAGGGGATCAAACTAGCTTCACAGAGCTGTGCCTTAACCCCTTGCACCACCAGAGAGACCCCATGAAGGTTTATTTTAATGTATTTCCTATTTCTTTCTGTTTGGAAGACAATAACAACCCAAAGCTAGACCCTTGCTTACTTTGAGGTACACATTCTTTCCTGATTTAACTTTTAAATGAATAAAATACAGAAAGTCTTCTTTGTACAATAGAGACTCAAATATAAGTACTTCTTTCAGTGTAGCATGGGAAAAGTAGTTACCACATGCTATGGAGGAAAGGTCACTTACCAAGGAGTTGGTTAATTTCAAGTTTAATATGTGAAACAGATGAAGGCAGACAAAGCAGGCTTCTCAGGGAATGGAAGGGGCAGCTTGTGTAGAGGCAGAAACAAGGCATTGTTGATCATGATCTGTGTCAAGTTCTAGGCAGTAAACAGTTCATATAGCATTATAATTAATCATGATTCTTGTTTTGTTTTTTTGCCAGGAGGCCTTTTAATATGTTTACCGCGTGAGCAAGCAGCTCGGTTCTGTGCAGAGATAAAGTCCCCCAAATATGGTGAAGGTCACCAAGCGTGGATTATTGGGATCGTAGAGAAGGGCAACCGTACGGCCAGAATCATAGACAAACCCCGGATCATCGAAGTTGCACCACAGGTGGCAACTCAAAATGTGAACCCCACACCTGGTGCCACCTCTTAATCTAAACCGAAATAGCTGTTTGGTTTTGTTTTTAAATAGATCTATTTCCTTTATCATCACTTCAATTAAAGACTATAAACAACAAAAATCTCATTGTGTCTACACATCTGGTGACCTTAGGTCGATTTGTGAGTGGATGCAATTAATAAAATAAAATCCATTGCCTTTTTTTTCCTGTTACATTAACTGAAGATGCACCTAATCTTGAGGCAGCTTCTGAGTTGAGAATTATATATTGTTATCCAATACTGTTGATTCATTTTGAATCTTTAGACACTTATCTCTTGCCGCATAGGCTCTTTTCAAAGGTGCTTTCACACAGCACAGACATTACCAACAGTAATGTTAAATAGCAGTTTGTGTCTTTTCATTTTATGTATATTTATCATTATCAGTCTGATCTTTTTTAAGTGTCTTGAATGAGATTCTGGAAAGGCAGAATTGGTAAGTGGCACAATGGTATCCCAGTAGTAAAAGGGTTGCATGATTCCTTTGCGTCTTTGATTTGTAAAGCCTGGTCTTCTCATTCAAGAGCATCTCTTCAACCCAGATCATTTCCCAACAGTGCATTCAGTTAAATGAGGCAAGTGCTTAATTCTGCATGGAAAGCACTTTGAAGACATTTTTTTTGTAGCCTTCCTAATATTTACAGTAATAATCATTAACTGTTTCCTTTATTGATTAGCAAAAAAGGATACTTTTGCAATGTAATTAGATGTTCTATAGTGCAACAAGGAATTGCCTTCCGAATGGGGGTTCATGTATAATACTCATTTACAATTCAATATATAATTACACAATTTTTAAATATAATCAATAATAGAGACTGTTCTGTGGATGGTAGTGTTTAATACCTTTTACATTTTGTATAGTGATTTCAAGCCTTTTGTTTTCTTAAAATCAGCAGCTACTTAGCCTAATTCTTAGCATTATTTTGTCCTTTGTGCCAGTACTTTTTTGTGCACGCTTTTTGTGATCTGTTAAAAATCTGCTTTGCCAACATTGCAGCTTGAACTTAAACTTGTTATTGAAATAAATATTTAAATTTTTTTATTGCTCTTGTATAATCAGATGCCCCCTTTTAGTATTATTTTAGAAGCATTGGGAGGGTTTTGGCTAAAGTACAGTTTATTGGGGAAAACTAGATTTTAGTTTTATAAAAGTTTTAAGTCTTTCATGGGACCTATATTTTCTTGAATTAAATTTTGTAGTTCTAGAACAAATAGGCAATCTAAAAAGGTGTTTATCTGTGTTACTTAAGTACAGAGGCTTCCTTATATTAACCTGCTAAGGGATAAGGAGCGATTTCTTCATTAAGCACAAACGCACTGACTGCTCCCAAGTCCACATAAGAAAGCCTGTCACCTCGAGTTCCTGAGTGCTTCCTGCTCACAGGCGCCAGAGCTTGTGAACCCATCACCTCTTGCCAAAGGAAACTACCATATGGAACATGAAACTCTGGATGAGGCTTTCACTCAACTCGCCCTACTTCAGGAACCTAAGGGCAGCCTTTCCCGTGTGGAACTGGAACTCAAGCCATAAGCCCGGGTATGGTGCCCGAGAGGCTGCTACCGAACTGAGATGGACATTTTATAGGAATTTATACAGATGTTGGTCCTCAAAAGCTACATACCAGTGGTCTGCAAAATAAAATGTGTTGGAAACCTCTGCGTAAGATAATACACTGTTGAGCTTTTTGTTTTCATTTTAAATACACTGGTGCTAAGTTGGAACTGCTTTCAATGTAGATCATGTCTTGAATGCGTGTTTTTCTTGGTGGCAGGCCTACTGAGAGGAAGTGAGCTACATGGATTACACATTTGAGGAAATCATCTTCATGGAGACTCGGAGAGAGAAGATGATGGGTACTTAGCAGTTCATGTGATTCATTTGATCAAAGGAGGAAGAACTGGTCTTTATAGCCCTTTATAGTTTTCCAGAGGGTGAGTCATAGCCACCTGCATTAGAATCAGGTAAAGGAGGACAATTTCAGGGCGCCCACACTAGGAGATCCCTCTTTTGAAGTTAGAGCCACTGACCTAAGGGATGTTGCATAGTTCTGGGAGAAGCCAAGGAAAGCACACTTAACAATGTAGTTCCCCAGGAGTCATTCTCTCGATTGTTCTCTGACATCTAGGCTCAGCAAAACAAAACCCAAGTATCTTGAAACTTCCTTAAAGAATCAGGTGATAAGTATTGCAATTCTTGGCAAAATCTACATCAAATATTTAAAAGTTTGGTGTGAATCGTTAATAGTATTTGACTTCTTGATAACGTGTTTAAACTTCACATTGAGGTGTGCTCCTCTTAGTACTAGCGATTTATTTTCTTTAAAACCTATGATGTACTATCCAAAAATTATAGAACAGATCTAGGCAGTTCATAACCATAAGAGGTGGAAACCTTGTGGAGTGATTAATTCCTTCAGGTAACAGGAGTTGGCAAGGAAAAAGCTTACCTTTGTTAACTTGTACATCGATTGTAATTCAGTCCAGGAGAAGTTACTAAAACATGAAAAACTATCAGCAGGATTTACTTTTGGCTCAGTGTTTTAAAATAGCTTATTGTAGTGTCCAAGCTGTGCATGCTTTATGATGAATAAATTAGAGCATTTAAAATTGTTCTGATTATAGATGTATGGGCCAGCACTCTTCAGTCTGAACCTTGCCTTTAAAATAGTTATACCTGAATTCTAAGTTTTACAGTGTTATTCTGTAAAGATATCAGACTAGCTATATTATACTATTTATTTTTAGAATAAAGCAAGCATAGATACTTAACGCTTTAGATGCTTAACTGCTATATGTGTGTATGTATATGTATCTCCTGGATCTCATTTCCACACCTTTTTCCTCTGGGTTAGGTGATAGTTGTGTAGACAATGTAGTAAATTGTACCTTTTCTCCACATACGAACCATGCCATTAGTAAACATGCCAGGGTCCACAGGAAGAATTTAAGGAATTCTAAGAATTCACAGGAAGATTCTAAGTCCGGTTCTTACAACAGAATGTGGTAATATGTTGCTTGTGTCTTAGTGTCTTAGATGAGAATAGAAGTGGGTGGATTAGACATACCTTTGCCAAGTAAAACAGTTGGTCAGACAAGTGCTCATAGATCTCTAGACGTGTTCAAGCACCGGCTAGAAGCTGAACTTCCTGTTGCTATTGGTGTTTCAGGGTAATTACTGGCCAATGGGCTGTAGGTCTTGGGCCTGTTCTGTGTAGGGCTCCTACATTTCACAGTGTTTTTAATGTGGCATCCAACTCTGAATACACAGTTGATGTTTCCAGGGGTTTTTGAATATCCTTTCCAGTCCTGTTACTTCATAGTTTTATGCTTGGGAGGACTGCATTAAAATGAAAGTCATTAAAGCATTATGGGAGGATGTAGAAAATTTGCTAGTGATCTGATTGCAGAAAAGCCATGTATTTTCTCTTTTTTTTTTCAAGAAAATAAGCGTATACACAGAAGTTTATGGAGACCTAAGGCTAATTAGCAAATTACTAAGTCCCATATTTTGCTTATTAGAGCTGTATAAAACTGGTGTCGAACATAGACCAGTTTTGGTTCATTCTGGAAAAAATTTTTTTAAAGATTTATTTGTGCATACAGGCACTAAGGTATAGGCCAGAAGCGTGGGGGGTGAGAGGATCCACCTGAGACAGAGTAGGGAACAGAACAGGCAGATTAACGGAAATACACTGCTGAGGGGAGTAGCGGGCGGGCGAGGCAGGAGAGGTCTGCTGTACATTGTAGGTCACTTCCCTGGAGGGCAGCAGGGATTGAACTCTGCTGCATTGATTGTGGTTTGATTCATAGTGCATTGCATAACCCACTGTGCCACCAGGTAGGCCCCCATTCTGAAAATTATAAAAAGTTATAGCAGTTGAACCCTCTTTGTTTTTTAAATAAGAATTTCTAGCACATAAAGTAATACCAAGGGATTAAGCATACACTAGGAATAATTTCTTGAATACTAGAATAGACAACCCAAACAATTAAAAGAATTATAAAATTAGCTATCATCCACCTACCTCAGTCCAATATGTCTCATAAATCTTAAGGTTGATGGGGCGGAGCGGGGGAGGGGAGAGTGCGGACCATGGGCATGTCTAAAGTCCAGGTGATATTTATTTCCAACTTTGTTTTTAAAAAGATTTATTTATGCATACAAGAACTGGGGTACAGGCAAGAGGTGTGGGGGGTGATAGGATTCACCAGAGACAGAGCAGGGAGCAGAACAGGCAGACTGACTGAAACACACTGCTAAGGGGAGCAGCAGGTGAGGCAGGAGAGGTCTGCCAGGCCATGTGTGTCCACCCCCTCACCCCCCGGGCTGGCGGCAGGGATCGAACTCATGCTGCAGCGGCTGTGGTTTGCTTCATAGTGCGTTGCTTAACCCACTGCGCCACCAGGGAGGCCCTATTTCCAACTTTTTGTTTTGAAAATTTAGAAGAAAGAATAGAAAAGGCAATAGAATGAATTCTCCTAGAAATGTCAACTTGGTGTCTCACCACACTTCTTTTCTCGCTGCACACAGCGTGCATGTGCACATACACACAGGTGCACACACTTGTGTTTGCGTTGCCAGAGCCACTGTATGTGTATCACAGTCATAGTGCTAATGGGGCAGGAGCAGGACTTCCACACTGCTTTTCCTGGTGATTAGAATGCCATATTTTCATGTGAGCTTTATAGTTTCCAGGGAAGGATAAAAGAGAATTTCCTCTGTATTAAATTAGAGAGGTGAGTAAAATTGAGTACCAAGCAAGATGGGCCTTTTTCAAAACTGGGAAATGCTACACATACACTTACATTTGTGCAAGCTGGTTCTCTTAGTACATTCTGGAAATCATTTCCTGTCATACTGAATGGTAGAAAAATTCCCATCCTTTCAACCCTCACGTAGGATGCTGGAGACGCAGTCGTTGAGATACAGACAAACGCTGACGGTTTCTAGTCTCCAGCTGACTCACCTGAAGTTTTGTTGGGCACTAATCCTTGAAATGTTGAAAATCTAAATATTGTACTTGCACTCCCTAGCTAGAAGATGTGAGGCTTTTTAAAAGCTATTTACAGCAGCCCTCGTGGCAAGTCCTCTAGAGTTCATTGCTGTTTGAGGCAGTAAGCGTTTGTGAGCACTGCTATTTGCTGAATGCTGTTGGTTGCTGGAAAGGAAATATGAATAATGAAAAACAAACATATCTCTAAAAACTACTACTGCTCAGAAAGTAAGGGTCATTCATGACTGTGTGGGTGGATGGGTGAGCATAGATGCCTACGTCCTGTGTCTATAGGAGACCTGCTATAGCAGGTTACTACAAACTTAGGCCGAAAACCACATGTGTATGTTACATTACTGTTCTGAGGGCCAAGAATCTCACCATGGGCCCTGGATTAAAAGCTGAGTTTGGCAGGGCTGAATTCCTCTTCAGGTTCCAGGGGAGAATTCACTCCTTTCCTTCCCCTTTCCAGAGTCTAGAATCCACCTGAATTCCTTTGCCGGTGACCTTTCTTGTGTCCTCAAAGTCAGCAGCACAGCATGCCTGATCTTTCTTCCATCGTCTTGTCTTTCTGACCACAGCCAGAAGAGGCACCCTGCTTTAAGGATTTGAGGTTAGACTGGGCCCATCCTGATAATGCCCCATCTCAAGGGTGAGGGCCCTAATAAGTTTACAGAGTTTCCTTTGCCATATTAATCAGCAGTCACAGATGACAGGAATTAGGACAGAGACGTTTTGGGGAACCATTTTTCTGCCTCCCCCACAAGGCTCTATACCTACAGGGAGTTCACCAAGAGATTTTTTGCAGCCAGGAAGCAAAGCTGTTGGCTCGATGATGGTCCACTTGGAACCCGGACCTGTACCCAGAGCTAGTCTGGGCTTCCAAGCAGATAGTGGCATCGTCTATACGAATACCTGTTTCTACTAGCCAAATGAAATATGACAACAGAAAGTGAAAGCTGCAAACAGTGTTGGCGCTGGTTTTGCAGCAGCTGCTCCAGAGGCAGTGACACCCCGAGCAGCAAGAGTGGCCCCGCCAAGCTCTTTCCCAGCAACGCCATTCCACAGGTTGAGTATTTTTCAGGCGATGACTGTTTTACTATGCATGAGGTTGATCTTAGGTTTGATGTGCTCTCTGGTAGGTGATTTTGGGAATCTAAAAATGCTCAATATTTTTTCCATCTGAAGTGGTAATTGCGTCTTCATTTTACCTAACCCTTTCAGCTAAGGAAAGGTTCATAGGCATGCTCTATTTTCTGACTGTGGGGGACACCTTTTCTGACCTCCCCCTCACCCCCAGCTCCATGCTTTCATAGTTTTACCCTTTAACTTGATTGCAGCTTCTTAGAGGGTTAGCCACGTTTACCATCTGTTTTATTCTACCAGAGCCCATGGTTATTGTTGCTGCCTTTTCAGTGGGGTCCTCAAGATGACAGATTTCAGGTACAACTTCACAAAATACATATCACTACTGTGACTTTTTGTAACATTCTGTCCCAAACAGAATTACTGCTTGCACTGTGACATGACTGAGTCATTAGGAGTCAGGGTTCAATTGTTACTGCAGCAGAGCTTAACTTATCCAGGCCAGTACAGCGATCAAGAGGCAATTCAGAAAAATAACAAATGTCATTGTATGTGTGTGTATATAAATTTGTTCAATCTCACTAGATAGCCACATTAAAATGAGGTCTCTTTTTATCTAATTGGCAAGGATTTTTAAATTGATAAGGTACAGTTTTTGTTAATTTTTAATCAAGGCTCATCAATAAAAGCATTCTTGGGGTTATATTGGCAATTAAAGTGTTTAAAAGTTTTAACTTGGCAATTTTACATCAAAGAATTTATCCTAATAGTCAAGGGAGTACCTGACAATTAAATAGCAACTTATTCATCATGTTGTTATTTACATTTGTAACGAAAAGGTGGTGAGGCTTAAACATAGTAATAAAAGACCAGTTCAATGAATTGCAGTAAACCCACAATACGGGATACAAGGGAGCTATAAAAAATGGAGTCTATGTGGCACTTAATGACACAGGGAGCTATTCTCAGCATAATACTACATTAACAATTTTTATTAGTATGATCAGTATAATACTGATTTTGTAATTTTTAAAATGTACATGATATACATAAAAAATACAAAATGTTATTGGTTATCCTTAGGTAGTAAGATTTTATGAATCACTAATAGTTTTGTTTTTCAAACAAATTGTTAGGAATAAGACATGATTACTGCCAAATGGTTGAAAAACACAATAAAAATTGTAAGAATTGTCTTGAGAGTAGAATGGTCAGTGCCAGGGGCTGAAAGAAATGGGCCAAGGGTATAGACTTCATTTATAAGATGAATAAGTTCTAGGAAAGAAAAAAGATGAACTAGTTCTGGGAACAAAGATCCAGCAGGGTGACTATAGTTAATGTATATTTGAAAATTGCTGACAGTAGACCTTAAGATCACACTACACTCACACACACAAACACACTCAGAGCTATATGTATATTAATTGAGTGTTAATTAGCTCTATTGTGATTATAATTTTCACAATATACATAGAGATCAATTCATTACACTGTACCCTTTAAATATATACAATTTTATTTATCAAGTGTGCCTCAAAAAAGTTGGTGGGAATAAAATAAAATAATGTATAACTACATTCTAGGAAATTATGTTTTAGAGAATATTTGATAGTAAGACATGCTATAACTTAAGGAAAAAGAAGATAACAATTTTGTCAAAAATTGCATCTAGTCAATTATATATTAATAGAGAAAAATACATAGAATTTTAGCAATGGTTTTCTCCTGGAGAGCAAGAACATTAGTGAATTTTAGTTTTTCAAAATTCTTTGCGTATTTACATTTTTCTATATTGCATCTGCATTATGCAATTTTCTACATCGCATATGTATTGTTTTCTTTCCTTTTTAAATAATTTAGCTTCTTACATCATGTTCACTTCTGGACAATGATTTGACTTCTCCCCTTAGGTAGAGCCCCTGTAGTTCTCTCACCACCAGAACACCCGTGATCTTCATCAACGTTGTATGTGTACTGTTTTCAGTCACAAAACATTGGAACAGTCAGATATAAATATATATAATCAGGTGATTGATGTAAAGGAACATGGAAGCACAAAATCTTTCAGTGAGATCTAGGGGTCCCTTTCTTTTTCCCTTCTTGGGCAGTTGAGCATTGCGATGGAAACCCTGCTTCCCCTGCGGTCTCTGCCTCCGGAGTCTCCCACTCTCTGGCTACACCTGCTCTCTGCTGAGACTCTCCGGCAGGTTGCTAGGTCCATGCCAGGTTATAGTCTTTCTCTCTAAGGCGGTTGTGAACCCTTTGCTGACATAAGTCATTGCTTATTCCCTTTTCTGTTTTCCCCAGCACTTGGTAGACAGCCCTGCACAAATTAGGTAATCAATAGCCTGTTGGTTGATTTATCTTCATGTCATGGTAGATAATTTATCCTAGTCCCCTTGTCATTTCTCAATCCAAACACTTCCATAAGTGATAATTTTATCATTTCATCTTTCCCTAGATTTATATATATATTAGTTTTTAGTTCATGCTGAAAGATTAAACATCTCTTTGCACCATACATGTCTCAATTCTTCAGACTTGTTTTAATTATAGCTGACATAAGAAATGGACTTGGAGAAAATAAGCTTGTGTCTCTGTCTGCAAATGATTTACAGAAAGTTTGTCTTATAGCATACAGTTTAATTATATTTGTGTCCTTAGAAATACCTTTAGCTTGTTTTTCTTAAATTATTTTTATGAAAAGACAATGATCTTTATGGGACAGATCCTGAAATTGACACAGATCTAATGGAAATGAGTGAAAACTCTGTGTGTGTGTGTGTGTGTGTGTGTGTGTATGAGAGAGAGAGAGAGGAATGGAGGGAGGAAGACAGAGGGAAAGAATTTCCTGTTTTCTTTCTTCCTACCCTACCTTTACTACCTAATACAATGGTTCAGTAGTTTGTTGGTTTTTTAAAAAGATTTATTTATTTATGCATACAAGAACTGGGGTATAGGCCAGAGGTGCAGAAGATGAGAGGATTCACCAGAGACAGAGTGGGGAGCAGAACAGGCAGATGGACTGAAACACACTGCTGAGGGGAGCAGTGGGCGAGATAGGAGAGATCTGCTGTGTCATGTGGGTCACCCCCCTGGCCGGCAACAGGAATTGAACTCATGCTGCAGTGGCTGTGGTTTGCCCCAGAGTATGTTGCCTAACCCACTGCACCACCGGGGACACCCTGGATGAGTAGTTTTTAACAGGGTTAGATCTGAAGTAGTGACAGTCTCCTGGGGAGATTTCTTATTTGGGTTAGGTCTTACCAGAGCATCCAGCATGAACACATTTCCTTAATCATTTCTAAATAAGATCACATCTGCCCTTTCCAGAGGTTAAGACATGGGCTTATAATTTTTTTAGGGGGTGGGTGCATGATTATCTGAGGAAGATTAGAAATTCCATTTTAATGTGTCCGTTAGAGGGTTTCCCTGGTGGTACAAGGGGTGAAGTCTCAGCACTACGAAACTATCAGCAGCCACTGCAGCACAAGTTCGATCCCCAACCAAGGAGATGAACCGCACGGTGCAGCAGACCTCTCCTTTTTGCCTGCTGCTCCCCTCAGCAATGTATTTCAGTACATCTGCCTGTTCTGCCCCCCACTCTGTCTGGTGAATCTTCTAACCCCCACACCTCTGGCCTATACCCCATTTCTCGTATGCATAAATAAATAAAGTGAATCTTTTTTTAAAAAAGATGTCTGTTAGAAATCCTAATGCTAATATGAAATAGGTACTTGGATACATAGCTGGAGTTTATTGGAGTGCAGGCCAGAGATACAAATTTGGACATTATCAGTTTACAGAAGGAATGTTAGGAGACTGAAAAATTTTGCCAAGAAAACAAATGTTTATAGAAAAGAGAGGTCAAAGGACGGAATCAGGAGCCAGGGTATGAAGACGAGCCCGCAGAGGAAGTTGGGAAGGAGCAGGGAGTGAGGTTATATCAGTGTTTCACTGGGTGCAATGCTGCTCAGGGCCAAGTACATTGAAAAATGAGATTAGAACATTCCATATGGTGATGACTGGTGAATTTGATGAGAGAAGTTTCAATAAAAAGATGAGTGTAAAAAGACTTGTTTCCAAAGGAAATGAGAGGAGAAAAGAGACAGTACATTTATATAATTTTTCCAAGTTGGATGGAGAAATTTGTGATAACTGGAAGCAGTGAGGAAATAACAGCATGATGCAAGGAGGGGAGGAGATCGAATACAGATGGAGTAGGAAAACAGAATTGCTGGAACACATTTCTATGATAGTTGAGACCAGGAATGGGATTTAATGCGTGAAGGAATGCTGACTTTTGCTAAGAGCTAATAATAGTCTTTCACCACAAACAAGTCAAGTATGTGCAGGTAGATGGTAAATGTCCTTGCTTCTGCTTGGTGGATGAATAAATTAAATGAACTTGATACCCAATTATGACCTGCATTCCTATCTGTTCTTTGCAGAGGGAATGGAATTTTTTAATCTAGAACTGACACAATTTCTTGTGCATATGATGACATTTTCTTAAGTGTGCACAGTACTTGAACAATTTAATAGAAGGTTTTCTTAAATCATGTTATTTTTCTTATTTACTTAGATTGGCTATTACTAAAAGAGCATTTTCTTTAACTTTTACTTTTGGGAAAAATTACCCCTTTAAGGTTACTTTCAGTACTTGGGTAAACCAAGCATAAGGGGAGAAGAAAAGAGGGGGAAATGGGCAATTCTGAAGTAACCTTCAAACTCCAGCTTTACTAAGAAAGGAATAAATACTATACACTGGGGGGAAAAAAGCCCATGTACTTGTGATCTCATTTATATTCTACTATTGTTTTATTTAAATAATTCTAAAATATTTTAATTTTAATAACGCAAGTGCTAGGCCTCCCTGCTGGTGTAGGGGTTAAAGACACAGTGTTACCAAGCTACTGCCAGCTACTGCCAGTTACTGCAACACTTTGATCCCCACCTAGGGAGGTGACGTACATGGCACACAGACTCTCCTGCCTTGCCAGCTGCTGCCCTCAGAAGTGTGTTTCAGTGGATCAGCCTGTTCTGCTCCCTGCTCTGTCTAGTGAATCCTCACTTCCTGCACCTCTGGCCTATACCCCAGTACTTGTATGCATAAATAAACAAATCATTAAAAAATATTAATACAATTGCTAAGGATTCAAGATGTTTACTTAGGGAATTTCTGAATAGCCCAAAATTACTATTTAAAAGAAAACTAGCAACACCTCTTTATCTGAAGAGATAATATATTGTTTTTATTGTAATTATTGCTTTAATTCCCCATAGGATATTAAATGACAACTTTTAAACACAGTAAACCTCTAGTTTAAAAGATGGAAATAACAACTGGAATCATTTAAGAATTTCCTTTATCTCTTATTAAAATCATAAGTTTAAACACATCTCTGCAAAAATACCTTAAGATACAGAGGGCATAGATTTTCATATATTGTAAAAATGAGGGTATTAAGGAAATATTAAAAATACATGGGTACTAGCTTAATATCACTCATATTTCTCACTAGTCATTTTGAATTATGAGCACTTCCAGGTTTTGTGAGAGTGAAGTTCCTACTTTTAAATAATTCATGTAGGGGTGAACTGAAGTTTCACTTTTAGCTTTTTTTTATCCTGTCAGTGGTGCCCACTTTTCACCAGGTGAGGGCAGTAAAGAGACATCATTCCCACAGGGACCTACTCAAAAGCTTCAGAGTTTCAGTTTTGCAAGATAAATCATTCTGGAAGTCTACAATGCAGCGGAGCCAACGGTGCTGCATCACACACTTGGAGTTTGCTAGAGACATGAAATAGTGTGCTGAAGGGCATGAGAGGAAACTGAGAAGTGATGGATGTTTATGGTCTTCCTGCTAGGGATGGTTTATACTGGGCTGTGTATTTATCTCTGAACTCATCACATTGGAAAAGAAAAAGGGAAAAGAAAGAAGAGAGAGGAGAGGAAGGGAGGGGAGGGGAGAGAAAAGAAGCAGAGAGATAGGGAGGGGAGAAGAGAGGCAGGTGGAGAGGGAGGAGGAGGAGGAGGAGGAGGAGGAGGAGAGAGAGAGAGAGAGAGAGAGAGAGAGAGAGAGAGAGAGAGAGAGCGAGAGAGCAAGAATATATGAATTTGGAGATCTTTAGGAAATTTAAAATCAATTTGTTACAGGACAGGCAGGGGAACACCCGCGAACCCCAAACCCGGCCTGCTCTAAATAGGTTCTACTATCCCCCACATCAAAACAAAACATATAGACTTTTTTTTTTCTAAAGATTTATTTATTTATGCATACAAGCACTGGGGTACAGGCCAGAGGTGTGGGGGTGAGAGGATTCACCACAGACAGAGCGGGGAGCAGAATAGGCGGATCAACGGAAGTTCACTGCTGATGGCAGCAGCAGGTGAGGCAGGAGAGGTCTGCCACACCATGCGGGGGCGGCCACTCCCTGGCCACTCCCTGGCCACTCCCTGGCAGGGCTGCTGCTTGCTTCATAGGTTTGCTTCATAGTGTGTTGCTTAACCCACTGCGCCACCAGGGAGACCCAAAACATATAGACTTTTAATGGAAAGGAACTTTAATAATTAGTGTGCAACAGAAAAGACAGACTATAGTTTCTAAATCAAGCACCCAAATTACCCAACCCCTCCTGGGTAAAAGTCCAGCCACACAGGGTTGGCCCAAAGTAAGTCCCAAAAGCCTGCCACAAGTCTAAAGCACCTTCCAGCGAGGACCCATAGAAAAGGGTCAGAAACAGCCAAACAAATCTGGGAGGAAAAGAGCAAAAATCAAAATCAAGACAAAAGCTGCCATTGTTAACCTCCCCACCTGTGTCCCACCCACATTTGTTCCAACTAGTCTAGGACCAAGAAGCAAGTGCACTTTCTTCACATGTCTCTGCTCCATGTGCCTCCTCCAGGTCTCCTTCTTGCTCTCCATCCTGCTTCCTTCCCCAGTCTCCCAGCTCAACTCTACCCTCCTTTGGATGGGGCCGGAACCTGGAACCTCCCCTTTTCCTGGAGATCACCCTGTTACAATACCAGACTGTGCAGATCCGACTTCTCAGGGAGTCATTTATCTCACACACTTAAAACAAAAAGATCAGCCAACTCTTCTATTTTGGCTTGGTTTCCCATTAAATTAAGCGCCTCTTTCGATCTCAGAGGAAGTAAGGCTCACATGGAGTAAATACACTGCAGCTCCGCCGTCAAGAGTGGGTGACCTTCTGACTCAATTTCTCGCCTCGTCACCGGGTCCCTCAGGACCAGGCTCCGTCCCACGGGGCGGGGAGGGACCCGGGGAGACCTGCCCCGTGGGACGGTCTCCGCGGCCTTCCCGCAGCAGGTGGACTGGAGAAACCCGCGAGGCCCAGCGGCCCGCGCGGCGGGGGCGGAGGGGAGACCCGCAGCCGCGTGGGGGCGGGGCGGCGAGGCGGGGCTGCCCGCGAGCCCCGCGCCCTTGACCCCGCGCGCCCGCCCCTCGCCCCTCCCGCCGCCGGAAGGCGGGGCGGCCGCGGAGTTAAGTGGGCCGCGGCGGGCGGGACGGAGTGTTCCTGCCACCATGGGCGAGTCCCGCACCACCAACCGCCTGCGCATCGTGCTGGGACACCTTGGCCGCCCGTCGGCGGGGGCCGTCGTATCCTTTGGGTGGCGCGGGGTTCGGGCCGGGAGCGGCGCGGCCACCACGGCCTTCGCGCCCGGCGGATCCCCGGTGGCCGCCGCCGCGCTGGCTCTCCTGGTCACTCGGCGGCTGCAGGCCTGGCGGTGGCCGCTCTTGAGGGGCACCGGGGCGCGGGAGAGCGGTGGCCACTTTTGACGGGCACCGGGGCGCGGGAGAGCGGGTGGCACACCCCGACATCCCAAGGCCCGAGGGGACGTGCCCGCGCCTGACTGCGGGCGCAGAGGCTGGCGTGGCGTCGCTGTAGCTTTGGGGGACTGTTTTCCTGCTCTGTGAGGGGTGGGGGTCGTGCCTAAGAGGGGTGTGTTGGGGTCGCGGGGGACTGCTCGCCGCTGCGGGGTCGCTGCTGCACTCGCCGCGCGTGACCTCCGCCCTGCAAAGGTCAAGGTCCTGGCTCCTTTAAGGGGGAGCGCAGGCCGCGGGGCCGGGGGGAGGGGCAGCTCGATCCGCCAGCGCCTCCAGCCAGGCCCTTCTGCCAGGGAGTCCTGGTTGCTGACTGCAAAGGGACTTTTAAATTTTTTTCATTTTATTTTTGTTTGTTTATTTTTAAAGATTTAGTCACTTGATTTTAAAAGATCCTATGTCTGCCTCCTTCCTGATTGGGTCTTCGTGGTGAATCTCAGAGGGATTGTGTGCTGCCGCGTGGGTCCAGAAAGTTGTCATTCTGTGACGCATAAATCATACAGTTTATAGATTATTTTTGCCCGCTAGGATTAAGGTGTTCCCATGCGGTATGTACTTTTGGAAGTTCACTAGAAAATTTTCCCTTAAGCAACCTGACTGTAATAGGGGTTTCTTTTACTTTCAGTAGTCCTCTCCCCCTTAGTCTTTAAACAGTACTATAGCAAGACCGTTGCAAGTTTAAAATCCTGCCCATAGGGAACCCAGGTGATAATGCGATTTAATTTTGCTGAGAAAGCAGAAACGGGCTGAATGAAATGAAAACTCTGACTAAGGTCATGAAATTAAGGTTGCTAAATTGTGGTTCTGGGACCAGGCCATCATCATCAGTTGGGACTTGTTAGAGATGCGGGTTCTCAGCCCATGTTAGATCTATGGAATAGAAGTCGTGTGTGGGGTTCAGCGCCCTGTTTTCACAGACATCTGTTAAAATCTGAGAACCACTAATACCCTGGAACTAGACATAGCTGGGAGGGGAATTAAAGTTTCTGGGCCCAGTCTGTTTTCGTCAAAGTTGATCTTCTGATCCTATGGCTTCTTGTTAGAACAGCCTCAAGGTCAAGCCTATTTTTTTCATCTGTGTGTCCTCGAAAAGCACTGTCCAGAACAACTTTCTGGAGCGAGACTATGTGCCCATGCAGTTGTCTGCACTGTAGCTATTGGCCACATAGGGCTATTGAGCTGTTGAAATACGACCAGTGCAGTGGAGACGGAAGTTTTAGTTTTAATTCGTTTCAATTTAGATAATTAGCTGTGGTGAATAGCTCTGATGTTGATCAGCTCTCCCTAGATTTTTGGTAAAAGTGTGTGTGGTTTAGTCTTAAATGGACTAATGGAAATTTTGTAGCAGTTTCTTCCTAGGCTTAACTAGTTATAAAGAAACATGGATTCTGGAAGAAAGAATAGTAATTTTTGAAGTATAAAACAGTGCAGTTATAAATGCAAATAAGTATAAAGAAAATAATTCCATAATCCCAGCATTCACAGATCATTATTTGTAAATTTTCTGGTGTGTTTGTTTTCTGTGCATTTATGTTTTTATATAATTAATCAGGACAATACGGCAGGTAGTTTTACATCACTTTTTTGAAGTTTACAAGCATTTCACATCATTTAAAAAATCTCCAAAAACAGTAAACATGATATAGGAGTGGTAGAGAGAAAATTATTTTGGATTGGAAAGTTGGCCTCTGAACTGACGGGCAACCAGCATTTGCTGGGCAGAGTTCATGGTCATTAACCTCCCTGCCCTGGTAATCTGAATTCTGGCCTGCCTTTCCTCGACCATTTCCTTGTCACTAAACTATATAAAGATATTATTTAAGAAAAGATGACATGGTTCTGAGAAGTGACTTTCTGAAAGTAACTCTTAAAAGAACAACAACAACAAAAGAAAGGGTATACCATGTCAGTTATCTGTGGTTACTGGATAGAAAACAGCAAATAAATGTTACAGAGGAATTTCTAGTTTGCTAAGATATGTAAAGTTATCCTTGACTATGGATATCATATTTTACGTGGAGTCATGATTAATTTTATAAATGTTTTTAAAATATACTTAGTATCAGTTTGTTTCTTTTTAAGATTTACTTATGCATACAAGAATTGGGGTACAGGCCAGATATGGGGAGAGAGAAGATTCACCAGAGACAGAGTGGGGAACAGAACAGGCAGATTTGACGGAAACACACTGCTGAGGGGAGAAGCGGGCGAGGCAGGAGAGGTCTGCTGTTCCATGTGGGTCCCCTCCCTGGCCGGGGATCAAACTTGTGTTGCAATGGCTGCAGAGAGCCTCATAGTGCTGCGCCTTAACCTCTTGCACCACTAAGGAGGCCCTGTAAATGTTTTTTATAAAATAAAGACAGCTGTTTCTGATACTTTGGGCTGGACTCCTACTAAATTAAATACGTCTTTTTTTTTTTAAATACTTCTTTTTAATAGCACATTTCTCCTTCTAGAATGAATCTTTCTGATTTTTATTAGTTCAGCAGTTTAGTGGAAGGAACACTCATGGGGATAAAAGAGTGAAAACCATGGAGTCAAAAGCGAGGTCAAGATCAAGTTCTGGGTGCCCTTGGGTGAGTCACAGGTGGGTACAGGTTGGCATGAAGCTTGTGTTTTCTGCTCTGCATAGCTGGGATGATCATACAGCTCTTGAACTTGCTCCACCATGAAGATGAAATGAAGCAATGCTGGTGGACGGTTGTGTGTGTCACCAGGCTTCGACATCTACTTAGTGCCAACCTTGTCTTGTCAGAGCCAGGCCAGGGTAGCATAGTGTTTCTGGAAAAGTTTGCCTTCAAAATATTACCTTATTTGCCTTAATTCACATCTTAGATAGCTCACCCCATTTCAGGGGCTCTTCAACCTACCAGTTTCCATCCTCAAAGGTTCCAGTAAGTAGATCTAATTTTATGATCTATATAAAAGTTTTTCTAGTAGTAACTAGAAAAAAGAGTAATTAAAAAAGAGTATATCATGTATATACTAATCAGTATAGCTAGATTAGAATTCATTATGCAAATCTTCCATTTCCAGGATTTGTTTTGACTAATAAAATGTGGAAATTTTTAAAGACCATGACTTTAATTTTATTTCTTTTTAAAAATATGTATTTTTTTTAAACATTTATTTATTTATGCATACAAGCACTGGGGTACAGGCCAGAGTTGTGGGGGGTGAGAGGTTTCACCACAGACAGAGCGGGGAGCAGAACAGGCAGATCAACAGAAGTACACTGCTGAGGGGAGCAGCGGGCACAGCAGGAGAGGTCTGCCACACCATGTGGGTCCCCTCCCTGGCCGGCAGCAGGGATCGAACTCGTGTTGCAGTGGCTGCGGTTTGCTTCATAGTGCGTTGCTTAACCCACTGCGCCACCAGGGAGGCCCTCTTTTTAAAACTATGTATTTAATTTATTTATGCATACAAGAACTGGGGTGTAGGCCAGAGGTGTGGGGGGGTTAAAAGATTCACTAGACACAGAACGGGGGGGCAGACTAGGTGGATCTACTGAAATATACTGCTGAGGGGAGCAGCGGGCAAGACAGGAGAGGTCTGCTGTGCCATGTGGGTCAACTCCCTGATTGGGGATTGAACTCATGCTGCTATGGCTACAGATGGCTTCATAGTGCTGAGATTTAATCCCTTTCACCACCAGGAAGGCCCTGAAGTCATTTTTTTTTTTAACATAGTTTTGTTTTTACATTACTACAGTCATTTTATAATATAATAAGCATTTGCCCAAACTATTATGTGCAGTTAATTGTTAATGCCTGGGCCAGACCCCATTCTGTGGGTGTAATATTAATTATTCTTTCACTTTTTGGTGATAATAACTAATGCTTTGGATTTAAAGTTTTAAAACTTTTCTTCAGGGTATTTAAAGTCTTAGAAACAGAAACAGGTGGAAGCATAGGAACATTTCTCAGGCTATTGATACATTTACTTAGGTGGTCATTTTTAAATATGGCTTATTTGTGATTTTGTTTTCTCCTTCAGGTTTACTCAGGATAATAATGTTCTAACCCTGGAACAGAGAAGATTTTATGAGGAAAATGGATTTATTGTCATTAAAAATCTTGTCTCTGATGCTGACATTGAACGCTTTAGGTACAGTAAACTGTTGTTTTATAGAATTAGGCGTTAGATTTATGGAATGGGAATGCGAGCTAGATTAGTTTGTGCACGTTCAGATACTTTCTAGTCATTTGGCTTGTTCGGAAGCGGTCAGGAGCTTGGGCTAAGGAGCCAGGCTGGCTGGCTGCACTCTTGGTTGCAGCACTTAGCACTGTGTGTCCTCGGGCAGTTTACTGACCCTTCCCATGCCTCATCTGTAAGTGTTACAGGGCAGGGAGAGGGGCACCCCAGAACCCCCAAACCTGACTGCTCTAAATAGGTTCTACCCTCCACTACATCAAGACAAAACATACAGACCTTTAATGGAAAGGAACTTTAATACAATTAATGTGCAATGCAGACAAGATAAAGACTATAATTTCCAAATCTAGCACCCAAAGTTGTCCATCCCCTCATGGGCAAACAAAAACCAATCTTGTTAGACAATCAAGATTGACCCAAAGCAAGGCCTGAAATCCTGCCACAAGTCAGAAGTACTTTCCAGCAGGGATCCCTAGAAAAGGGTCAGAAACAGCCAGATGAATCTGGGAGGAAAAGAGCAAAATCCAGATAAAAGCTGCTATTGTTAACTTCCCCACATGTTCCAGTTCCAACACAGTCCCTTCCAGCGTCTGTCTCTCACCCACATCTGTTCCAACCAGTCCAGGACCAAGAAACACACAGTTTCTTCACATGTCTCTCTGCTCCATGTGCCTTCTCCAGGTCTTCTCCTTGTTCTCCCTCCTGCTTCCTTCTTTCTTTAGTCTCCTCTCCAGTTTCTTCTCCTCCCTGCTCAGCTCCATCTTCCCTTGGGTAGGGTAGGGAACTGGGAACCTCTCCTTTTTCCTGGGCACCACTGTGTTACATAAGATGGGGATAGCAAGAGCTTTTAGGACTAAATAAGGTAAAATAGAGCACTTCAAACAGGGCCTGGCAGAATTGTCTACTGTTATTATTCAGAGGTAACCAAATCACAAATATTTCCCCACTGGTATGTTCAGTTAAGGAATATTTGAATTCTGGGAGTGAATTCCAGCCTCATTATTGTAAGAACTGGATTTCCGAAATGGTTATCCTTGCTCCGCCCTCATCAGAATGAGCCAGCCTGAGGCTGGAGAGCAACTTAGTGCAGAGAAGTCCCTCTCTCACTCCCCCAGATCTTCTAACAGGGCCAGGCAGGTGCTTGGAGCCAGCAGTAATGACATCGTTTGTCAATTTAATTTTCCAGGAATGAGTTTGAAAGAATTTGCAGAAAGGAGGTGAAGCCACATGGATTGATGGTGATGAGAGATGTGACGATTGCAAAGTCAGACTTTGTTCCAAGTGAAAGAGTGGTCACCAAGGTGCAAGATTTCCAGGAAGACCCGGAGCTCTTCAGATACTGCACCCTCCCTGAGGTTGCACACTTCCTGTGTTTGCTTGCCCCTAAGTTTATATAGTGCGTGCTGATTCCTGCCTGTGACATGGGCTGCTTTTACTTTAGCCCTTCCTGCAACGACCCTGAGCAGTGGTGCTCAGCCAGTTGCACGTTTGGCCATGTCTGGGGACATAGTTGGCTGGTATGTTGTGGGAGGGTGCACTATTGGTTTCTAGGGGATAGAGTCCAGGGAGGCTGCCTTTGGGGCCTCAGGGTCCTGTGATACACGGAAGCGCCCCTCTCCCAAAGAATTGTCTGTGGCCGGAGATTGAAAAACCCGCTCTAGAGTTCTCTAATTATCTTTGGTTGAGAAGGGCAGGAAATCTGTATTAGAGAGCCTTTCTCCCACTCCATACTGGTACATCACAGCGGTGAAATTGCTAAGGCTGTTTGTTGTAAAGCTGTTGTCAGCAGACGTGTGAATTTGTCTTTAACATTGAACTAGTTTATAAAAAAAAAATTATTTTTTAAAAAATTATTTAAGCATACAAGAACTGGGTACAGGCCAGAGGTTCTGGGGGTGAGAGGAGTCACCAGAGACAGAGTGGGGAGCAGAACAGGCAGATTGACTGAAGTACACTGTTGAGGGGAGCAGTGGGTGAGGCAGAAGAGGTCTGCTGCGCCATGTGGGTCACCTCCCTGGCTGGGGATCAAACTCGTGCTACAGGGGCTGCGGATTGCTTCATAGGGCTGAGACTTAACCTTTTGCGCTACCAGGGAGGCACCCCCCAAAAATATTATTTTATGAGTAGTTCATATTTAGGAAAAATATCTAATCAGTGCTGAAGGGCATAAATGAAAACTAAAGTCTCCTTCCATCCCCAGTGCTGCTCACTGTTCTTTTTGTATTCATCTAGATTTCATGCACCCACAAGCATATTTGTTTATCCCCGACCTTCTGTGTAACGTGGGAATAACTGGTTGTAACCTATTTCCCCACTTAAGGTAGTAGATCTTTGATGTCACCATCTGTGACTCCCTTTCATATCTTTTGAGCTACTGCATATATTTCATTGCGCAAATGTACGATAGTGTGTGAACCATATGTAGGATAGTTTTAAAGGGGACTTTGCATACAGTGCTTAGAAATGATAAACCCATGTGCTGTTAGAATATTTGACTGGGCATCCCTGGTGGTACAAAGGGTTAAGTCTTAGCACTATGAAGCAATCAGCAGTCACTGCAGCACAAGTTCAATCCCTGGCCAGGGAGCTGACCCACATAGCACAGCAGACCTCTCCTGTCTCACCCACTGCTGTCATTGCAGCTCATTCTTCAGAGCAAGTGCCTCAACCACAATCGCCTGCATCGTTGTTTAACATATTTCTTCTCACGAGACTGAACTCCAGGGTAAGGGGGCAGGGACCAGCTTATCTTGTGTGCCCAGTTCCTGTCACCCTGCCGGTTCACAGACCTGAGTACGGGGTTGTGGAGTGACTGGCCCACTGTTGGGAAGTTTTCTTGAGCCACTGCGCTACCTTCCTTTGGGCTTCTAGTGACAGCACAAACTGGACCGGTTGGTCTCTTGGGAGAGGCAGCTGTCTTCTCATTGGGTAAGCACTAACTGTGTTAGTGGAAAGATGTGCATTTCTGTGCTTCCCAGGTGATATAGAAGTTCTTTTCTTTCTTGTAGGGAAAGTGGTTAGATTTCCAAGTGGCTCAAAAAAACGTATTCAATTTAGAATGTTGTAAGATGCAAGTGATTTCCAGTTGCTTGCCTTTCCATGCTGCAATGTTGCGGAATGCCATTGTTTTTTAAAAATGATTGCTACCTGGCTTCTTGTGTAGGTATTTGAATTTTGTGCTGCTTGCTTATGCATTTAATTTCCTGTGAACTTCTCTTTCCTTTTCCTTAGATCCTGAAATATGTGGAGTGCTTCACTGGACCCAATATAATGGCCATGCATACAATGCTGATAAATAAACCTCCAGATTCTGGTATAGAAATTTTAATTGTTAAGCAGAAACAAACACTGTTCAATTAAAGTGCCTAAGGATGATGTTCTAACCTCAGCTGTGTGTAACTGCTAATCTTTACATGAGGGAATATGTGTTCTTCTATTTGTCTTAAACTAGCCCAAGTTATGACACCACTGAAGTATAATAGTGATTGCAGAAGTTAACGGTAAAGTTTGTGCTGAATTTTTGTACAACTGGCTTCTCAAAAACGCAGTTCATAAAATAGTGTTCCAATACCAGCAATTCAGTTGTTCAAACTTTCTATACTTTGCTAAATAAATAGTCTCACCTGAAATCCTTTGGATTCTGCCTTCCTGATATGAAGGCATTATTGCTACTAACAAAATTAAAACTATTATAAATTACAAACTGCAGATGTTTTTAAAATTTCTTGTGCTTGCAAAATGTAGAACCTAGGAATCTACATCTTCTTAGCCAGTTTCAGAGATTCTAATGCAGGTGGCTCTTGGGCCATGCCAAGAAATTCACATGGACCAACAGAAGTAAATCAGCCATTAGAGAAATTCTCCCCTTTCCTATTTCTTTTTGCCTCCCAGCGGCTGGGAGGAGTTATGTGATTGATCTGACGTTTTAACATTACCAAGTCTCGCTCCCCTGGCATGTCCTGCCTGAGAGGTCAGGTGGCCCCAGCAACCAAGAAAGAAAAGCCAGGGGACAACCGAAATGTGGTCCTGGGTCTGATTCTATACCAGAGTCCTAAGGTTTGATGGGAAACCTCTTTGAGGACTATATTTTTTTAAACAGCTATATAGAAGGCTAGAATCTCAAATATGATCAACTCTCTTCAATTTAAGCAAACATTTTTTTTTCTAGATTCCTATCCTCCATGTCAAAACCAGAGTTACAGAAGAATAAAGCACAGTGGAGATGTTGACATATGTCTCACTTGAAGGAAAATAGTGTCATATGTACTCTGTTATTAGAAACCCAGGAAAAAGGTGCAGGATCCAGAATCGCCATGTTGATTTGATTTTCTAACTGTGTGCTCTCTCTCAAGGCTGAGTTTTCTGTAGCATAGTTTCATTCGGTTTTTGCACTGGCTTTTGAAGCAGAGAGGAGTGTCTTAACGCAGGTTCTGTTTCAGGCAAGAAGACATCCCGGCACCCCCTGCACCAGGATCTGCACTATTTTCCCTTCAGGCCCAGCGACAACATTGTCTGTGCTTGGACCGCCATGGAGCACATCCACCGGGGCAACGGCTGTCTGGTCGTGCTTCCAGGCACGCACAAAGGCACCCTGAAGCCCCACGATTACCCCCAGTGGGAGGTAGGTCTGCCTGGAGGCAGGTCTTGGTCAGAATTTCTTTCACCATCTGACTTTTGCATCAGTAAAGACCTTTAGCCAAGGGGATGGCATTTCCTTTCTTAGCAAAATACTGCTCTAGGATTCGAAATTAGGGTCATGGAAAATTCAAGGACGTCAGATAAAATCATCATTTTTGTTCTTTCAACAAGTTTTTGGAAGCCAGCCAATAGGGGGAACTTTGATAAATGCTGCATAGGACCTGAGATTGTCGAGCCTGGTTCCAGAGGTAAGACATAAACACCGCAACACCAGAAGCGTGTGACAACACTCCAGCAACAGCTGTTGCAGTAGAGCGTGAGGGTGAGTGGAGAGGTGTCACCTTCCAGCCGGAGAGCCTGTGGAGGCTCTGGAGACACTGTTTAAGTTGAGCCTTGAAGGTTGGAGCAGACTGTTCTACAGCAAGGAGGCTAGGAAAGGCCTTAGGTTAAGGTAAACATGAACCTGACTGAAGAGTGGGGCGCATTTGGGGAGCAGCAGCGGGAGATGAGCCCACAACGGTGTACTAGACTGAGATCAGAAAGAACCTTGCTTGTTAAAGTAATGACTCTGCATTATTTGATGTTACAGTAATGAATCTGCATTATTTGATGGTATAGTAATGAATCTGCATTATTTGCATTATTTTAGGAAGTTCTTAGAACTTTTATTTTTTGTTTTATCAAGGTAGAATTGACATTAATAAACCATATATTTTGAGTGTATAGTTTTAGTAATTTTTTACACATAATGATATCTTGGCCATCACAAACAAGAATGCCTTCCTGCCCCCTGCCCCTGCCTGCTCTAGGCAACCACTGCCCCACTGTTTGGCCTGGACACACCTGCCATCTCCACCGTGGCAACGACAGCATGGCATGCATTGCTTCTGCAGAGGGGCATCGCCAGATAAGTGGTGGCTTTTCAGATGTGAAGCAGCCTAGGCCATCCAGGGCATGCATAAGTGTTCTTAAAATGAACGTTAAAATTTGAACCTCTTGGTTTGTTTGACTTTGTAGTGTTTTCTTGGTCGAGTGAGTGGCCAGCTTTTTTCAGAGGTCACCAAGGCCACTTACAGGAAGAACTCAGCCTTTATACTAGATATGCAGCGAATACCCTGCAGTTCTGTTCTTATGTAAACATCCAAGAACTTTAGCTGAAGAAAAAGACAGAACTTTAAAAAGACATTACCTAAAGCAATAACTAACTTTGGAAATAGTTATTAAAATAAAGTGTTTTAACTTACTATTGTTTCTTTATTCTGGACATGACATGAGTAGTTTTGAGCTCAGAAAACAATGGAGATTTTTGTCTCCCCTCTTTTGGGAGAATAGCTAGCTTCTCAGTGATATGCTTGAGTAACAGAAGAATACTTTATACAAAGTTCTAGGTGAGCAAAGTATCATATTGGAAAGCTCATATCAGTTTAGACTGAAAAGGTGATCTTCTCTCTGACTCACAAAATGCAAAGTTGATCTAGATTTATATATAATTCAGTAATGAAAGGTAGGTGAAAATTACATATTTTTCATTTGGTCAGAAAAAGTATGATTTTAATGTCAATGTGTAACTTTCAAAAACCAAACATTTGAGAAATTTTTTGTAGATTTCTTTTAAGAATCTATTTCTTTCTATTGGAAGAACGTAGAATCTATGATTTTCCTGATGCATTACTGATAGTTTTTATTTAATTATTGGCTTCCTCAAATACAGATAGGGTGTCTCTTATGTGTTCTAGGGGGGAGTTAACATCATGTTCCATGGGATCCAGGACTATGATGAAAACAACAACAGAGTGCACCTGGAGATGCAGAAGGGGGACACTGTTTTCTTTCATCCTTTGCTCATCCATGGATCTGGTCAGAACAAGACTCAAGGGTTCCGGAAGGTACACATGGACATTACTACACTTTTCAGAAGTGAATGGACTATAAGCCAAAACGTGTGTGTGTGTGAGACAGAGTGGGGAGCAGAACAGGCATTTCTACTGAAACACACTGCTGAGGGGAGCAGTGGGCGAAGCAGGAGCGGTCCGCTGGGCCACGTGGGTCAGCACCCTGGCCGGGCACAGAAATCACCCTAGCCACCAGGCAGGCGCTGAAAATATTTATGACTTTTAACTGATCTGGACTTTAGTTGGTTTATTTACCAAGAATATTTGCCTTGTTATTTTTTCCCTCTTATCTGTCAGAAGCCACTTGACTCCCACTTGGCTCCCAATGCTACTGACATTGAGTCAGGAACATCCGTGGGATTGGTTCAAAGCAATTGTACACTTTGGAGCTGACAGCCTGTACTTTCTAAGGCTAAACTAAGGCTGATACACTGATATAATTAAATTTGAAATTTACTTAGCTTATAGTAACCATATGTAAAAGAAAGGTTTATATTGTCATTGCTATTGGGGAAAATATTGACATGAAGCAAAGGTTGCCTAGAAAAAGGATTTAACAGGCCTTGTTTTTGTCACCTCCTAGCCTCTAAGTATTTTAATTATTTCATTGCTCATATTAAAAATTGACAAGATTTCTCACAGATTCCCAGATTTCTCCTTTACCTAAAAATCTAAAATTTGATGGTATTCTGTGTGAGATATCAGAGAACATACACACACACACAGAAGAACATTATTTAGCCTTAAAAAGGAAATCCTTCTTTTTCATTTTCAACAACATGGATGGACCTTGAGAGTATTATGCTAAGAGAAATAAGTCAGACAGAACATAAACACTGTATGTATAATCAAACTTATATGTGGAATCTTAAAATAGCTCATAGATACAGAGAACAGAATGGTCATTGCCAGAAGGAGAAGAGCAAAATGGTGAAGATGGACCAAAAAGTACAAACTTCTAGTTATAGATGAATAAGTCCTGGGAACGTAATGTACAGCATAGAGGCCATGTAGATTTGAACGTCATTAAGAAAGTCGATCTTGAAAGTTCTCATCATGAGGAAAAAAATTTGTGACTGTGAGGGTGATGGATGTTAACTAAACTTATTCTAGTGATCATTTTGCAAAATATACATTTGTCAAATTATGTTATAGCCCCTAAGCAAATAGAATGCTGATGTTAGTTATATCACAATAAACTGGAAGAAACACATAAAACATGTGCAGAGAAGTGCACACTGTCCCTTTTGCCTCAGCCTCCCATGTGGCTTGGCATGGCATGGGAAGTGACTCCACTGCCTAGAAATTTGATGTTTGGGCAAAGCAGGAACTCCTTCTGACAGATGTGGTGATCTTAAGATAACTGACTTGTGATGAAAGTGGAAAATGAATTTTTAATGTCTGCCTTGCAGCTTAGATTTGTTTATAATTTTTTTTCAAGAATGGGGAGAAATATATCAGCTTTGCCCTCAGATGGATTCTATCTGTGAATGATAAAGAACTTTTGTTGTGTTTTTGATGTGTTTTGAGAGAGGCGTTGTGGGCACGGTATTTGCTTCACAAGGTATTGTGAATGGTTTTCCCTAATTGGCATTGAAATAAGCACCTACCACAAACTCCATTAGGTAGCTAAGTTCTGTGACTAAGATGGAAAAATACGGACTACAAATCCTTTCTAGAATCGGGGGAAATACACTCATTAGAAAAAATCAAATGCCAAAAAAGCAAAAGATCTCTTACTTGTGTTATTACGTTCCTTGCCCCGATATGCCTTTTGAAGATTAATATCACAGCAAGCTAAAAACCCAATTCCCCAATTAGCCTTTGAGATGAGAGAGCCATAGAGAGACTGGTTTAAGACACAGTGGAACAGCTTTCAATGTAGAAATCAAATACTCAGTGAAATAACTTTCTAAAAGAAGATTCCTTGATTGGTTGGTGGTATTAATGGGATGTTTTTTTCTTATATTAATTGGTTCACTTTGCAGGCAATTTCCTGTCATTTTGCTGGTGCTAGTTGTGAGTACATCGATGTGAAAGGCACCAGTCAAGAAAACATTGAAAAGGAAATTGTAGGTTTAGCACATAAAATGTATGGCTTAAAAGGAGAAGCTGACCTGAAGGTACGTTCTATGAAGTAACAAGGTTGAGATCTCATTTTTTTCTTTTCTTCAGATTTTAGTAAATCTCATACTTGATTTAATTTGGTTTTTTTTTTGTTTGTTTTTTGTTTTTTTTTTTTAAAGATTTATTTATTTATGCATACAAGCACTGGGGTACAGGCCAGAGGTGCGGGGAGGTGAGAGAATCCACCAGACAGAGCAGGGGGAAGAACAGGCAGGTGGACTGAAACACACTGCTGAGGGGAGCAGCGGGCCAGGCAAGAGAGGTGTGCCTGTGCCATGTGGGTCACCTCCCCAGCCAGCAGCAGCAGGGATTGAACTTGTGTTGCAGTGGCTGCGGTTTGCTTCACAGTGCGTTGCTTAACTCACTGCGCCACTAGGGAGGGCCCCTTGATTTAATTTGAAAACATAAAGGGCTTGGGATAGAGTTTATTTTGGAAACATTGCTGAGACCCACTAGAAGTAACAGTGGAATTTTAGTTTGGACTTGCTTCCCCAGAGTGGGCACGTGAGAGCTGTTTCTATGATGGGGGAATCCTGTGGCATGCAGGCCTACCTGTTTCAGGCAGGACAGGCAGGAAAGGAATTTAAAGGAGGGTGGTGGAGGTTATAGGCAACCTTTGGAACAACATGTATTGGATTTTGCTTTTTAATCCAGCCACACTCTGTCCTTTGAGTTCACCCATTTACATTAAAGATGATTATCCATAGATGAGGGTCTGCTTCTGCCTTTTGTTTTAGTTTTCTGATTCTATTTATTTCTTCATTCAGATTTTGTATGTGTATGTGTACTTTCTTTTCCATGATTTAGATAGGAGCTCCTTTCAATATTTCTTGTAGGGGAGGTCTAGTGTTGGCAAACTCCTTTAGCTTTTATTAGGACTCAATTTCTAATAGAGCTTCTCAGCTCAAGAATCTTGCTCTGCTCTTTACCCCTTTGTTAGAACATATTAATGTACCTGCATCTGAGAATGCTCCGATTTTACATTTACACATCCTAGAGAGTCCTGTCTCTCTTTGTCCAATACTTAAATGCTTTACGTAGCCAATATATTCTGTCTACTGGGGCTTCTGTCCACAACCCTGAATTTTTAGGCAGAAAAAGTGGTATCCATTATGTTTGAGATTTGTCATGGTTGTGCTAAATTAGTTACCTCCTGTGTTTATTTTAGTAACTCTCTAAGTTGCAATTTATCAGCTTTATTTAGAATAACAATGCTAACTTTTGCTGTGTAGTTCTTTGCAAGGCGCAAAAGTACTTCGATATTTATTTTCTCAATTTTTTTTTTTCAACAAAACCCAATGGAGTAGTCATTACAGCGCCAGGCTCTTAGTGAGAAAATACAGATTCTGGACACTGGCCTAACTTATGTAAATGGCAGAGTTCAGAATCAGGTCAAATTCTAAAATCTTTCTTTCCATCACGCTTTATATTGTGCTCAAAAACAGACAAGAAAGTCTGAATTGTCTTAGAATAAAATTAAAAACCCAAATAAGCCAGTCATCTATGACGTCACCTTCATAGTTCTGATCCAATTAGAATATTCAAAATGAGGCAGGTGAGTAATATGAAGGAAAGTAGGCAAAGGGGTAGTAAGCTGCATTGCAATGACCACACATCACACTCACCCAGTTATGCAACCCAGAGGCATGAAGAGTGCCAGATGGGACAGGACTGGCAGTTTGGGGACACTCTTGGACAGTGGATTTATTATGATATAATTAAACATTCTATTATTAGTCATATCATTATATTATTAATGATGATTATGTTTTTTTCCTGTTTCATCATTTATAGATGCAAGAACTCTGCTTTATCATAGAGTGAATAGACAAATTGAAATGCAGTTATATAACCTCATTCTGTTTGGCATGATTTCCAGGATATTTGGAGATACCGAGCACGACTTGTGAGAGGAGAAAGAATCAATCTTTGAATAAGCCCTCTGCTTGTAACTCTTACAAAGAAAACCAAAATGAAACAAGGAGGTCTAAATGTTTTCTTAAGGAGATGATGTGATCTTTTCCATCACAATTAACAAAATCAAAATGCATATCTGGGTACTTACTGCATATAATTAGTTTTGCAGTGCAATTTAGTGCTTTATTAGATGTAAAAATAAAAATGAAATATTAGCTTTCTATGGGAAAATTTACTGAAATTACAACTAATAAAGGTGATTGATATATAATTTGTGTTAATTTAATTTCAGTTCTTACCCAAGTAGAAACTCAAGGTGCGTGTTTTGCATTCATCTCCTAGAAAACCCACCACCTACCAATTTCATGTCACAAGAGACTTCTTTCCATATCTAGAACAGCACATTTAATGAAGGGCATAAAGGTGTTGTGGACTAAAAATAAGAGCAGGTAACTCATTGTGACATAGGATTTCTTCCATGACTTCCCCAACCCAACCACCCCGCTTAAATAAAGAGATTGCATCTTTCCAAGTCTTTTTCTCTGTTCCTAAAGCATGAAGACAAAGGTAGCTTTCTCTGTTATTTCTTATTGGGTAAGGCAGCTGAAAAGCTTCATTAATGATGAAGAAAACCTAACTTCTTTCAAGGTACAGAGAAATTGGATACTTTTGCTTTGGAATTCAAATAAGCATGAGTCGGAGGAATTTATTTTGATAGAGCAATTTATTGCTATACCAGCTGAGGGAAGTAAAGAGACATGATCCTTGTTTTTTAAAGTTCCAGTTAGAACTTTTAATATGAAAGAACATTCTGCTAAGCACAAGTTTTCTTAAACGTGGTTTAACCATTTTTGTTGGTTTCTTGTGAAGACACTCTAGTTAAGTTAGATCCAGGTGGAAACTGGCAAAGGTAAGAGTGTTACAAAAAGGGTCTATGGAAACTAGACAGTGGAATACTTGGAAGTCAAATATAAATAGGGAATGCTAATGCAACAGCATGTGTGAAGCTCTATTACACTACCACTTTTCAAACTATTAATAGTTTCAAATTTAAAATATGAACAAATTAACTTCAGTAGAACAGACAGTACAGTTTATTTCCTTTGTGACTTTTTCAGTAAAATTCTATTAGCCTATCAGGAACCAATTCATGTCCCCTTTCATTTGTGTCCTTTTTATCCACTAACTCATTGGCTAATATCCAAATGTCCATTCCGTGTAGTGGAACTAGATGTGGAAGAAGGACAGTACCAGGATGAGCTAGAATTGCTTCCTCGCTAAGTGGATCCTCTGTGGAAGGTGGAGCCAGTATAAGTTGCAAAGGAAGAGCTAGGAGAGGGATATCACCAGATCTTGGCAGAGTTAGGGCAAGCCTTGATTCACAGTGGGTGGAGAGAGGTTTCCCCTGGATTATCTACCAGGGACTAACAAGAAGTACCTAAGGCACTCAAAGTGCAGAACAAAACAAATAGAAAGGATTCCCTTCTATGAATCCCAGCTTAAAGAACAGAGACCTTTGTTCCTAGTACCTGCTTAGAGTGTCTCCATTTTAAGGCACAGAACAAAGCCACACTTTAGTGCGAAAAGCTTCTTATTTAATCAACAAATATGGTAACATTTCCCAAATTCAACTCTAGTAATATAACTTAGTGGTTAAACCAGTTCAAATACACTTGTGCAAGCCCACAAGCTTATGAACAACTAATCTTTGACAAAGGAGCAAAGAATATACAATGGAATAAAGACAGCTTGTTCAATAAGTGGTGCTGGGCAAACTGGACTGCTACATGCAAAAGAATGAAACTAGAATACTGCCTTTCACCATGCACAAAAGTCAACTTAAAATGGATTAAGGACTTAGAAGACCTGAAACCATAAAATATCTAGAAGAAAAAGTAGGCAAAATCCTACATGACATACACATCAATGACATTTTTAGAGATACAACACCTAAAGCAAAGATAGTGAAGGAGAGGATAAACAGCTGGGACTACATCAAACCTAAAAGCTTCTGTACAGCAAAGGACACGCTAACCAAAACAAAGCGACAACCCACCGCCTGGGAGAAAATCTTTGCACACAACATTACTGACAAGGGACTTATCACACAGATCCACAAAGAACTAACCAGACTAAACAAAAACAAAGTGAACAACCCAGTCGAAAAATGAGCAAAAGTGGGCCTCCCTGGTGGCACAATGGGTTAAGCAACACACTATGAAGCAGACCACAGCCACTGCAGCACGAGTTCGATCCCTGCCGCCGGCCAGGGAGGGGACCCACATGGCGCAGCAGACCTGTCCTGGTGAATCCTCTCACCTCCCTGGACTCTGGCCTGTACCCCAGCTCTTGCATGCATAAATAAATAAAATCTTTTTAAAAAAATGGGCAAAAGAGCTAAAAAGGCAATTCTCCAAAGAGGAAATGCAAATGGCCAACAGGCATATGAAAAAATGCTCAACTTCTCTTGTCATCA